>QKWP01000735.1:0-67847 GCA_003550325.1 Gigaspora rosea | reverse complement strand
GCCCAAAAAAAAAGCCAATTCTAATGTTGCAGAAGTTATACGTGACATAGTTATGTCTGCGAACACCTTTGGCACTTCTTTTTCTGCACCTGTTTTGCGAAAGAAGCTTGAAGAAGAAGGTTATTGCTAGGTAATAAATACGAGCAAAATTTGTTTTACACCCCCATACCATTGTGAGCTTTAACCGATCAAAGGGATTTGGGTTGTCGTGAAGCACGAAGTTGCTAAAGCCGCCCTGCATCCAATTCTTATTTATATTAGAAACAAATTGTTAGAAGTGTTTACAGAAAAGGTCAGTTCTAAAACTATCACAGATCTTTGGCAAAAAACACTTACCAGGGCTAAGGAATACAATAATCACGATGGTTACGTTGCTTTGGTCGAAAATGATGTTGAAGATCTTTAAATTGAGGAAATTATTTCCTAATAAAAATTTTTTTAAAATTTAATAAGGTTAATAAAAATTGTATTAAAACGATCCTAAATAGTAAAACAATAAATAAAAAAAATTAAATACTCATGTTAATTTTTTTAAAAAAATTTTTACTATCGCCATTTTTGTGTATCTACATTTTTGCACCGGCCTATATCCGGTATATATTAGACCGGATTATCCAAAGACATCATATCATGCGTGCAATGCTTTTCGTTCGAGTTGACGGACGCACGTAAGTCAATAGATCGAAAAGATGGCGAAGCAGAATGTAGGCGCATCACATGGCCGGGGCAAGGGCCGGGGTCATGAGCTGGGTGTAGCAAAGGTAGGAAGACATGTGAAAATCATCATTGAGATTCCAGATCGAGAATTAGAGACAGGTGAATATGATGTAAGATCAACTGCCGCATATGGCCTAAGGCAGGATCGATACAAGATGAAGCTAGTACTAGCAAATAAGAAGCGGCACCAGCAACTACGCCAAGAGTAGCCAACTCTGCTGCGAGGAAAGAGCATAATTGCGACCCAATCCCGCCCCACCTGACATTTTCATAATAATTGCCAGGTCCTGTTAGTCCTGTTAGTCACATGTCGCATTAACGGCCGGCTTGCATTATGCAGGCGAGAAACCACCAGCCAATGTCGTACATCACAGAATCAGCTGCTTACGGTAATGCCCGACACAACCTCGGTTGCTATTTTTCCGTGAGCATATCCGTTTCAGTTTAAATTATGCATAAATCATATCTACGTTCAATAAAGTATTATCCGGTATATATTAGACCAGATTATGCAAAGACATCATATCATGTGTGCAATGCTTTTCGTGGTTATATACAAAATGTGATCAAGCGTGCTAAAACTAATATAGCAATTATGCCTTAACTCTTTGATTAGTTATACAAACACGTGATCATCAAAATGTTAAGACTATCATCACAATTCAAATTTATTAACAATTTATTTAATCACGCTAGTACCAACCAGATATCAGCATTTTATAGCACGTAATAAGGGTATTCTACACCTGTAATTTATAGCAGATCAGTGCAGTACAGAAATTTATACCATAACTGATCAGTTATAATTCTAACTCTAGCATTAATATATAACACCGGTGTACTATACTATTCTGTAATTTTCTCCATACTATACAATTCGGGCCATCCATACCATACTGATCTGTTATAATCTTATGAAACCAAATATCGTACTGAAAATTTTTTACAGCAAATTACCACAATTGTCGGTAAGTTTTGTAATAAAATTTTTTACATTGTTATAGAAACCACAAATGTTGATTCCAATACGAACTTACTCAAAACCATTTTGGGTTGGGGTGTTCAATATGCTTTAAAATCAAAACTATCAAATTCTAAGTAGACAGATTTTAAATGAATTTTCCCTGATTAATTAATTGAACCATTTTATATATAAACAGGGTCACATTTTTAGATGCACAGGTTGTATTCGCTTTTTCCTCAAAACCTTCAATACAAATCGATTCACGCTCCTTATATTACTATGAAATTACAGTCATTTTTTTTTTACATCACATATGGCATAATTTATTTTTTCTAAAAAACAGTTTAATAACAATTTTTATTTGGATGACCGGAAAAATTTTTTAAATAAATTGATGAGCTTGATTGGTTAAAGTGCAAATTTCGCTCTGTAATTTGATTCATAGGCACTCTCTGTTAATCTTCTTGGTATTTCATTTTGTGATTTTGTATTATTAAAGCTCTACATCTAATTAACACTGGAGAAGCTAGGATTGTCAAAAATCTTTGATAATTGATTTTATGATACGTGCCACATTAGATTTGTTGTACATTATGCACTGACCACCCCAATTTTGTGTGTTTTCGCAAGTTTGGTAACAAAATTTTTATGGCAAATTATGGTAGGAATTAAGACAGTTGATTCCAAAACCAATTATTTTATATACATACTACAGTAGTAAGGTTTTGCTTTGTCACTCATTTTCAGTATGGTGCATAACTGCGAAGAACATATACTGGTATTACCCTTTTGCTCTCAAACGACCTACACAGTATTTTCACAACTTTTACCTTCTTTTATTTATTTTTTATTTATTTTTTTGCGTTTATTCCATGATGCGTTTAACAACAAGACTGTAGTCCTAATAGGCCACTTTAACTAGTGCTGTTGTCCTGAAGGTCACACTGTCCAGTACATTTGGCTTAATAACTAACAATACTGACAATACTGATCATTTCAACAATGATCAGGTTACTAATAGTATTTTGTAAAGTAGTATTATATAGCAGTATAGATTCAGACAAACATATTAAATTTCAATTACATGAGGTTAATATAAACTTGCAAATTTTAAATTTTTATATATAACTTTTTTAATGGTTAGGGTAGTGACAAATATTACGTAATATTTTTTTACTATACCATCTATCCCCCTCCCCTCACGTAAGATAAATTTGATTGGCCGTTATAAATTTATATATCTAACGTAAGACAATCAGTGACCCCCCTCCCCCTCAGAATATTACATAATATTTGTTACTACCCTTAAGGTAAGTACTAGTTTTGTCCTTTTTTTGATTGGGTTAATGAGAAACATAGCTTTGTTTGACCAAATTTTCTTTTACAACTGTACTACTATCATAATTGTTGCTAACTAGGGTTGCATCAGTTCGGTCCAGTCCAGTCCGGTCTCTAAGAGGACTGTTATCATATTGTTTATGGTCCCGGTCCGGTCCAGTCCTTCAGTTCCATAATGGTCCTTTAATGACTACATCAACCTTCCTTTAATGGTCCCACGGTCCTTATTGGTCCCGGTCCGGGACTGGTTCTGAACCGGTCTTTTCAGGACCGATGCATCCCTACTGCTAACTGTCTAAATTTGCATTTCCATACTGTATACTTGAGAAAACAATTCTGCCAATTTAATGTATTTTTAAGTGCTGAATACTTTACTAGTGCATTGAATTAGAATTAATTAGTGAAATTTACTGAATCATAAGATTTTATAAAATTTTATTAATAAAGTTCTATATGATTCACAAGATTCACTAATTAATTCTAACTTAATGTATTAAGTAAACTTATTCAGCACTTGAAAACCATTAAATTGGTAGAATTGTTTTTATTTTACTTGAAATTTGACTTTTTTGATCAAAATTTCAAAATTATGCATCTATTCTCTAAATATCAAGTAAAATAAAAATACTTTTGCTAATTTGATGTATATTTAGATGCTGAACAAGTTTACTTAGTGCGTAAAGTTAGAATTAATTAATAAAAATTTGTGAATAATAAAATTTTATAGAATTTTATTAATAAAATCTTATGATTTACAAAATTTTACTAATTAATTTTAACTTTATATACTAAGTAAACTTGTTCAGCACCAAAAAATATATATAAATGCATTTAGACTTAGGTCAGTTTGCAAATATTTAGACTTGACAAAAAGTCTGAATACAAAAGTTTCAGACTTAGATTTGACTAAAGTTTGGTTCAGGTTTGGTTTGTAGGAACACTATAACCAATAAAAAAAATGTGGTTTTAATAAAGTATTTTCTTATTAAATTAGTTTAAAAATTTTTTTATAAAATGTAATAGTAACTATAGGTGGTAGTCTTATCACTTCTGATATATGACTTATTTTATAATAATTTAAAAACTTTCTAATTAATATTAAATCTAATAATTTTTATTTTAAACTATAGTTTTGAGAATATATATATTATAATATTAAGCTAAAAAAATAAATAAATTGTATTTTAATTAAATATATTTTTTTTGTAATTTATAGATTATAACAATATAGTTAAATTATATCTTTATTAAATTTAGTTTTTTTTTTATTATACAAACTATATATAATTTCTAAGACAAAAATGTTTTTAATAATATTTTATATATAAAATAAAATTTTTATAAATTTTAAAAATTTTAATTATTATAATTTATAAACTAAATACTAGTAAATATAAAAAATATTATAATTTTTAACCTAAAATATATCTATATATCAAGTTAGTAAAATTTATAATTAATAAAAGTTTAATTAATTTCAGCTAAAATAGAAGTTAAAAGGATTATTTTTTATATTTATACATATAGTCTGGTGCAAAAAGATTTGTACCTTAAATAGCTCTGATTCAAATATTTTTTGTACAAATTAATTTTTGATTTTTTTAATTTAATATACTTATTAGATTACTGGATTAATAAAAATAAAATTTTTTTGATTATTTTATTGATAAAATAAAAAAATTTATTTATAGTAACTTTTTTTAACAATATTTACTATATAATTTACTATAGTAATCTATATATATGTGTATATAGTAAAAAAAATCAAATTACCTCACTTTAAACCTCAATTTCTTTACAACTAGTGATTCAATTTTGCTCAAATTTTAACCATATCTTTATCATATACACATTAATGCACTTTCATAGTATAAGCTCATAAAACAGCATACTGGTTGCAAAAATATCTAAATATATTTTTTTAAAAAAAAATTTAATTTTTTTTTGAATACAGCAAATTGTACATTCAAAATTATTAAAATAAAACAATATTATAACAATAAAAATAATATATTAAGTTAGATTAAAACCTATTTTTTTTGATATTAAAACTTTTTAATAATTAATCAAAAAAATAAAAACTTTTACTAAGAGTTAAAATTTAAAAACTTTTTGAGGTACAAACCTTTATGCACTGGCCATATTAAAATATTTAAAATTTACAAATTTATAAATTTTTTAATATTTTTAACCTAAAATAGGTATTAAATTTACTATATAATTAGTAATTTTTATATAGTAAACTAAATTAAATTAATGTTTTATTTTTTGTAACTTTTGATAGTTACACCAAGCTACTTGCATAGTAGCACAAAAAATATTTAATTTTGATTGGTTGGGCTTTAAATATATTAAAAATTAATTTTTATAATTTTTTAATTTTAAAAATTAAATATTTTTAAATTTTTTTTAAAAAATATTAAATCAAAAAATACCAATTTTTTATATATAAGTTATATAAATACTCATATATTATATATTTTGATTGCTAAGTAATATATAAAAATTTAAGTTATTATATTTATTTAAAATGTATATGAATTATTTTCATCATTAATCAGATTATTAAAAAAACAACTGTATAAGTTTGTGTGATTATATAAAGTTTGTGCTTATTTGAGAGGTGATTATATATGAGGCCAACTATATAGATTAATTATTTTACTATATAAAGGTTCTTTTTAACCTTAACTGTACCCATCCCTATTTATAAGTACACTTTTTGTATTGCATATATTTATAGAAAATTGATTGTATAAATTCTAAAAAATCTCAAAATAATATATATGAGAATATCCAAAATAATATGCAAGTCAATTAATTAACCTAAAAATAGGCATTATTTTATGCTTATACATACCTATTTTGTGATATAAAATCAATAAAAATTTGAGAATTGCAACTACAGTCTGGAGTTTTTTCAAAAATGTAAATCAATTCTAAAATAATTTGCAGTTATAACTCAAAATTTGATTGGTATTTGATAATCTTTTACAAGAATATTTGTAATACTTTAACTAGGTGCTATAAAGAAACCAAATTGACAAAACAAAAGATATTTGGAAAATCAATTTTTATATTGCAATTCTTATAATAAATTATAAGAAATACAAACTTTAAAGAACAATATATCAAAATTTTATTAATACATACATATTTTAAGTAAAATAATATTAATTTTTCTAAATTAAAATATCTTTAAAAAAATTGTCAATTTGGTCCCTTTTTGCAGCATCTAGCCCACTTTGTAATATCTCTATGATTTAATATTATAGCAAAAATTGAAGATAACTATCAAAAAATATATTTTTGCATATATTAACTTAGAATCTACAAGAATTAATACAGCTTCAAAAAGTAGCTTTTTTTTAAAAAAAAATTAAGTTTAAAAACTATCTATGTTTTATTATATACTAATTTTATAGTTCTTCTTTTTTTATTTATAATTTATGGGGTGAGTCAGTAGAAAAGAGACAAATTTATCTAATGAATTTGTCTCTTTTCTACTGACTCACCCCATATGTTAATATATAAAGTTTTGTATAATTATATTTTAATTCAAAAATATCAGATTGGTGTATTACACTTAATGTAATGATATAAAGAACATATTTTCAAATTTAATGTTTTTAAAAAAATTTAATAGAATTATCTAAAATTTTGAAATGCTCTTAAATTGAAAGTAAATGTTCTTATAAGAATCTAAGAATATAAGATTTTTAACACTAAGCATATCTTCTATATATAACAATAACACTATATTAGAATTGTATAGTATGGAATAAGGGTATATTATACCATATTTGGGTATCTATATAAATTCCTGTATTCTAAATCTGTATGATACCAGTACTATACTAGTACTATACTACTGTAAAATACAGCCTGTGTACTTCCTATGCAGTGTACCCTCTGCTAGTTTGAAATGCCAGTTCATGACTTATACCCAAGGTACATAAGTATAGTAGATATAGTAAAATATATTGTTCAATATAGTGTAGAAGTAACCAGGTACAAAGATTAAGACATGTAAATACCTGGGGTACACAGGTCCATATTTTATAGTAATCTGCTATACTAGACAATTCTGGCCACCTGTACTATACTAATCTGTTATATTAAATAGGTATTTTATGTATTAAATATGCAGATCTGATCAATGTTCAAATTTAATAATTTGATAAACTATACATTTTGATATATTTATTTGTGTAGACAATTGTATAAAAAAGTAATACAATTCATTTTTACAACAATTTTAATTCATTCTTTAAAAGGGATTAATATGAATTAATATTATAGTTAAACCAAAAAATATTTTATAATATTTTTATAATTTGATCTATTTATTTTTTTTTTAAACTTTGGCTGCCTCACCATGATTTTTATTAATTGTTTTCATATTACATTGTATACATGAAATGAGGATACAACTAGCCACAAGTGCACTTTTGGTGCCTAATTTAAATAGTCCGCCCGAAGGTTCTATACTAGTTGCCATACCTACAACCCAACTACGGAAGTTGTCTATTTAAACCCTCTGGTTTCCATATACACCGCATTACTACTTCTTAACAGACCCGACTCACTCCATTACCTCTAGGATAATCAAGTGCGACCAGCCACACTAGCCTCACCCAGGACAAACCTAGGTTCGTCTAGACCAGTCCAACAACTGGTTTATATACCATGAACAACCACGTCCCATTTCATAGTCATTCCTGGATTTTCAGTACCGATGCATTTGCATTATACCGACACTCGCAGTCCGGTTTCACTCTGAACCGCTAAGCACATCCCTTGCCCTTATAAGGTTCGTTCGGGTCCCAGCACCGACCTTATTATTATCGTTATCACTTTTTTCTGTTTACAATATATTTTAAACTGGTGAGGGTTTACTTACTATTTGAATTTAATTTGCGTGTACGTAGATTAATAATTCGTTTAAAAAAAAATCATGCTTTAATGCTATAATGTAAATCATGGTTATCGCATACGTATTTTAATTCAACGTTTAATATTAATTTATGTGTAGATTAATGACGTATTTAGAGTGTTTGTTTCATATAATATGCATTTATTATATATTATTGTTATTGTATAAGTTACTATGTCAAATTTGGGTTACTTGCCATTGTGTTCGATAATAGTTCAGTGAAAAAAAATAAATAATAAAGTTTATGCCCGTTCATTATATCAAGAGTTGAGCATAATTCAGTTATATACTAGGTTTTTTTGACTGAAATGATCTACATGTATATTTTAATTTTAATAACTTCCTTAAACAACTCACTTAAAATCGTGAAACGAAAAAACTTTCTGGGCGAAATATGTTAAATGTTTCACGAATTTGAAAGCGTTTTGTATAATGGTCTCAAGTTCAAGAACAAGAATAAGTGCAAGCGCACGTGCAAGAACCAGAACAACGCTCCGCAATTTATAAATAGAAAAACATAAGATTAATAAAAAATAGTGAATATATTAACAAATATTAAGAAAAATTTACATTCCATCAAAGATTTAGATTGACTTCTAGATTTTTCCATTTTCGAAAATTTTTGTCGGAATTTTTGCCGTCCAAATTATCTGATAATCACTAATTTTCTCAGCGATTCTTTTAGCTAGTACATAGTTTTATGTCGATCCACCAAAATCATGGCTATATCCAAAATGTTAAAACTAATATAGTAATATAATAGTTAATATGCTTTAACGCTTTGATTGGTTATACAACCCGTGATCATCAAAATGTTAAGATTAATATATCGATGATCACAATTCAAATTAACAATTTATTTAATCACCAAATCAACCTGTAACAAAGATGCATATCCTTACTTAGTTACGTAATATAAAATTCGGTGATGTAACTAGTGATGATGTAAATAAGCATCTATTCGGTAAATCAAGTATGGAACGTTGTGAGACCTGAAACGTGACCTGATGCAGGCACCTGCACTCGTGCCACGGGTATTGACGAATTTGGACTTGCCAGCCCGATAACCCCGATCGACTCGATATTCTCGATCAGTGTAATAGTAATAATTACAAGGATTTTATAGATATCAATTATATAAAGGATAGAAGCGATTATAATAATTGTAATGATATTTAGTATATTAAGAATTCTAGTAATAGGAATGATTCTTTCGAAGGGGGTACATATGAAATAATTATTATAAATAAAGGCCTTCTGGCCCTCTGGGAACGACATGATATCCCACCTTTGCTTAATAAATCACATATAATATAATAACCGTTCCTTTATTGTCTTTATTAAATAATACAAATACACCCGATACATAATAAACTTATACATTCGTTGTTCTAATATAAACCAAGTATTTTTGTATAAACTATCCCGAAACTCTGCCCAACCACTCGCCCAAATCTAACACGCCTCTTTCGACCCGAAGTGACCTTTGACGGTTGTACGAACTGATCTTGTGATTCATCGACGGACCCGCCGATCTCCAGATTCCTCAACGTAATAAGGGTATTCTACACCCGTAATTCATTGTGCGGGTAACACAAACCAAAAAAGGAAATCCGATTTTGAAAATAAATCAAGTGCGTGAGATAAAAAATTTAGGGTTAGGGCCTTAATATTAGAGGCTATAGGCTTAGAGTGATGCTTAATAGAATAAATTTTCATTCCCGTCATTTTTAATTAGTGCACCAAGATCGATTTAAACATTAGTTTTTGCGTATTTTCGCTTTTTCTTCTTTTACGCGTGTTTGAATTCTTCGTCTGGAATAGTCAAAATTTGCACTCTCCGATTGGCTATTTCCTCTCCAGGATCTTGTATTACCCGCGCAAATAAGTGGATGCCCGTAATTATAGCAGACCAGTGCAGTACAGGCTGATTTTAAAATCTATACCATACTAATCTGCTATAATTCTAACACTAACGCTAATATATATAACACCGGATCAGTATGGTACAAATTCGGTGTACTATACTATTCTGTAATTTCCCCCGTACCATACTGATCTGTTATAATCTCATGAAACAAGTATCGTACTGAAATTTTTTTGCAAGCAAATTACCACATAAGTTAGTCGGTAAGATTTGAACAAAGCGTTGGGGTGTTCGATACACTATAAAATCAAAACTATCAAAATTCTAACTAGACAGATTTTAAATGAATTTTTCCTGATTAACTAATTGAATCATTTTATATATAAACATGGGTCACATTTTTTAGATGAACAGGTTGTCTTCAAAAACTCAATACAAATCGATTCACGCTCCTGATTACTACGAAATTACAGTCTTTTTTTTTTTTTTTTTTTACATTACATATGGATAATTTATTTTTTCTAAAAATCATTTTAATTACATTTTTATTTGGGTGGCCGGGAAAAGTTTTAAATAAATTGATAAGCTTAATTGGTCAAAATGCAAATTTCGCTTTGTAATTTGATTCATAGGCATCTTCTTGGGATTTCATTTTGTGATTTTGTGTTATTAAAACTCTACATCTAATTAAACCTGAAGAAGCACGCATTGTCAAAAATCTTTGATAATTGATTTCATGATACGTGCCACACTAGTTTTGTTGCACATCGTGCACAGACCACCCAATACTGTGTGTTTTCGCAATAGCTAGCAAATTTTGTAACAAAATTTTTACGGCAAATTATGGTAGGAATTAAGACAGTTGATTCCAAAACTAACTATTTTATATACATACTACAATAGTAAGGTTTTGCTTTGTCTCTCATTTTCAGTATGATGCATAACTGTGAAGAAGATTACTGGTATTACCCCTTTTGCTTCCAAGCGACACACACAGTAGTTTCACAACTTTTTTTTATTTATTTCTTTGCATTTGTTCCATGATGCGTTTAAACAAGGCTGTAGTCCTAATATGACATCCTTTAACCAGTGGCTGTTGTCCTGACAGGTCACACTGTCCAGTACATTTGGCTTAATAACTAACAATACTGATCACTTCATCAATGATCGGGTTACTAATGGTATCTTGTAAAGTAGTATTGTATTATATAGCAGTACAGATTCAGACAAACATACTAAATTTTGATCATACATGAGGTTAATGTAAATTTGCAAATTTCAAATTTTTATATATAACTTTTTTTAATGGTTAGGGTAATTGCTATTTTTGTCCTTTTTTTGGATTGGGTTAATGAGAAACATAGCTTTGCTTGACCAAATTTTCTTTTACAACTGTACCACTATCATAACTGTCTTAATTTGCATTTTCATACTGTATACTTGATAAAAACAATTCTGCTAATTTAATGGATTTTTAAGTGCTGCATAAGTTTACTTAGTGCATTGAATTAGAATTAATTAGTGAAATTTCTGAACCATAAGATTTTATAGAATTTTATTAATAAAGTTCTATATGATTCACAAGATTTCTTTTTTTTTTTTTTATGTCAAAGTTCCCGCTCTGGGTGAGAGTTTATTTAATCAAGCATGTGGATCAAGGGTGCCTCTTTGGGCAGCCCCACAATTGTTACATTGAATGAGAGTACAACTAGCCACACATACAACTTTTGGTTGTCTAATTGAAGTAGTCTGCCTGAAGGTTCTACACTAGTTGCCATACCTACAACCCAACTAGGGGATTGCCTATTTAAATCCTCTGGTCCAATGTTTTGCATGTCAATCCTACTTGTTATCACTTTTACAGCCCTCTGATACATTAGTCAGTCGAAGACAGTCCTGGATGCTAACTACATCCTCTTAGGACTAATTTATCCTCGCGGTACACTTGGTAGAGCAGTCCCTGTCCCACACAGGTATTACCTACACTTCAGTAACTTACGCACTCATCGAGGCAAGCAACTTGCAGTCAGGAGATACCCTGCAACTGCTACTATTACCTACTTCTGCCCTTATAAGGTTCGCTCCAACTCCGGTACCCACCATCACTTTCCTATCGGTTCTTCACCATTTTCCCAGACTTCCAATCCAATTGACTCGGAAGAGTTAATCTATCCGGCATTAGGTGCCATTATGGTTTTTTCTCCCTGGTCACCAATTTCTCAACATGGGTCCTTTTCCTCCGGTGCGACTCCAGCGGCCAGGTTGGTTGATATTGTCCCCAAGGACAACTCCGGTTTTGGTCCAATATTCCAGTTTAGGTAGCACTGATGAAGATCAGAGCTACCTCTTTACTCAGAACTTGCCAAATGGGTTTCTGTTTCTCCAGTTTCTTGGATTTGTCTGTATCACGAGATACAACTTTGCCCGAAAGCTCCTATTCAAGATGGTAACCAAGGACTACAGGTGATGTACCCAACAGATCGACAAGAAACAGTTACCGGAACACAGGTCTATTTTTTCAAAAGCGTCGCCAGTGGATTTGAACTCAAGACCTGCCAATTGGGGGTGACAACTTACCAACTTCACTAAGTCGTCACACTCTATTCACAAGATTTCACTAATTAATTCTAATTTAATACACTAAGTAAACTTATTCAGCACTTAAAAATACATTAAATTTGCAGAATTGTTTTTATTTTACTTGAAATTTGAAGCAAAGATTCTTAAATTTGACTTTTTTTGATCAAAATTCAAAATTATGTATCTGTTCTCTAAATTTCAAGCAAATTAAAAACACTTTTGCTAATTTGATGTATTTTTAGATGCTGAACAAGTTTACTTGGTGCATAAAGTTAGAAATAATTTTGTGAATCATAAGATTTATAGAATTTTATTAATAAAATTTTATAAATCTTATAATTCACAAAATTTTACTAATTAATTCTAACTTTATACACTAAGTAAACTTGTTTAGCACCAAAAAATATATATAAATGCATTTAGACTTAGGCCAGTTTGCAAACACTCTGACTTGACAAAAAGTCTGAATATAAAAGTCTTAGACTTAGATTTGACTAAAGTTTGGTTCAGGTTTGGTCTGTAGGAACACTATGATCAATAAAAAAAAAGTGATTTTAATGTATTTTTCTTATTAAAAAAATGTGCTTGTCACCAGTGGTGACACACTCCTGTGTAATGTATAATCAAAACAAATATAACCATGTATAAATTTATTTTGTTAGGGTTAGGGTTAGAGGTAACTATATAGTAAAATTTTATGAGTAATTTTTTTTGCTAGAATAAAGGGTGGTTTCATAGTCAAAATTTTCAGTAATCATAATATTTTAGAAAATGGTATTTTTTTTATATTGTTTTCATATTACAGAATCAGGTGTAATATTACACCTGATTTTGATTCTTATTGGCACAGTTGCACAGAACTGTCACCACCAGTGACAAATAGATTTACACTTTCTTATTAAATTAGCTTTAAAATTTTTTATAAAATGTAATAGTGACTATCTATTAGTGTGATTATATAAAAGTATTTTTAATATTAAAAAAAACAACTGTATAAATTTGTGTAATTATATAAAGTTTGTGATTATTTGGAAGGTGGTTATATAGAAGGGCAACTGTAAATGATTAATCATTTTACTATGTAAAGGTTCTTTTTAACCATAACTATACCCATCCCTATCTATAAGTGCACTTTTTGTATTATATATATTTATAGAAAATTGATTCTATAATTCTAAAAAATCACAAAATAAAACATATAGGAATATTCAAAATAATATGCAGCTTAATTAATTAACTTAAATATGGGCATTATTTTATACTTATATATATCTATTTTGTACAGTCAGCCCTCGCTAAATGCATCCCCCTAAGTGCATGACCTCCTTAAATGCATATCAATTTTCTGACCCAAATATATACCAAACCTCCTATAAATGCATTTTTTCTTATTGTTCTTTTAATGCAAGCTCCCAAAAGTTTGGTCCCAATGATATGCATTTAGGGAGGGTTAACTGTACTATAAAATTAATAAAAATTTGAGAATTGCAACTACAGTCTGAAGTTTTTTCAAAAATGTAAATCAATTCTGAAATGTTCTGCAGTTATAACCCAAAATCTGATTGGTGCTTGATAGCCCTTATGAATGAATCTCTTTTATTTGATAGAAAAATACAAGTACAACAAATGCAAGAGGCTTCAAGTATGCCCTTCTGAACAAATCTTTTTCAATTCGACTGGAAAACTAAAAACAATCACTTAATTAGAAGAAAAAAAAGTGAGGTAACCAAAGAAATATTCTTGCAGAACAGAGATGGAGAAAGAGAGGTTCTAGTGTTCTGACTATTTTAAATATTTCTGCTAGAAGGCACCAAAATGTTACAAGTGACTATAGCCTTCAATATAGTACTTGCAACATAGCACACAAAGACAGGAATTTTATAATAGTTAGAGAAGATATGAAGCAGTATGGAAGTAGAATATTGCTTCACTAAAGTGGTTCAGTATATATTTATTAAAGAACAAGAGTATATTTATTGAGCAAAGAAATATTTTATTTATTTTTAGATAATAATATTTAAGAGATCTAACTATTTTTAAGTATATGAGAGAGGAGGAGGGAAATCTGAGTCTAATGTGCAGGAAGGTAAAAAAAACTAGAGTTTATATATCTTTTTACAGCTATTAGTTACAGGTTTGTATTATTTCACCAACAATCACTTCACCGACATAACATTTCACCAACAAATACTTACCGACAAGTTCATTTTACTGACAGTTTGTTTCACCGAAGCTCATTTTACTGACAAGTTTATTTCTAAACAGCACACTAAATTTAGCCCTAATTCTACCCAATTCTACCCTGACTCTAACTACAATGACCAGAATTACTTTGTCAGTGAAATGAGCTTTGGTGAAATAAACTGTCAGTAAAATGAACTTGTCAGTGAATAATTGTCAGTGAAATGTTATGTCGGTGAAGTAGAGTTGGGCTCCGAAACCTTTTTTGCTAAATCAGAAAGTTTCAGGTTTCGGATTATAGTTTCCGAAACCTCTTCCGAAACTCTGAAACCTCATCCGAAACCCGAAACTCTATCCGAAACCCTGAAACTATTTAAAATTAAATATTTACAAAATATGGCATTGTAGAACGTGCTAACATGTTAGTACACAAATATTTAAGTGCTGCCAAGAGAAAACATACATATTTACATATAGGTTTTAAGTTTGTATATTTCAGTTAGAGTGCTGATATTTATAGATAATATTTTAGGAAGTGGGGAGTCAAGCCAAATATTACATCATATGAAAATTTTTTAGCCAATTAAATTTGATGAAAATATTACCTGTAAGCCTCTATAGAAAAGGATATTAGATAATAAATGTCAGTGCCCTTATATTATTTATTAAATAATAAATTAATAAATTATAGAAAATTATATTATCTATAGTTAATTTGCCAATTAAAATTCAGGATCAGGTTAATGTGTAGATTAATTTTGTGTAACAAAAACAATAGAATTTTTTACAAAATTGCTAAAATTGCTTCTAATCTAAAATATTGTCTATGCTACAGTACTTTTTTTTATACAAAAAAAAATTCCTTGCTATTAACCTTTACTTGTTTATTTTGATTTTGCATTGTAGATCATAGATGATAATCACTTTTGATGATTATTAGTTATTTTCTAAATTATAATTTATATAAATTATAAAGAATATTACTAACTATAACTGGTAGCGATCGATTACTAAAGTGCTTATATCTTTAAAACATACTAAATAACAGGATTAAATACTCTAAGTAAAAATGTCCAGAACACTCAAAACCTTATAAAAACTAAAATTGGGATTTTTATAACTTTATCTAACAGGATCCCAAGCTATATATAGATAGATAACAATTTGCTTTTGCTTATTTTTAACTATTTTTGTAGATCTTTTCTATATTTGTAATATTAATGCTTATTTTTGCCTGTTTTTTGTAATCATTTCTATTTTTAGAAATATATAACAATTTTTTAAAATTGTTAGCTGTTCATAGATTGCTCAGGGTCCTCACCTAACTCTAAAAATATCTAGAGGTAGTAGTGATTACCACTGGTTATTTCTAGTAATATTCTATTATAAATTATATATCATAAAATTTTCAAAATTATAAATGTAGTTTCGGAGAGTTTCGGATTATAGTTTCGGAGTTTTGGGTTTCGGGGGTTCATATTTTTTTAAAAATCCAAAACTAGTTTCAGATTATACCAAAACCGAAACTAGATTCAGATAGGTTTCATTTCGTTGCCCAACTCTACAGTGAAGTGATTGTTAATTAATTTATTGCCACCCATTAGTTACAATGGTATGAAATGGCAGAAATGATAGAAATAGTAGAAATGGTAGAAATGGTAGAAATGCTAAAAATGGTAGAAATGGTAGAAATGGTTAACTATGTTACTAATACTTCTAACTAAGCTATATATAGGTAATAATATAAAATAATTTAAAATAATATAATAAAATAAGATAATAAAATAATCCAATAAAATATGCCATATATTGCTGAAAATAAGCTACTTCCTAAAATAAGCTACTCTAGTTTTGATCCAAAAACGTCAAATGCCTTTAACCTGAAAATAAGCTACCCTTTGTTGCACCAAAAGATAACTAACAAAATTTTTAGTTCTGAAAGTAAGTTACCCCTACAATCGATGAACGTTGCTACATAGTAAAGTCTAAATATTCTAAGCAAATCGATTAAAGTCGCATAAGTAACCTTGTTCAGTAGATCAAAATACGCATACGCTGAAAATTTCATATAAATTGAGAACTTTTTATTATTTGACTTTTAATTTTTATTTCAACAGTTTTTTTTTACAAAAAAAACTGTTAAACGTAAAAATTAAAAGTCAAATAATAATAAGTTCTCCGATTTATATAAAATTTTCAGCGTATGCGTATTTTGATCTGCTGAACAAGGTTACTTTCTGATTTTTTCTGCATATCTATTTATTGTTTATAAAATATTTATTTATTGTCTATAGTATATTTATTTATTGACCACAGCATATTTATTTATTTATTTTACTTGTTAAAATTTTGTGTTCAAAAATAAGCTATCCCTTTATTGTGCTTTAAATTACTTAAAATAATAAATAACCTGAAAATAAGCTACTCACAGTTTTTTTTTTGTTAAAAATCAGCAAAAAAAGGTAGCTTATTTTTGGCAACATACAGTAATTAAAATAATACTAGAAAATATATTTAAGAAACTAATACAAAAACTCATTCTATAACAACATGCAAGAATTGAAGCTCAGACTAATTTATCTGTAACCTAAACCTACTAGAGTAGTCAAGACTTATCTAGTTTGATAAAGTTAAAATAAAATTTATAGAAGTACTATATTTAACCCAATGAACAGCCCAAGAACTAATCTTCTTAAGAGCTGTACCAATAGGTGGACATAAATTTGGGTTAATATGGAGTTGATCAGGTTGGCCATAAGGACAACTATATGTAAATGTTCTGTGTAAAGATAGTGCTTTTTGATTTGTGATATATTAGAAGTAGTAGAAGAAAGCTAAGTAATATTATTAGTTTTTCATCATAAAGCAAATTGGAAACAATAAGGCTTCCACAATTGTTCATAGAATAATTCAGAGACTTGAAAAAGAATTTTTATAATGATTTGTGAAGCTAATTTAGAATATAAGTAAAAGGGTCTAAGATCTTGAATAAGATGAGAAAACATTAAGCCTTTAAGTGTAGTTTGAATATAATAAGAAGAAAGTAGAGCTGGTGATAAGAAGACTGGTAATTATAAATAGTTTGAATAAGTTGAAATAGGTATTTGAAGAAAGGTCTAAATCTGTAAAGTTAATAATATTAGTAATATCAGTAAGAATAATCTGGTTAATATTGTGCTAGAACAAAAAAGCCAGTGATTAGGGAAGTCATGAGTATTGTATATAAAGCAGTTGGTATTTGAAAATAGGTTAGGATAAATTGAGTAAAAGTAAGAGTATAAAGGTAGTTCATTTAAAAATAATTTAATTTTAAAAGCTTTAAGGTTGCTAAGTTTGAAGTTGGTAATATTATTTGAAGCTTTTTGATTATTATTGAAATATAACCAAGTGGAGTTTCAATCAAAATAGTGAGTAAAGTGTGACCATTCATATATAGGTTGCTGAAGGACCATAAAGCTATAATGTGAGCTTTGCAAATATTTTTAATAAATCTTCGTATAGATTGTAAAACTTGGGTATTTTCCCAATATAGAGTATAGAAAGGATATAGGAGTTGATAGTTAAAGTTAAGAAAAGAAGCAGAGATATGTTGATTGGTAAGTTGAATAGCATGATTATTAAAAAGGTTATCAGAATGGGCCTGAACTTTGTGTAATATAAGTTGAATATTAAAAGATTTAATAATATAAAGGAGTATATGCCATATAGGCCATGCAGCAAATTTGAATTTTTTAGGAGAGTTTGGATTAAGGTGTGTAAGTTTAATGTATTTGGATATAACTACTTGTGAATTAGTAAAAATTTGAATAGTAGAGTTTTGTGGTACAGTAGCAATAGCCAATAGAATTGAAATTAATTCAGTGTAATGTAAAGAGGTCCAGTATTTAAGTTGGGCTAAAAACTCATATCAATTTGATTGTTATAAAGTTGTACCTAACCAATACCCATAGAACATTGGTCACTACAGATATTTTTAACAGAACCATCTGTATAGAAGATAAAAAATATATAATTATAATTATTTTGAGCAAATGATTGTAATAATTGAAAAGTTTGGTTAAATAGAAAAAGATCAGAAGCTAAGTAGCCAGAGATATTTAAAGTAGGAGGTGTAGGGATAGTAAGAGGATGTTTAATAGCAGTAAAAGAATAAGATCTATATAATTTGCATTGAGTTTAAACTACTTATTTGGTAGAATTCTACCATAAAAAAGTGTAAATAGTGTAGCGGATATTTCAATTGTACATGCAGAGGAAATATGGTTAGTATTAAAATTGCAGCCTGGGCAAGATATACAAACATATTATTAAATTTATATAATCCTGAGTGCCCTATTTTTTATATATTTTACAATACTTTTTTTAGAAGCTTATTCTATTCTGTAAACCCACAAAGCATATTAAACAAAACTTGAAGTTTTTATATAGTGTGCTTTAAAAATTACTCTTGACCTTTGTGTTATACTTTACAAATGTAATTAATTACCACTATATTGACCAAATATCATCTGCTATACAAAGAAAAAGCAAGCTTAAATAAATATTCTTTAGCAAATTCATAAATATAAAGTATCTTGCTAAAAGAGGCTTTTGCATTGTTTTTAAGGCAATATAAATTGACAGATAATTATAGAATTTAATAATCAAAAAATATATAGAAATAAAAAGTACAAACAAATAGGGCCCTGATAATTCTAAAGATAAAGTAATTATGGGTATTGTGGTGGATATGGGTATTGTGGCGGATTGTACAAATTCAATGATATCTTGTGATCCATTGATCAGAATTAGGCAATTTTGGTACCAATCGATTCGTCTTATTGAGACGGACTGATCGGTACTAAAATTGTTCTATTCTGATTGATGGGTCTCAAGGAACAAACGTTTAAAGCTTTTTAAATTATCATTTCTTATATAATTTAGATACTTGGTAAAGGCAATAACGGCTTTTTATATGCACGCAATTCATTTTTTTAGTATTAATTAAGTAAACTTATCAAAATTTAGGCTTTTTTTATTAATAATATTTGTGACTATTATGGCAGGTATGGGCATTATGGCGGGTATGGGTATTATGGCGGGTATGGGCATTATGGCAGATATGGGCAATATGGCGGGTATGGGTATTATGGCGGGTATGAGCAATTATTTAAAAGATAATTCCTTGTATTACCATAAAAGTTGATTTCCTAAAAATAATAGACCCACCATGAATGACTCGGGTGCGAACCACAGAATCCTTATTAATTAAAATACGGTTGTTTTCAAATAGTTAGAATGTCTACAATAAATACAAGTGTAACCTCTGGGCGAGTATAGACCCTGGGTCTACTAAAGGGTTTAAACATTGGTGAACCCGGGTCTTGTATATGAACTTTTACAAGCAGCCCTATCTAGAGATTAGATTTAAAATGATTAAGTTAACTTGAATCTAATGATTAAAATAATCTCATTTGAATAGGTTCGCGTTATCGCGTAATCATTACTTAGATTCAATATTACCCACTAATTTATTAAACTCAAATAAATTACATTTGCTTGTTCATTACAAAATAGTCGCATCATAAATAACCTACTACGTATTGATCAAATTTAATTTTTTTTTTGTTTTCGTTAATTCTTATACCTTTACAATAAAATCTTTGCAAATAAATTTTTTGAGAACCTAATTAAATAAAAAAAAAATGTTAACTAAATCTAAAAAAATTGAAAAAAATGACCAAGCTACTCATCGAGAAGCTATTCAAGCTGCTCTTCAAGCACTTGAAAAATCTGAAAGTCCTAATGTATGTGCAACTGCTCGAAGGTTTGGTGTTGCAGAGACAACACTTAGGCGCGCAATAAAAAATAATGGACCTCCAAAACGTTCTGGTCCTCCTACAATTTTAAGTGAACATGAAGAAGCGCAGTTAGTTGGTTACTGTATAAATATGCAAAAATTAGGGTTTGGACTAACAAGAGCGGGTGTAAATCATTGCGTAATGGATATTGTACTCAATAACAATCGTGATCATCCTTTTGGTGACAAGGGACCTGGTCAGGCCTGGTGGGCACGTTTCATAAAGAAACATTCTGAATTATCTTTTCGTGTACCTCAAGTCTTGTCAGAGGCACGAGCACAAAGGGCCAATACAACCATTGTAAAGGACCACTTTGATAAGCTTCATGATGTAATTCAGAAACATTTTCTACTGCCGAACGCATCTGGAACATGGATGAAACAGGCTTTGTTATTGCTAAGGTCCAAAAGGTTCTTGCACAAAAGGGCGCACGTCAAGTTCATAAAGTCTCTCATGGTAACGTCCATGATTATATCTCTGTTGTACCAACAATCTCAGCTGCCAGTAGTTATGTTCCTCCATTAGTTATTTATAAGGGTGTTCGTGTTATCCCGGGTTTATTAGATGGAGCTCCAGCTGGTAGTGTTATGGGTTTTACAGATACTGGATACATGAAATAAGAACTTTTTCAAATATATCTTGAGCACTTTATCAACTCAATTCCACCCGCTCGTCCTGTTCTTCTGACATAAAAGCCATATTAATTATTGTAGCATTAGTTTTTGCTGTGAAAATGGAATTTTGCTTTACGCACTTCCACCCCATACTACGCATATCCTCCAACCATCAGAACTCCCTTTTGCCAAACTTTAAAAGGAGTATGATAAAGGCTGTGAAATGCTTTACAATAATAGTAAAGAGTTAGTAACAAAGCATTCATTTGCAAAAATACTTGGGCCCGCATTTCTTTCTACTTACACTCCAGAAGCAATTACTAACGCATTTAAAGCTACGAGGATTTGGCCCTTTAATCCCAGTGCTATTAGTAACGACCGTCTCAATCCTTCATTAACTACCCACCAATTAGATATACCTACGTCCCAGCAACATATTCAAGCATTCGACCAAGTACATGTGCAAGCTAATCCACAACCTACCCAAGTTTTTGTTAATTCCCAACCAACTAATCCATACCTCACCTGAGCCAATCTTGTTAACGAAGTAGAGTTTTTAAGATCTGAGATCGAAGCCCTTAGGATAGAAAATAAGATGCTGAAGGAGGAAAATGTGTTGATAAAAGAGGAATTGGAGACCTTCAAGAATCCTGGTACTTCTCCCTTAAAGCTAGTGCTCAAGTACCCAACTTCTCAGCGTAAAAATCAAGAGGCAAATGGACAACCAAAGAAAAGAAAAACTTTGCCATTTGCATAGCTTCTTACCAGCGATCAATCTTGGCAAGAGATAAAAGAGGCAGAAGAGTTGGTGAATAAAAAAGCTGAAGACGTGAAAAGGAGGAAAGAAGAGGCTGCTTTAAAACGTGCTAATCGTGAACTTGAAAAAGCACAAAAACAAGAAATTAGGGAGCAAAAAAAACAAGAACGAGCGAAAAAAATAATGCTAATTAGTGGATTGTACATATGTACGTACATACGAATGTACAGTACCTGGTACCTACATATGTGCAGATCGTAGCATTTGATTGGCTGTTGATTGATATACATCATTCCGCTACAATACCCTTAATCGTTAAAAATCACAATTTTTAATTGCTTTCAAGAAAATCAAAAAATAATAATAACTTTTATATGAAACCGATTTAAATTTTTTGGTGGCGTAAAGCAAATCATGTCTATTATTTGTAGGACAAATTTGACATATTAATAATTTATATTGTAAATTTTTATTATTGTCTATTCTTAACCCCGCCACAATACCCATATTTACCTTATAAAACAAGAATTTTTATAAAAAGCCTTTTTTAGTAATGCCACACCTATGAAGATTATTTTAGTTTTTTCTAATTTTTTAAATTTGATTAAAAATATTTTGACACCCACCTGACCAAATCCAATTGACTTTTTTTTGTTTTAATCATAAATAGCAGTAGAATTGAAATAAAAAAAGTTTATTGAATTTAATTAAAGGATTTTAAGATATCTTTGACCAAAGTTTGCAAAATCTAAAACATTTATCAAATATAAGCTATAGCAGAAATTGCTTATAATCTTTGATTGAAGATATCTTGATACCTACTTGACCAAATTCAATCAACTTTATTTGTTTTAATTGTAGTTAGAAGTGGAATTAAAATAAAAAGTTGATTGAATTTGATTAGAAGGGTGTCAAGAGATCTTTGATCAAAGATTGTAAACAATTTTTTATATTTAATAGATATTTTAAAATTTTACAAACTTTGGTCAAAAATATCTTGACACACTTCTAATCAAATTTGATCAACTTTTTTTTATTTTAATTTTACTGCTTTCTAATTAAAAAAAAAAGTTGATTGAATTTGGTCAGGTTGGTGCCAAGATATCTTTGATCAAAGATTGTAACCAATTTTTTGCTACATTTTAGAATTTTACAAAACTTTAATTGAAGATATCTTGATACCCTTCTAATTAAATTTGATTACCTTTTTTATTTTAATTCTATTTAGTACTTAGAATAATTGTTAGCACTTGGTGCTACTTTGAATTACTTTTCTAGGGAAATTTTGGTTGAATTGACAACATTTTTTGGTAATTGGTATTCTTTTAATATATTTTTTTGGGGGTCATCTAAAGCCATGTACCTATGTGACATTTTCATGTAAATCAACCAAATGAAGTCGCGAAATTTTGTTTACACGGAATAGCCCAAAGAAGTTAAAAACAAAAAAAACGCAAGAACATAAAAACGGCATTCTAAACCTACCTTGGGCCATTAATAAAAAATGCTGAGAAGGTAATTTTATCTACATTAATCCTAACCCTAACCCTGACCTAATGCTAAACAGTCTCTGATATGAATTTTAACTAAAATTTCAAAAAATCATATGGGTACATGGCTTTATCCATCCCTTTTTTTGGTAATTTTTGGTTTCACAAATTTTAACTGATTGTCAGTGATACTCTTTCTCTAGTACTTGATTATGAGCAGTTCATTGTGCTACTCAAGTGCATGTGCAAGCTCAAGTGTACTCAAATATTTTCACTTATTGAACAATGGTTGTATATATAATAAAAAATGATTTAAAAGGTAAATTTGTAATACTAAAATTGCATAAATGAAATATTGCAAACTTCATTACCAAAACAGAAAACAATCGCTTTATCTTATTGAGTAGAAATTGATACGACAATCAAGGTATGGACTAAACTGTAATCAATTTATATATAATTTTTGATTAACACTATTAATATTTTTTAAATTTGGACTATGAAATTCCTGAATAAAAAAAAGTAAAATCATTGTTAAACTAAAAATAATACCAAAATCCATAAATAAGGTGGGTATAAGAATTAAAATTCCTTATAATAAGGTGGAGTTAGGAAATAATGGTGCCAAATAATCTCTTTTTATGATAATAGTGCTGATTATTATATTGGTAATGGGATAGCATTTTGCACTGTAACTCATTTATATAATATTCGTTTATATGTGTGCATATCATAAAAGACTAAGTATATTTATATATTTATATGTCCTGTATTTTATTTTTTTCTCAAGAATTATATTTTAAAACTTTATTTATTCATGGTCAACAGATCGAAAATAGAGCTAAGCAAGAAGGCATTGGCATAGAGCCCACAAAGAAAAACCAGTTCAATCATTATTAAATTGAGGAAGGCACAGAGGAGATAAGTGATTAATTAATTGCCTAATAGGGATGTTTTACATAAAACTAATATAACAAAAAAAATTTTATTATAGTATAAAATACGGCAAACAACAGCAGCTCCAGTAAACAAATTTGCACCTGACCCACTCTATTCCACTGAATCCTGCTATTTTGCAACCATGCATGTACACAGGTAGCCTGCATTATACAGGTGAAAAACCACTAGCTAATAAACATCAATCTTAAGTAGCAATAGCTTGACTGAAAACTCCTGGTTAATAGCCAGCTCGCCTATATGGGTAGGAAGCCACTAGCTGACCACAAATAGCAAGATCAATTATATATCAAATGCAATGATGTAAGATACTAAAACAAGCTAATAAAGATCAGTATCCAGTATTAGTATTGGTGTGCTTTCAAAAAGATATGCATATGGAATTTTTTCATATATGTTAGTTGATCATGATGATTTCTGCATAATATCTATAATTGTAATTATAAAAAAAAATTTAAAAAAACAATTTGGCCTAACCAGTTCATTTTTGGCATATTCCTGATTAGTTATCTTTCGATCTGTTGACTTCTGTCAACTGACAAAAAAAAGATTTGTAATAGAATTTTTTAGGATAAATCAAAATAATTTTCAAGCAAACTAACTCATCCCAAAACATGGTTTTAATTGTTTGGATGATTAAATTATCATATTTGTAATCAATCTAGAATCATGATAAACTACCAGGGTTAGTATGAAGTTTAATTCGTGATCCACATAAGAACTAGTAAAATAACATAGTAAATTATAGAGAAATTTACTATTGTTTTTGCCTTTTTGGAATCTGGAGTTTCCCAAAGAACAAACCAATTTTCTACTAAGTAAACAACTTTTATAAATTAAATAAAAATTGCAGAAGAGAAAATTCTGGTTATAAAAAAAAAATTGGGAAACTCTTTCCGGTACATCCTGCAAATCACATAAACAAACAAATAAACAATAGCGAAAAAGTTTTTCAGTCTAGTATTACTAATTAAAGTCGCCCTAAGGGCTAGGGAATGAACTATTTCACTCCATTAGCTACTAGCTACTATAAGTAAACATAAGTAAAAGAAAAGGAACACCTATACTTTCGACACCGGAAGTATTCCAAAACTTCCTCTCAACTATGGCGTTTCATCCTGAGAACCGCCCAGAACCTATGTCTGACATCCAACCAACTACCTTCCAAGATGCAATCGCATCCACCAACGATGTAATTACTTCCTCTCAGGCACCTCCGCAAAAAAAAACAAAGAAAGTCCATGACTCCACCCACCAGAACACACCACTACCTTCCCTCACCACTGTTAGAAATGAAAAAAGTGGGGATTCCAGCTTACCCCCAGTAGAATTCACAATGACGTCACCAGTACATACCATCACAACAACCGTGGGAATCACACAGACCACAACAACACCCGGATCCCTCCCCAATACAACAACCGTGGGAAATGAGAAGATCACTCCATCACCTGACCCAGTCCCCGACTTACCGACCTCCGACCTACCTAGAACAGTTACGGAAACCCAAACAAACACAAACCCTGCTTGGGAAAACAACACAAACCCTGCTTGGGAAAACAACCCGTGGTATCAGAAACCTTTGCCGCAGTTACCTCCGATTAACACCGACACTGACTTAATGGACACAGAGTCGAACGCCACAATCGAACCCAATGAAGCCGACCCCCAACCTCCGGCACTCTATAGCCAAATCCATAAACGAAGGAGAAAACCCGCCCCGCGACCTGACGACGAATGGTATACTGCCACCCTCAAGGCCAAAGCCAATAGACGGACCACAGAAATAGATAGACAGACATGGAATTATGAAAACATCCTCAAGGCTCTAGATTCCCCCGAAGAACTAAAAAAATTTTTCGTACACAAACTTCAACACAAGCCTTCGAAGATTAATATCCCAGAGGCCATTAATCAGAAAATTACCTACCTCGATACAGCTTTTTTTCGCTCCTTCTCCAGATCTAAAGATACAGCGCCACAACACCAACGAGAATTTGAGTCCCTCTTCGAGATGTCCTTAGAAAAATATCGCAGATTTCATAACGTTAAATTCATCAATAAATCTAATCGCCAACAGATATACGATAAACTTCGTACGAAGATCGCGCTAGATTACATCTGCAATTTGGATTTCATCCCCCTAAAACCACACGACTGTACCCGCCGTCTGTTTTACTGCATTAACTTGGCTAAGTTAATTCCCAAAGTCACCTTCGAACAAGCCAGGACCTTGTTATTTGCTGCTCATGACCTAACTCGTGAACCTCTCCCTGAAGAACCTTCCTCAATAAACCTGGACTTCCTAGCTGCTTTGCCACAACCACTCCCCTTGACCAATCGAAAACACATCAGAGTCACAGTTGCCGCTTTGCGGAAAATATACAACTTTGAACAACTTCCTGATACCTATTTTGACCTACCTAATACGCCCTTGCCTGAACGATTGGAAGACCTACATCCTGCAGTTAGAGACTTATTTCCGATCACAGACTGGTCTACACTGAAACGCTTGAGCGAATATAGGCAGCAACTGCAGAACTACTACAAACTCGAGGAAAAGATCCCGCCCCAATACTTCGAACTGCCTGCGGGAAAAGAAAAACTCCCACACACACCACAAGCCCTTAACTCTGCCACAAGACATCTCTTCCCTTGTGCTCCACAGAGTGAAGAAGAATTCAAACAGCTCATTACAACTCTACGTGAACATTACTCATTTAAACGCTTACCCTCTGACTACTTCAAACACCGAAGAAAACTACCGTCTGATCCCACTTCCATTGAGACCAAACTCACCTTTACCTTCCCTATCTCGGACACACAACTTGCAATAGAATTCCTAAATGAAATTAAAGATAGATATCAATTCAATATCCCCCTGCCCCTACATTATATGACTTGTAATCCCACAGATAAACCGACCCTACCTGCAAAACATGAGGATGTTACACTCTGCAATATCACGATTCCAATTAGGTCCCCGAGAATACTCGTCTCAACCGCAAGACTTCTTAGACAATTCTACTTCTTTCACAAGATCCCGGACGCCTGGATCGATATCACCAACTTTGGAAAAAATGACAAACCCACCCTCCCGGCAGATATTACCGAAGCAAACAACATCTTATCCTCAACTAAAAGTTGCCAGCACATAGAACTTCCAATTACAGATTATGCGCAAATTATCCCAACAATCCAAACTCTACGACAATCATTCCGCTTCCGCAGCTTTCCCACAAATTTCATCAATGTACCCGACCTACCCGGACCAACTTGGGAAATGGTCGACAACTACGCACCACTATCATGAGTCTATCATTAGACGACTCGACAGTACCACAAAATGGTTTACTGTCAATAGAAGACACACACGAGCAACAACCTACAGCACAGGATTCAGAACCATTACTTTTCTCACTCAACGAAGGCATCAACATTGTCACACACAACATCCGTGGGCTATCCCAGCTAGCGAAATTACAATCTTGGATCGATTTCGCCGCTGATTCAAATATGCATATAATTTCGTTAACGGAAACTAAATTAACCGAAAGCAGATCCAAGGGCCTTTCTAATCCAAAATATTTCATCTACACCTCCAACTTTCAACCCACACTACCCCAACAACGTGAGGCCAGCCTTGGCACTGCCCTGATGATATGTAGACCCATGCAACCATACATCCATAACATCCAAACTCTGCCGGGCACAGCAATCCTTATAGACCTCTTCTTCCCTGGCAAAAACAGACTGAGAGTCATTTCAACCTACCTCCCCTCCAACCATCCTACACTAAATAAGAAGACACAAGAAAGAATTCTCTCTTGGTACCGAGAAGCAAAAAGCCGTAACTGGAATGTTCTTATACTTGGCGACTTCAATGCTAACCCTTCCAGAGACAAAAAATATCCACTATTCGTAAATCTCCACATGGCCAACGCAACTAGTCTCCTGCAATTCCATGCAATTACTACCCCGACTTGGTCGAACTCGACTTCGTCAAGCCAGATCGACGATATATGGTGTGATTCTGACATCCTTTTGGATCTGGACCCACCGACGATTCTAGATGCAACCCACATCACAGATAGCGACCACCGTATCCTAATAACCAAATGGCACACAACTATCACCCCGCATAGAACCCCCAGAAATAAACGGAAAAAAAGGAAAATCTATCACTACAACAAAATGAAACCTGAGGACTGGGAGACCTTTGCGAACCAAGTTAACGAATACTTCAATAAACACCCAGCCCCACCACAGCACTCTGTTTGGGACCCACCACTACTCAACAAAACCTGGAATAGATGGACATCTGAGCTTAAAAAATTAATTAATGAGAATATACCATTCACTTACTCCGCACCCAAAACCTACTACGCTCTATCATTAAAAGAAACCAAATTACACACTGCAATCAAAACCCTAAACAAATGCTTACGACACCTGACTTCCGCTTCACAAATAGACCTACCCCTCGTCAACAACCTTCTCGCCAAAACTAATAAACTATCGGACATTGTCATAACCCCCCTACAGACCAATGACATCAATAATTCCCTTCAATCCACCATTCAACAACTTAAACAGATAAAGCAAACAATATGGACAGCTAGAAACCTCGAAAAACAAATGGAACAAAATAAACGTATTGACTCTTTCGTTAACAAACGTTACGCAGACTTTTCACAAAATACAAGCCGCATGATAGATAGTATACTACAAAAGAGGACTGAAGTAGTTCGTACGGACAAAATTATCTTACCGGACCAAATAATAACTGATAGAAACGAAATCAAACAACACATACGTTCACACTTCAGTCTCTGGACCAAACATAACCCTCCGCTTGAAGACCTCAAAGCAGAATGGAAGGAAACTTATTCCCCAATAAAAAAAATAGACCCTACTATATACGATCTTCTGTCTCAGGCTATTACTCTAGAAGAGCTAACCGACACCATTTCTAATGCCCCAAGAGCAAAAGCAACGGGACCTAACTTAATAGCTAACGAAATACTCCAACACCTACCGAGATCGGCTCTCAACTTCTTACTACTTATTTTTAACAAATGCCTAGAACTCAATATCGTCCCCGAGCAATGGCTAAAGGCAAATATATGGCCGATACCAAAAAAACCGAAATACAACTACGACCTTCACTCAACTCGCCCCATAACTCTAATCGACCATACCCGAAAAATCTTTACGAAAATCCTGACCCAACGCATTACCTCAATATTACAACGTTACCAAGTACTATCCCCCCTCAACTTCGCAGCTTTCCCCTATCAATCTACCATACAACCCGTCTCACAACTTACACACATCCTCGAAGATGCCGTCACTAGCAAAAAGGAAATCTGGGTCCTCTCCCAGGACATGTCAAAAGCTTTTGACTCGGTCCATATACCCACGCTTACGCTGGCCCTCAAAAGAATAAAATTACCCCAGTCAACCATCAACCTACTAACCTTCTTACTCTCACATCGCACTAATAGAGTTATTACAGACACCGGACTTACCGAACCATACGCCGTACTTGACGGAATTGATCAGGGAGAGACTTTCTCCCCGGTTTTATGGAAAATCTACTATGACCCCCTCATCACTACAATCCAAGAGAAATTTGAAGGCTATGCTTCCACAATACCCACGAGTCCACCCAAAAACATTCATCACTCCATTATGGCATACATGGACGACTCCCTCTGGATTGCACCGGATAAACTCACCCTCACCAAAATCCTGCAAACAGCTGCCTCTTTTTACAAATACAACAACATAAAAGTAAACCCCGCAAAATCTACTTTACTAACTAACACTACCACTACCCCTGCAGAAATAACCTTCGATGACACTGTCATTACCGCAACAAAACCGGACACCCCCCTCAAATACCTGGGCACTTGGTTCTCCACCACTCCCAGGCCAAAAGCTATACAAAAAACTATAATTGCGGAAATGAAAACGAACCTATGCAAACTACAATTTGCTCGCATTACGGAAAAACAAGCCATCTATGTCATCAACCACGTCCTTATCCCTCGATTCCAATACCGCCTACATTCATCATATCTAGCTCCGTCCCAATTAACGATGCTAATGAACATCTGTATCAGAATAGTCAAACAAAAAGGCAGACTCGCGAGAGGACTACCAAACTCATTCCTCACTTGCCCTGGCATCTACGAACTGAAAGACCTAAGACAGGCCCAATCAACAACACTCATATCCGTCCTTTCAAAAAACCTCAATCACCCTAACTTCCACAACTCTTTCCTTAAACTCCGACTCCAACAATTACAAGACGCATCCTTGGTCAACACATCAATCCTAGAAGAAACCCCAATATTTCCCACTTCCCAATTACACACCCACACAGCACAATCAATCTTAGCAATGCACGAACTGGGAATACAATTCACACGACCCCTCTTCCCATGGCCCATCCCAACCACACTATTGGGTACTTCCGTCAACACACTGCTTAACGATCACCCCAATAAAACAACATTAAAACAATACCTTAATAAACATAACATCACTTGCATAGAACAATTCTTCGACCACAAAAATTTACAACTCCTAACTTGGCAAGAATTCCATCATAACATTAGAACGATCCCAAGAGGCCGTATCCCTAAATGGTTCTATACTATACAAGACTTAATTAGAACAAAAGATAACCCCTCAACAGAATACGTAACCCCTAATCCCTTCACGATCCAAAAATGGACCCCAAGGAAAAAAGGCTGGATCATTACATCCGACCTAACAATTGCCAAAATCCACAACCCTCTCAACACATTCAAAGGGAGACACTATATTCGAATTACTAATTCCAACAACATCCGACCCTGCCCCGGCTGTAAACTTAAGAACCCAGCGCTACAAAATAAAAAGTGCTACCTTTCCCTAAACCCAAACAAAATCTATAATCTCCAAGTCGACTGTCAACTAACAATCCATGCCAACTGGAAATCAATCAGAAGTGCAGTCACATCCTTCATACCTAAACACCAACTTGATATACCATTAACAAACAATACCCCTCGACCTCTAACGGTTTTCACCAATCCCCCAAGGATCCTATGGGAACAACTTACTTCAGAGAACTTCAATAAAAAGAAACTGTCAATACAGATCATTATGACAAAAACGCATAGCTCTACTCCTGCAAATAGACCCGTCGCAACTTGTAAAATCGACTCGACCACCCCATTCAGCTGCTACAATCAATCTTGGCCCTCCTCGTTAAACACCTTAATAACATCTCTTGCCTTCGCCCTTTCCTCTGTAAGCAACAGAACTAACCTGCACATTATTACTAATACCCAATCTTTTCAACAAACCCTACAGCAGATTACACAGACAAGGCTAAGCGACCTACAATCCCTTGATAAACTACAACATACACTTTCCCTACGAACTCTCTTAGCCTTGATAGGCGATCGAAAAATATCTATCTCACTCGATAAAGACCTTAAAATTACCTCCACAACCAATCCATTTCCACTCGACCTCACACCACAATATTACCTATACAACAAATTTACTCCGTTACTCCATAACACTTACTGTACCCACCTAATGAAGGATAACTTACGACTAATCCATGATAGCAACAACTACACCTATTGGCGGAACCAACAACGAATTTCGCTCTGGAACGACCTCCTCGGCAATATCAACTGGAACAATACCATGACTTACCTCTCAGTTGAAGATAAACCCCAAGCCCTATCAACCAACCCCGCTTCCTCCAATCTAAAAAATTTCAAAATCAAACTCATAGCTGACGAAATACCCACACACTTGACCCTCCACCTCAGAAACCAAAAAAAGAACCCTAGCCACCTATGTCCCCGATGCTACTCAGCATCAGAAGACGTTGCACACTTACTAACCTGCCTAGCTAACCCTACGAATTTTCTTAAAGAAATCAAATATATTCTCAATAGATTTGCCGAGAAAAACAACCTACAACTCACCGATCCTGATAACTTTATCCGGTGCTACAAAGAACTCCATATAGAAAAGAAAGTCCCGATTGGGATAATCACTAATATCACACTAGCTCCATTCCACACAACCGCCCTACGAAAGAAATACACTCCACCTCTACATCACCTTATTGTCGAATACATCTATAAGAATATTTGGATACCCTCTCGTGCTGCCAGACACAACGAGGCAGTCCCCAATCCGACGCCTATCCCAACTCCGACCTTTACGAAAACCAAACCACCCACTCCCCTACAAATACGTGACAACATCCTTCACCACATCGTGAACTGCAAAACACCCAACAAAATCCTTTTTGAATCCATAGTCTAGGGGTCTATTCGACCATTCTAGCAAAGAATAGGTCGAGGGTAAATCAGCCCTTACTTCTATCTCTCCTTAGTAATAGTAAACACTTGCATGTAACATTTGATGTAACACATACTATAATCTTAATAAAGAAATAGAGGATAGACCTCCCTTTAAAAAAAAAAAAAAAAAAAAAAAATTCTGGTTATAATAGCAATTAAATCATTAAATCGGCCTAGTGAATCATGAAATATGAGTATTTTTGTCTTTGTGACTATATGGTGTAAACAAAAAAGTAAACATATAATCATAAAGACAAAAATGCTCATATCTTGTGACCCACCAGGCCGATTTTAATGATTAACTACTATTATGACCAGAATTTCCTCCTCTACAACTTTTACTTAATGCAAAAGAGATATTTACTTAGTAGCAAATCATTTGTCCTTTGGGAAACTCCAAATTCCAAAAAAGACAAAAAATACATAGTAAACATATTTCCACTGTTTACTATGTTTTTTCACTGGTTCTTAGGTGGATTATGAATTAATTCTTTTTACTTTAACAAGAGAAAATTTATAATATAACCATAATTATTTATTTGTCAATAAATTACCAGGGTGAGTATGAAGTTAAATTCTGTTTACTTAATGATTGTGTTTCAGAAGAATGTATTATTAGCTATTCATGCAATAAATTACCAGAATGAATATAAAGTTTAATTCTGTTACTTAAACAATTGTTTTTCAAAACAATGTATGATTAACCATAATTATTTAATTATTTAATAAAATTACCAGGATAAGTATTATGTTTAATTTGGTTCACTTTAATGATTGTGTTTCAATAAATCATCAGAGTGAGTATGAAGTTTAATTTTGTTCATTTTGATGATCGTAATTCAGGATGATGTATGATTAACTATAATTCATTCATTATTTAATAAATTATGAGGGTGAGTATGAAGTATATTTTTTTTACTTTAATGATGTATTTCAAGAAATTGTATATACAATTAACTATAATCATTTAATCACCCAATAAATTACTAGCATGAGTATGAAACAGAATAAGGATATTTTACAACCATTTGGTTTTCTTAATTATAAATTATCAGTGTAAGTAAGAAGTTTAATTATGTTCACTTTAATGATCATTTTTCAAGACAATATATAATTAACCATAGTTGTTTTTTCATTAAATAAAATCATTAGCATAAGTATGAAGCTTAATTTTGTTTGCTTTAATGATTGTATTACAAGACAATGTACGATTACTATAATTATCTAGTCTTTCAATAAATTATTAAATAAGTATTAAGTTTAATTCTGTCCACTTTAACAATTGCATTTCAAAAAATATATAATTAACTATAATTATTTATCATGGGTTGCAATTTGCAAATTGCTACATACTCATACAATCACCTAATTGTTGTCCGATTGTATGATTAAAAGATATAAAAGATTGTAAAATGTGTTTTTTGGCCATATCTATGCTCACTAAAACTTATTGCAAAATTGCGCAACTGGACAACAATCAGATTATTGTTTAAGAGTAAAGTATATATAGATCAATTTTCATATGATCTGATGGCAAAAATTTTTTCTTTTTAAAATTAAAGAAAATTTTATTAAGTAAGTTATTTAAAAATTTATTATAAAAATTGTAGAGTAGGTATTTGCGGTTCTAATAGTAGTAAAATTATTAATATTGGTTAGATAGTGGTTAGATATTTGCTGAGAAGCATGTAGTTAAAGATTGGGTATTGTTTTTTTGTTTACAAAATCATATGATGATCATATGATCTAACCAATCAAAATTAACGATTTTGTGCATTACAGCAAATTTGAGACCACTGCAGCCAACTTTATGATATATACAAGTATACTTTTTTAAATAATTTGGTTATTAAAATTTATATTTTTAGAAAGAGTATATTTTAATTTACAAAATATAAGATTTTGAAAAAAATTGATTGCGTTCTCGAAAATTTTTATTAGTGGCATGTTTTTATTCTCTATATAAGGTCTTGATTTGCTAAGCATATCATATAAAAATTGATCTATGTATACTCTACCTTTAGGTGATTGTAGTAATTGTATAGGTGTGCATTGATCTACAAATTTGATCAAAAAAATCAGTTTGCAAACTGTGATAATTGTTCAATAAATTACTATCATGAGTATGAAGTTTAATTCTTTATTTCGCTTTAACAATTGTGTTTCAGAACAATATATAATTAATCCCAATTATTTAATTGTTTAATAAATTACTATGCATTAATTTAAATTGAAAACAGTTTAATTCTTTAACCCTGTGCCAGATGCACAAGCTAATATGCTAATATTATAAATAAAGACATAATTATTACCAAATAAGCAATGTACTATTTAAATTAAAATTCAAATACACTTAATTATATAATATTCCTTATTATATATATCATTTTATACTTCATATGCCTAAAAATTTCAAATTGACAATGTTAAATTAAACAAATAGGAGGTTTTAATTAAAATTCACAAATCTTATTTTAATAAAATAAGATAATGTATTTATTATCAAATAAGTGATTTGCAAATCTTATTTATTTTTTAATTAAAATTCAAATATACTTATTTATAAATTATTGTATTGTTAATTAATACTGCTTCTAATATCATTTTGTGCTTAATATATCTAAAATTTTATATCTACAATATTGAATTAAACAAATAAATAATCTTTTAAAAACAGCTATAATGAATACTCAACTAGGATTAATAAAACTATTACTAAAGTTCTAATAAAGTAATTGGTAAACTATTGGAATTAATACAAGCTATAGAACTGGTTCGATATCTTACTATATATGAAAAACAATTAAATCTAACAATTTTTTCAAGTTCTTTTGCTTAATTATAATAATTTGTTAAAAGTTCTCATTGGAGGCATATAAATATATAAAATAACTTAAGTAATATTTGTTAAGCTATATAAAACAAAAATCTAAGCAAAAGTTTAATAAGTTATATAAAAAAATACTTTAAGTAAAACTTTATTAAGTTATATAAAAAATAATTTAAGCAAAAGTTTAGCAAATAATCTAAAAAAATAATTTAATAAGTTATATAAAAAAATAATTTGAGCAAAGATTTAATTAGTAATTTGAGCAAAGGTTTAGTAAGCAATTTTGAGCAAAGGTTAGTAAGTAATTTGAACAAAGATTTAGTAAACTATATAGAAAAATAACTTAACTGAATCTTTAATAAATAATTTGAGCAAAGATTCAGAAAAGCTATATAAAAAAACAATTTAAATGAGATTTAATAAGTAATTTAAACAAAGTTTTAGCAATTAATTTGAGCAAATATCAGTAAGTAATTTGAGCAAAAGTTCTGTCAGTAATTTGAGTGAAGGTTTAGTATATTATATAAAAAAACAACTTGAGCAAAGGTTTAATAAGTAATTTGAGCAAAGGTTCAATATATAATTTTTGAGCAAAAGTTCAGTATGTGATTTGAGTAAAAGTTTTATTATTTACATTTTTATTATTATTAAATAGTTAGATAAAAAATTTTTACTTATTTTGTCAAATAGGAGTCTTTAAACACTTTCATTTTATTTTCTGATTTCAAAATTTTTATTCACAAATAAGATTTTTTTTAAACTTATCTATTTCCAAAATATGTTATTTAATTTAATTCAGAAACCCTTTATTTATATTTAATTATCATTATTAATTCGCAACAAATTATCAATGCAATATAATTATAATTTTCTATAATTTTATATATCCATACTTGTATATGCTACTGTATTAGTATTTATATTGTATGTCTAAATTGAATTTTTGTGGCTTCCAAATAAGCTTATATTGCAACAAAATTTTAAACTAACATAGTTGGTTAGAAAATTCAATTTTACTTAATATGCAATTTAAATTTAACTTAAAATTAAGCAATTATTAGATTATTAAAACAGATAAAATTTAACTTAATGTTTATATAGTAATTTTTAAAAATAATTAAATTACAAGAATATTTATTTTTATTGCATAATGCATTTGAAAATTTACTAAATTTCTTAATAGCATAAACAATGCAATAAACCCTTTATTATATTATATTAGAGGAATCTATTTTTATATACTATTAAAACTACTAAAGATTATGAGAAAACACATTTAGCTTGCAAATCTTAAAATATTAATATTATAATCATGAAGTTAAACTATTATCTTTTTTGTTTATAAAAGCTAAATTAGTAACAACCTTCATATTGTAAGTTATGTTAAGTCTTTTTTCATAAATAAAATATTTTAAATTAATAAATAAAATCAAGATTATAAAAAATAAATGATTATTAATTCTTATACCAATTGCAATTTAAATAAAGATATTAGTCAATAATATTGAGAAATAATATAGCACATATATTGTACAGTTAGACCTCTATAAATGCAACCTTCATAAATACAATTTTTTTCTAAATGCACATTTTTGTTTTGTTTATAAGAAATTATTAGTGCTAAAATACATATTCTATATTCTGTAAATGCATGTTCTCTCAAAAAATTTTTATATTAGTCAATTTTTCTAAATGCACATAGCCAACCAAATTTTGATATTTAAAATAGATTACACAGTTTTTAGTAGAATTTATAAAAACTTGATAATCTAATTTTTAAAGTTGCAATTTAATTGGCTTTCTCTAAATGCAATACCTTCCTAAATGCACATTGTAGGCTTGCCTGTACATGTGCATTTATTGAGGTTTGACTATATGTTGAAAAAAATCTTGGCAAATTTAAAATTAATATAAATTGAATCTAAATATGCTTATATTAAAGAAAATTTTAAATTCACTCAAATTAGTAAAGATTTTTGAATTAACTTAAAGGTAATTACAAATATATTTAGTATATATTCAATTAAATCTATTAAATTAATTTAATTAGTAGCTATGATATTTATATATATAGGTTCTAAGTTATTTCTCATTATTCTTTATAACCTTAATTGACTTTTTTTTAAAAATTATTAAACAATATAATTTAAAATATTTTTTAATAAAACAAAGTGTTTAAAATCTACTTAACAAATTTAATAATTTATTACTTTAAAGAAAATATTTTATAAAATTTATTTAATATCTAACTAACTTTTTTTTAAAAAAATACCCTTTTATTTTCTTATATTTTTTATATTAATAAATTAAAATTAAAGATTTTATAATAAGTTAAAGAAATTATTTGCTTATAAAAATAAATAATAAATTTTTAACAAAATAACTGAAAATTGTTTGAATGTAAAAATAGTATAAAGGCAATCCTAAAGTCATTATTTTGTTAATATAAATACAACTTATTAATATAAGTTTTTACTAATTTGTCTTTTATATACAAAAAGTCAATAGTTTAATTTTGTAATGATAATAAATTTTCAATTATTGGAATTTTAATAAATGTATTAAAAATTAATTTAGATTTTTCTTCAACCAGTAAAATCAATGTATGCATATTAATTAAGAATTGTCAAAATTGTTAATTAATGCAGAACATATTCTAGTTATTTATTCTAGTTATATTAAGGATAGAGAGTACATAATTTATTTTTTATAGTTTTATATAGTATTTTGAAATTTTCATATAAAATTGACACATGCACTAATAAAAGTTTTTAAATTACACCTAATTTTTATTAAAATTTAACAAAATATAAATAAAACAATTTACCTATTATAGTAAAATTTTGAACTATTATTATATATTTAAAAAAATACTTGTATATATTACAAACATTTTTGGGTTGCCCAAAATGTTCTTTGCTTACACAGAATTGCTAATTCTAATTGGTTGATATACATAAATTTATAAGTTTGTTTTATTACTAAATTTTAGTACACAGTTTTTAAAAATTTATATCTCACTGAGTTTTTAACTATTTTTTTAAGTTTACTATTATTAGAATCAGAAAAACCTGCTCTACAAACATTTATTAAAAATTAAAATTAGTTTATTTAATATAATTTTTTATACAATTAAACATAAAAAAAATTTACTATAAATTTATATATAATTTTAAAATATACTCTCTACTTTTAATTATTGCAAATGTAATTAGAGAGATATCAAATATCAGGTGATTTTCTAGAAGAGTAAAAATTTTGAAAATTACATACAAAGACATGACTATTTTTATTGTAAAGGTGGAGTAGGCCTCTAATAAAAAAATCAGATAATAAATAACATGGCCCTTATTAAGGTAATTTACTTTTTACATTTATTCTGGCTTATTAATTTTGCAAATGTAATTAGTAGAATGCAGTTACTAGAGTTTCTCAAATTCAAATCAAATTAAATATTGGATTATTTTGAATTTGATTGAATTTGATTTGATTCAAATATTTGAATTTTAATTTGATTTGAATTTGAATTTTTAATATTAATATTTTATTAATTAAGGACTGCTTTTATATATTTATAGTATTCTTATCCAATATTTGATTTAGTAATAATTATATATTTATTATTAAAATGTAATAACTATTAATAAATTACTACAATAAATATAATCATTGAATATTCTCATCACATGATTATGATGCAATAATTAGACATTAAAAAATTTTCTGTAACAACTAATCCCAATAATTTTAGGGAACTGTTATTGCCACTATCTATTTTTGTTAATGCCACTTCCTATTTTTGTTAATGCTACCCCATCTGGCCTCTGGCCCTACTTTGATCCTGGGTTGGTTCAAATATATCCAGAACATAATTATTTGTTTCAGAAGATAGCAGATTATCAGAAATTTAATATGGAAAGTATTGATAGGATCACTTTTTTGTAGGTCTACAGTACATTCTTTAGAAATTATTTAATATTATTTTGTGTTTTTAAATATTATTTAATATTTTTGAATATTTTGAAATTTATATTTCGAAATATTTTGAAATATTTTTCAAAATATTTTGAAATTTATTATTTTGAAATATTTCAAAAAATATTTCGAAATACAGTATTTCAAAATTTTTTTGAAATATTTCAAAATCAAAATATTTTGAAAGACATTGCATATCACAATTTCTTTCAAAATATTTGCACATATAAATTTGCTGATGTATAATTAATTGTTTTTGGATAACATTATTAACAAGTTATTTTTTAAGTATTTTTTATATATGCCAAAACCAAATTTGAATTTTAATATTTAACTATGTTCTTTTTTAGCTAACATTTGTCCAAACCTTTATCTGTTAAAAAAAACTAACTTTATTTAATTCCAAATTAAATAAAGTTTGAAAAAATAATATCAAAATATCTGTCTATATACTATCATTTTTTTAAACCCCTTGCATGCAAATTCTAATCCATTATAGTAACCAATGACTGAATAAAACTTATAATCTAAAGCATTTGTTTTATATATAGCATCTGTGACTATTTCTTTATTATTTTTTGTCGCAGATGATCATGAAATTGGATTATCGTGAAATCCACGTGATCTCTGTATCCTAAAATTTCCGAAAATCGTGTAAACAATCGATCTAATCAATCTACACTATGTAATCAATCGAATGCTATAACTGGTCAGTATGCCTATATGCTGCATAAATCGCATTCTTGATATCTATATATAAAGGACCTTCTAACTGTATCAAAAAGGCGACCTAACCCTAACCTAACCACGAGGCAAAAAAGAGTTTATAAAACCACTAACAAAAAAAAATTTTTGCCTCGTGTATAAGGTTAGAGTCTATAAAATCACTAACAAAAAAAAATTTTTGCCTCGTGTTTAGGGATAGGGTCGCCATTTTGATACAGTTAGAAGGTCTTTTATATATAGATACAGTATCAAGAATGCAGGCATATAGGCATATATTGGACCCCGGTTATAGCATTCGATTGTTTTGATTACGTAATGTAGATCAATTAGATCGATTGTTTACACGATTTACAGAAATTTTAGGAAATCTGATGATATGGAGATCATGTGGATTTCACGATCATCCGCGACATTTTTTAATAATTGAAAGAATGTAATTATAAAGCCCAAATATTAAATTTGTTAATTATTGATTAAAATAATCTTGTATTTGTTTTTCTTTACAAGTATTTTTGTAGAATTTAACTAATTGTTATTATGCATATATTCTTTTTTTTAAAAAATAAGTCCACTATGCATATACTTGTTTATGAATTAGGTTGGATTTTGCTGTTCTAATTGTCTAAAAATATCTGCAGGCATTTGATGAATGTTTTTTTTATTGTAGCTTTAATGTTATCAGATATATTAAATCTATCTGGATGCTTATAAAGTAAGTTATAATAAAGATCTATTGTTGCTGTATTAGTTTCTATATCAAGTATTATTTTGAGAACACTATTATATTCAAATTGTTCATTATATCTCTATCTTGCTGCTTATTAAGGTCTTTATGTTTTCAAGAATATACAACTTTGGGAACAATTATACCAAAAGGTATACTGTTTTGATTTTTTTCTGATCTATAAACCATATGATAACTATAATATTATAATTAGTAAAATATATCAATACAAATATATATAATTTTATTAATTATAAAGATATTTTATTGTTAAATATGATACTTACATGTAATAATATCCATTAGCAGATCCTACTTTTTCAGCAATTGATTTTTCAAGTTTGTGAGGTTCGCTATTTAAGGAAATAGTAAATATATTGTACAAAAACTCCATACCAAAATTTTATTTTCAACAAATTCATTATTTCCAACTTTGAAAATAGACTTAAATAATTTTTCTTTCATTGTTTTAGGTTCAACAACATTCAAATCACAGGGCATATTATCATTAAGCTTTGTTGCATAGTAAGTTTTCAAATTGCTATGCTGATATATACTAACAAAAGCAGTTTTATTAAAGTCTTTACTACACTGCTTACATTTTTGCAAATTATTAGAAATCATAATCATTTTGTAAGAGAAGACTTTTTTTTTTAATGATAAATATTGATAATAAATATAGGGATCTAAATGTAATACAAATTAAAATGTTTCAGTATGTAATACATTGAACTGATGTTAAAATTGAATAAAATAAAAGGGTTCGTATTATTTCACTAACAATCACTTCACCAACATAACATTTTACTGACAAATACTCACCTACAAGTTGATTTTACTGACAGTTTGCTTTACCGAAGTTCATCTTACTGACAAGTTTTTTTTCAAAAAGCACCCTAACTTTAGCCCTAATTTTACCTTATTCTACCCTGACACTAATGACAATCACCAAAATTACTTTGTCAGTAAAATGAGCTTTGGTGAAATAAACTGTCAGTTAAATGAATGTGTTGGTGAATAATTGTCAGTGAAATGTTATGTCAGTGAAGTGATTGTCGATTAATTGATTGCCACCTAAAATAAAACTGGTTCCAAACTTAATATAATATAAAAGGCTAAAATCTAGTATAAATATCGTAATTGAGTATATGCCAATAATGTGGTACAGATTTTTATTAATAAATTCAAAAGTTTTTTAAACTTTTAGCAATGATTTCTTAATAGCTACTTGATCAAATTAAGTAAATTTTGTTTGTCTAATTCTATAGTTTTGCAAAATTAAAATAAAAAATTTATTGAATTTTGTTCAGTGGTTATCAAGAAATCATCTCTAAAAGTAAAAAAAAATAAAAGATTTAAAAAAAAAACCAGGTAAAATTTTCCTTCTTTAAACTTAAAACAAAGATATCTCAACAACCAACTACTCAACTTCGATAAATTCTTTTTATTTTGATTCTGTGGGTTCATATATTTAAAATAAAAAAAATTGGCCGAATTTGAACAGCAAAAATATTTATTAAAAGTTAAAAAAAATTTTGGCTGCAGCTTCTTTTTTTAAAGCATCTAAACTTTAAACAAAGGTTATTTAGCACCTACTTGGTCAAATTCAATCAATCAAAATTTTATTTTAATTCTGCGAGCATATAGAATTGAATAAAAAAATTGATCAAATTTGACCAGATAAGTGCTAAGTAAACTTTGTTCAAATTTTAGATGCCTTAAAAAAAGAAGCTGCGGCCAATATTTTTTTTAACTTTCAATGAATATTTGTCAACAACCTGCTATTCAAATCCCTATAAGAAAAGTGGTTCGGGGTATGGTACAGGAAATCAGTGTATATGCACGGGATGGTACAGACCGTGTGGCACGTATAGGCACGTTTTAAAGAATGGCACGATTAAAAATGACACGGATACTACGGTAATGGGTGGCACGTTATATTACGTCACATGGAATAGCATGTATTTGATGATACGCATATGCACGTTGTACGTGATGGCACATCAAATTATACAGAATGGCACGTGTTAAAAATGACATGTACTGGCTCATTTCACAGAGTACTACAAGAATGAAGGATCACAAACGAATTTTTTTTAAAAAAAGTTGCAATATCTCAAAAACTCGCAAGTAAGCCTGCTCTGGTATCTTAAAGAAAAAGATTCCTTGCAAGATTTTACACATTTGCAGTTGCTTTAGCTTCCAGATATGTACATACTTCAACTATTATCTGGTCCTCTTCTAATAAAATGTCTATTGAAAAGTGGACCATAAATTTATATTTACTTACCTGTTCCACTCACGTGCTATCATACATGTCAATTGGCTTAGTAAACTGCTACAAAAGGCACGGACAATTTACGTGATTTCACATTGTGTATACGGATCAACACGGTCCGCCGATTCTCGTGCCTACTCGAACCATGCATGTGCAAACCCGACCCATAGCACGTGCCACTTGACTACATGCCTTTACACTGTTTTTCTGTGCGATCCCAGACCACATTTCTTATAGGGAATTCGACTAATTTTTTATTTTAAATATATGAACCCACGAATCAAAATAAAAAAAAATTCATCAAATTTGAATAGTTGATTGTTGAGAAATCTTTGTTTTAAGTTTAAGGGTAGAGGGTATGTAGATCATTTTTATATAGTTTTTATATAGTATTTTGAAATTTTTATATAAAATTGACATATGCTACTAATAAAAGTTTTTTAAATTACAACAAAATATAAATAAAACAATTTATCTATTGTGGTAAAAATTTGAACTATTATTATATTTTAAAAAAAATATACTTGTATATATCATAAAGGTTTTCTGGGTTGATCAAAAATTTTCTGGGTTGCACAAATTTTCTAATTCTGGTTGGCCAATTTGCATAAATTTATAAGTTAGTTTTATTACTAAATTTCAATACCAATCTTTAAAATTTCATAGCTTACTGAGTTTTTAACCAATTTTAATGATTTTACTATCAATAGAATCAGAAAAACCTGCTCTACAAACTTGGTTTAAAATATAATTAGTTGACTTATTATAATTTTTCAAAAATCTAAATATAAAAAAATTTACCATTAAGTTTATATATAATTTTAAAATAGTACCCTCTACCCTTAAAGAAGAAAAGATTTATTCGATTGTTATTTTTTCAAGATATTTTGTTTTCTTTTTTTAAATTTTCGTGATGATTTCTCGATAACCACTGAACGAAATTCAATAAATTTTTTTATTTTAATTTCACAAAACTATAAAATTAGAGCAAAACAAAATTTAATGAACTTGATCAAGTAGCTATTGAGAAATCATTGGTAGAAGTTTTAAAAAACCTTCGAATTTATTAATAGGATCTTCCAAATCTTGTACTACCAAAATTTTTTTATGGGTAGTTGCATCACACTGGCGATGAACGATAACTCTCAAAAAATAATAGTTATTTTTAAATAAAATTGAAATTTTTTTTAAATCTAAATGTTTAATAAATACAAATGCTATTACAATATTACTAATTTTTAGATATAATATAAATATTTAATAAAACTAATATTTTATTTAGATACAGGTGCAGATCCAATAGTAAAATCTTTTATATTATATACTGAGTAAACATTTCTTAAAAATACATCACCAATAATCCACATATCTTCACCTCGAGCTTGAACAGAAGAAAGGCAGTCGGATCCTGTGACCAGGTCAGATTGATCAATATTATAACTAATACCACCAATTATATATGCTACATGATCCGTTGTGTTACAGGGCATGGTATAAATACCATCAGTAATTGAGGAACCATTAATGAACTTATGATAGGTTGCAGCATCTTCATATGGCATCAATACTATATTAATTCCAGTATCAAATATGGCTTGTCTGTTTTTAAAATTAAGTTTATTGCCATTTATTGAAATATCATCCACATTGAGAATCCAATATTTATATTCATCGAAATAGGTAGATACATTATTATAATTAAGATTTCCAGTGAATTTAGTTGTATCAATGTCGCCAAGAGTTAAAGTTCCCATATGACCAGTATCATTTGATCGTTGAAGATATATACCAAAGTACGGATTCGTAACAGCTTTCTGTTCAACCATTTTTGAAAAAGGAGTAGTAGTATGGATTTTACTTTGATTGTCGAAACCTATATCAAAGATGCCATCAAATTCTTGCTTTGCAAATGTTTTTTCAAATTCATCCTGTACAAGACCAAATATTTGACCTACAATTTCTATCCCGGCTACTAAAACATTATCTTTCCCAGTAATGCCAGTAACTGCACCAGCTCCATACTCTATAGAAAAAGGAGTACCAATAGAATTAAAAGCCTTTGATAAACTTTCATTGAATCGTTTATGGATACTGCAAGAATCTTGAGTACAATTCTGGGAAGGAACCTAATTTTTAAAATAATTTTTAAATGTAAGATACTCTATAATTTTATTGCTAAAATTATGTTAATATTAAAAAAAATTAACCCAAAGATCAGAACTTCCTATGTCGAAAAGTGTTTTAAATGTTTGATTGCCTATAGTGAATACCCCATAGTATCCCATAATATTTGATATTGTAAGGTTTACACTGCCAGATAGTGTGTTTTTAGCAGATGCGAGTTTATCTTGATCAGTAAAATAGAAATTTTGATATTTAAGCATAAAGTAATCTTTATAAAATTGATAAACTTCTTTCAATGAATATTTAGATGCAATTTTTTTAAGTAGATAGAATTGGATTTTGAAGTTATAGGAGCAGAATCTATGATGAAGATGGTAAAGTAAAGCCAAATTATAAGAGTATATATATTCATTATGTAAAATTTTAAAACAAAAAATTTCAATAATTAAAAAATGCGTATGTTCAAGAAAGTGAGGAGATAAAGTTAAAAAAGCACAGATCTTTATCAATACAAATGAATTTCGATATGAATGAGTACTAAATGACTGACTTATACCAAAAATCCAAATATTTATATAGCAAATAATAGAAATAATTAAGATTTTCTATTATATTTTTCGGTTTAATTTATAAGAATTTTTTTTGAAATTTTCTATGAAGAACTATTAAAGGATATGGATAAAGATGTTATTAAAAATGCCTCATACTGTACTATAAAAATTTTTTTTCTTTAAGATCTAGAATGATTTAAATAATTTAATTGAAGTTCATTTAAATTTCTAGAATATGTGCAAATCATTATTCTGTGCATTCATGTTATGGAAAGTTCATTTTTCTTTTTTTTTAAAAAAAATAGAAGCTTAAGTAGCTACGATTATCATTAAATTATTATCGAAATATTACGATATGATCATATGAAATATATGAGAGATGAGTCTATTTAACTTTTTAGTGCGCTATATTTTTTCGTATTTTAAAAGTTATTATCGTTTTCACATTTTTTAGTGACAGTATATTTTAAACTGGTAAGATTTTATTTACCATGTGAATTTAATTTGCGTGTACGTAGATTAGTAATCCGTTTAAAAAAATCTTGCTTTAATGCTATAATGTATATAATGGTTATCACATACGATTTTAATTCAGCGTTTAATATTAATTTATATATAGATTAATGACTTGTTTAGAGAATTTTGTTTCATATAATATGCATTTAGTGTAAATTGTTGTTATTATATAAGTTACTATGTCAAATTTTGGTTTCTAGCCATTGTGTTTGTTCAATAATAATTCAGTGAAAAAAAAATAATTAATAAAAATTTATACCCCAACAATTATTTCAAGGATGACTATATACTGTGTTTTATAAATGTTCTTAATAGCTATGAGATCTTGTATATAACGACATTATTGCAGAAGATCCTAATTTATGCCTGTTCATGCTTATGCATCTTCAATGAAATTTGATTGGTTGTGCTTAAACGCTTTTATAGAGGTTTTAAGATGATGTATTTTTGATATATTATGGACCGATTATGTGGCTTTTTTTATTTTTGTTTAATCATTATTGTTTCATCTAATCAAGAATATTTATTGTATTTAAAATTAATTATGATCTATTCAGTTTTTAAAAAATTAACCAAATTTGCTAAACTAGTAAGGAATCAAAAAATGAAGCGGTAAAATTTTTATCAAGTATCAACTTTTTTGCTTAATTAATAAGTTTAATATAAAGCGAATCTGTCATAATGTAGACAGGGGTAATTTGACGAATAGGGGTAATTTGACAAATTGAGAATAATTGGCAATATATCGTGATCCTGTGATCGGATCCAAACAAATTTTATACCATTCGAATCCTCTCTTTGAGAGAATTCGAATGATAAAAAAATTGTTTGGATCCGATCACGGGATCACGATATATTGCCAATTATTCTCAATTCGTCAAATTACCCTAATTATATTATATACGTGCGTTAAATTACATCGCGACATATAAGCATCAAATTTGGTACGCGAACGGTTTCGTATAACAAATACATTGAGAATGTTATTACATCTATGCACTAATAAATAACCGGAAAAATTTCAGAATCACGTTATTTTGAACTTTGTCGCTTCGCTTTTTAACTCGTTAAACGTATCAAACTTTTCATTTTTTTAACTTTTTATTCACCTATTATGTAATAAATTAAATAAATATGGGAGTATCTTATATTGAAAGAGGTGAGTCAATCCGTGCTGCACTTAAAAAAATAGATGATTGCCCTGTTGGTTCCAAGCCCCAAGTATAAATAGCTTGGCGAAAGACTTTGGTCTTTTGGAAGCTACCCTTAGGCGTGCGGTTAAAAATGGTGGTCCCTCTAAACGTCCAGGTGCACCCAACGTTCTTACTAGTCATGAAGAAACCCAACTTGTTGGTTATTGCCTTAATATGCAAAAACTTGGGTTTGGGTTAACAAGAAGTGGAGTTAATCATTGTGTCATGGAAATTGTGCGACTTAATAATCTATCATATCCTTTTGGTGAAAATGGGCCAGGTCAAGACTGGTGGGAACGTTTTATGAGGGACCACCCAGAATTATCATTTCGTATACCTCTAAACTTATCAGAAGCACGAGCACAAAAAGCCAATAAAACTGTTGTCACTGATCATTTTAACAAGCTTAAAAAAATTATCGATGAAAATTCTCTTACTGCGGCACAAATATGGAACATGGACGAAACTGGGTTTGTTATCGTACCAAAATTAGAAAAGGTTATAGCAAAAAAGGGCTCACGTCAAATTCATAAAATTGCGCATGGGAATTCTCACGATCATATCTCGGTTGCACCCACAATTTCAGCTGCTGGATCTTTTATTCCACCTTTAATTATTTATAAAGGTGTTCGTACGATTCCTGGTTTATTAGAAGGTGCACCACCAGGAACCGTAATGGGTTTTACAACTACAGGATACATGCGTGAAGACCTCTTCCAAATGTATCTTGACCATTTTGTTAATTCAATCCCACCCACTAGACCCGTATTACTAATGCTAGATGGTCACAAAAGTCATATCAGCTATACAATCGTCGATTTTTGTCGTAACAACGGCATCCTTCTTTATGCACTCCCGCCACATACAACCCATGTTTTGCAGCCTTCAGAAATTCCTTTCGCAAAACTAAAAAAATTATACAGTAAGGGATGTGAAAAATATAGCAATGAAAATAATGGCATAGTAGTAACAAAACGAACCTTCGCAAGAGTTTTTGGCGCTGCTTTCCTTGAAACTTATTCACCACAAGCTATTTGTAGCGCCTATAAAATGACAGGAATTTGGCCATTTGACCCAGACGCTATTAGTTCTGACCGTTTAGACACTTCATTAACAACTGAACGGTTCGACATCTCACCTTCATATGGCCAACCTTTTGTTCAACCAGCTGAATCGTCTTCGTCAACCCAAATTTCGCCTAATTCAAATCATCCTCATTCCACTTACTTGAATGTTGACGAACTAATGAAAGAAAATATGATGCTTAGGAATGAGAATGGTTTATTGAAATCCCAACTTTTAGCAGTAGAAAAGGAACTAGATACTTACAAAAACCCTGGGAATGTTCTTTGCATTCGGCTCTTAAGTATCTGGCTCCTCGTACTCCGGTTTCAGCAGAAGGTACAGAAGACCAGACAGAATCTGATTAACCTTCTCCAAGAAAAAAAAGAAAGACGCTCCCTTTTGCCCGGCTCCTCACTAATGAAGAAAGTTAGCGTGAACTAGAAGAGTTAAACAAGGAGGCAGAACGAAAATCCAAAGAAGCAAGGCGAAAAAAAGAGGTTGCGGCCCAAAAAAAAGAAGCTGCAGCCCAAAAAAAGGAAGCCGCAGCCCAAAAAAAAGCTGCACAGGAACAACAGCGAACCCAGAAGACTCGGGAAAATAGGAAGGTCGTTAAAAAAAGATAGGGAAGTATGAAATATATATTTTTTTATTAATGATTAAAATTCGTCAAATTACCCCTTAATCTTAAAATTTCAATTTTTTGGTAATGTATGCAAAAGCGATGATTTATACAGATTTGATTTGTCATACCTTTTTTTTTATTAGATCTATTCCAAATATGGGTTAGTTTTATAACTGCAAATTTCTGGAAATTTACATTGGTTAATAAAAGTTTATTCGATAGTACTGTTAACTTCGTCAAATTACCCCTGTCTACTTTATATTATAAATAATAAATTAATTGAATGGATAATAAAGAAATTATATGATCACTACGCTAATAGGATCCATTATTGTAGAGTTCCAATCCGGATATTGCTTATCCAAATAATTATTGGATATCCGGATAAATTTCGGATCGGATCGGATACTTGAATAACGGATGGAGGATATCCGTCTGTATAATTATCCGAATATTAGTCGAATATCCCGATGTCGGATCTGTTTGTCCGATCTGAATTATCCGGATAATTCAAATACGGATAAACAGATGACGGATTTATTCGGACTGGACCTCTAAATGATTCGCAATCAGCCTTTTTTTATTTATTTCAATTTTTTACTGATATGTGGTAACTATAAAAGCAAACTATATGAATCATTTTATTTAAGTCTGGCATAGCATTCTCTTTTTTTTTTTTTACAAATTCTAATTTTATTTTGCGGTTTTTTTTTTGGTCATGGCAAAGTGCGCTTTTTCTAATTACGTGCATTTATGAAATATTGGCTGTATGTGATTCAAAAATCTACCCTTATTTCGAAATAACGCACAGGATATCCAAAATAACGTGCAGGTCAATTAACTAAAACAAAGATGGGCATTATACGGTATAAAAAAAATGTATATGTAATTGTTGACTGCTGATGACTAAATTAAAATTATATTACTTCTCATTATCTTGAACTATACTATAATTAGAATAAAAAGAGATAACTATAATACCTTCTAAATCAAGAAAAATATAGCACACCAAAAAGTTTAACGGAACCATCTCTCCACATTTCATGTGATTGAACTGGTATATTAATTGAAATTATAAAAAATCCTTGACAAAACCAACCTAATATAACAATTCTAAACAATAATATATTAAATTATAGAGAACCCTCTCTAAGTGCATACTCTTGGGACTAAATTTAATGATGTGCACTTAGAGAACAATAAGAAAAAGTGCATTTATAGAGGCCATCTAAATTTTTGGCCCAAATTTAAGCATGCATTTAGAGAGGGTGTGCACTTATAGAGAGTGCACTTAGGGAGGGTTCTCTGTATTATTAGGATATTTGGTGTATGGGCTAAGTAATGTTTTGAAATGTAAGTGATACATATTTGTACAGAGAACCCTCCCTAAATGCACCCTCTATAAGTGCATGCTCTCTCTAAATGCACACATAAAATTTGGGTCCAAATATATAGATAGCCTCTATAAATGCACTTTTTTTTATTGTTCTCTAAGTGCATGTCATTAAAATTTAGTTCCAAGAGCATGCACTTAGGGAGGGATCTCGTGCTCTTAATAGCAATACTAATTCTTAAAATTATATTAAACCACAAAATACTGATTAAACCTATCAAAATCTAATAAATAATACAAAAATAAAATATAATTAAAATGGGCGGTGCATAGCACCATCCATCATATTAGTAATATTTAAAAAACAAATAAGATGGGTTGCATAAATATGCAACTTATTACACTAGTTTAGATCATTGTCTAAATTTGGAAGGTTATATCTAATGTCTTGCCATATTAGAACTATAAAGATCCAAAGAATCTATTTACTTAGTTATATAAAGGAGATTAGCTTAGTTCAAAAGCCTTGTAGATCACTTTATAATTATTTTTTTAGAATTTTATTGTTAAAAATTTTTTTTAAAAAAAAATAACAATCCAGATAGCCAGGTTTAAATTTTTATTTTATGTTATAAAAACCAAGAAATTAACTTTGTAAGGCCTAACTAGCTTTTATCAGTTATGTTTAAGTGATTTTAACCAATAATACAAAATTTTAAATTAATTTTTTAAAACTTGCTAAAACAATTAAGCTAAATACCAAAGTTTAATTTCTTTCAATATTTATTCAAAAGCCAATTTTGCAACTTATCGTATATTCCTGAAAATAAGCTACCTTTTTTGGGATCGTCTAAAGCAGAGATAACCACGTGATTATACACCAATCAAATTATAAGATTTTGGTTGATCGCCAGTGAAGTAAATTAGAAAGAAAAGCGAAACCCCTGAAAAATACAAAAAATGGCAGTCTAAACCTACCTTGGATAGGTTAATTAAAAATGTCGGAAGGCAATTTTGCATATATATAACAACCTAGAACCTATCCTAACCTCCTAAAGTGACCTAACCCTAAAGTTAATCAAGAAAATTATTAAGAAATATGAGTTGTCTCCGCTTTAAACGTCCCCAAATAAGGAAATTGAAATCGGATGTGATAATATTTGGTCAATTATTTGATACAAAAAATTTATTTTTTATATATTCTGTACTAATTAGCTGCGCCATATATATTAATAATAATCATTATTAATTATTAATAATTCTGGAAGTCACCATCACTAGTCAGTATGGGTTTAAAATCGTACCATGCTGATCCGGTGTTATATATATTAACGTTAGGGTTAGAATTAAAAATCAAATACAATACTGATCTGCTCATCTGATATGCGGTATAAAGATTACCAAACGGGTGTAAAATACACGTATTCACTATACAATTCTGATCATTCATACCATACTGATCTGCTGTAACAATATTTAAAATTTTTTTACAAATCGACACACAATACGTACTGTACGTATGTGGTTAAAGTTGATTTTGGTACTGTCGTGATTATTAAACAATTATTAATGAATTTGAATTGTGATGACATTCTTGCTCATCGCTATATTAGTCTAATCACGGATTGTATAACGAATCAAAAGCGTTATGCATAATACGTACGTTCTGTACGTATATTTCTATATTAGTTTTCCACACTGATCACATTTTGGATATAGTCATGATTTTTATTGGTTGGTAGATCAACATAAAACTATGAACTACGAACTGCAAGAATCGCTGAGAAAATTAGTATTATCAGATAATCTGGGTGGCAAAGTTCCGGCAAAAAATTTACGAAAAATGGAAAAATCTAGAAATCAATCATCTAAATCTTTGGTGGAATGTAATTTTTCTTAATATTTGCCAATATATTCACTATTTTTTATTGATCTTTTGGTTTTCTTTTTGTCTATTGTGGAGCAAATTTCTTGCATTTGCACTTGCACCTGCACTTATTCTTGCACTATTTTTGAACTTGAAACCATTATACCTATTTTTGAACTTGAAACCATTATACAAAACGTTTTCAAATTCGTGAAACATTTGATTGACCTTTTCAGAAGAGAGTTGTTAAAGGGCGTTAAATAGTAAAAATCGTGAAAAACATTGGCTAACTTCGTGATCAAGATTACTACCCTTTTATTATAATTGCTCTTGAAATTTTATAAAAAAAAAAACTTCAAATGTTAAAGAACATTTAAATGGTACCCAGAAACTGAACTAATAGAATTTTTATTATTAAATAAATCTATAAAGCAAGTTTTTCCATATAAAATTTAGGTGTGTTATCATTGGCCCCATATTAAAATTTGTACACGTGATCTGAACGACATATTATATTACTGATAATATTTCTCAGCTTGATTTGTTTTATACGTATAATATATATTTATTTTTTAATTAAATTTGAATACAGTACACTTATTTATATGATCTTCCTTTTATAAATTATTTTATTGTTAAACGATACTGCTTCTAATATCGTTTTATGCTTAACATCTAAATTTCACATCGACAACGTCAAATTAAACAAATAATCTTTTAAAAACATTTATATATGCATACGAATAAAGCTATTAAAGTTCTGTATAAAGAAATTGACGAACTATTGGAATTAATACAAACCATGGAACTGGATCGATATTTACTATATGTGAAAAAAAAACAATTAAACTTAACGATTTTTTTCAAGTTCTTTTACTTAATTATAATAGTTTGCTTTAGTGGTTAGACCCGGATGCAAAATTGTCACCCGGATCACCCGTGTGATTTGAAATCGGGTGACCCGGGTGAAAAACGGGTTGCATATAAGTCCTGGTGTTGAGAAGTGAACCTCTTCAAACTGTGAACAGATCACAAGATCAAAGTATGATTAATACACATGCCAGTAATGATTACCGTGCGTGCGAAAAATTGGAGTGTTCGGTCAACTATGCAAAACAAAAACTATATGCAGTACCATATAAGAATTAATTTTTAAGATCTTATGATCAGAATAGTAATCAGATAGTGACGGGGTTATTTATATTTAATTAATAGTAAAGAATATCTTGTGGGCTTTCGGATGTCTAGCTATTTTTCTCAATTATTTTAACGTAATCGATTTTTCAAAGCAGTTACGTTATAAAACCTCATTACTCTTACCGTTATACTCGGATTAATCTTATTCATCACTACAAAAGATGTTGCATTTGTTAATTGTTACCCTTTTAACATCTCATTCCCCCCCTTAAAAACTATTATTATTGTTCTCGCATTACATAATCTTAAAATTAATACCTTATCGATGCCCTCTCTACATTGTTTCGTAAGCTAACTCTTAATGATTGCAAGTGATATCCTGATCCAAATAATTCGTGACCTCACGTAACTTGCATATATTAATTTTATATGAATTTGACACTGAACATATACGCATTAACCCGATTGCAAATCAAAATTTGATTACTATAAACAGCCAATTAGTATATCCGGGTGTTATATAAACAAATTCTAATGGACGTTTAGAAAAAATTATGTTAGATAATTCTATCTGTACATAATATCCGGCACCATGACATACTGACCTCCCGTTCCTGGTTTCGCGCAACTACGTTGCACAGCTAATTATTATGCAGTGTAAAATTATCACGGACATCATGGGGATATATCTATAAAACTTAACCAATCGAATGAATGCCCTTCTATGATCTTAAACCGATTTTGACCCGGGTTGTAAAATCTTGACCCGGGTGAACCGTTTTGACACGGGTGATCCGGTTTACTACAACCCGGGTCTAAACTCTAGTTTGCTTGAAAGTTCTCTTTGGAGGCATATTAATATATAAGATAACTTAAGTGATACATTAATATTTGTTAAGCTATATAAAAAATAATTTAAGCGAATGTTTAATAAGTTATATAAAAAATAATTTAAGCAAAGGTTTAGTAAGTAATATAAAAAAAATTTAAGCGAGGGTTTAGTAAGTTATATAAAAAAATAACTTGAACGGAGGTTTAATTAGTAATTAAACAAAGATTTGTTAAACAATTTGGGCAAAGGTTTAGTAAGTAATTTGAGTAAATGTTAGTAAGTTATATAGAAAAATAACTTAAGTGAAGGTTTAATAAATAATTTGAGTTCAATAAGTAATTTGAGCAAAGGTTCAGCAAGTTATATAAAAAAAACAATTTAAACTAAGGTTTAATAAGTAATTTGTGCAAAGGTTCAGTAATTAATTCGAGCAAAGGTTCAGTAATTAATTTGAGCGAAGGTTCAGTAAGGAAGGTTCAGTAAGTAATTTGAGTTAAGGCTTTGTAAGATATATAAAAAATAACTTGAGCAAAGGTTTAGTAAGTAATTCGAGCCAGGGTTCAGTAAGTAATTTTTGAGCGAAGGTTCTGTAAGTAATTTGAGCAAAAATTTTATTATTTACTTTGTATTTTGTTATTGTCCGAAGCGTAGCGATCTCTGTTTGATCAAGCAAGTCTATGCGGAAACATCCAATAAAAATTGAGAATTATAGGTTCCCGTGATGATCAGCAATCAGTGTAACTCAGCTTAATAGTTCTCTAGGTTACACATAAAGAATTTAACGTAAATGCATTCTTTTGCTTCGGACTGATATTAGATTCTGATTTCCTAGTTATTAAATAGCTTGTTGATCTGCATAATAAAAGAATTTTTACTTATTTCGTCAGATGGGAGTCTCTAAGCACTCCCAATTCATTTCCGATTTCAAAATTTTGATTCACAAATAAGGTTTTTTAAATTCTTATTTATTTCAAAAATACGCTATTTTTTTTTAATTCTGAAAATCCTTATTATAAAATTATTTATTAAACATTATATTTGATAATTTGCTATAGTTTAAAATAGTGATACTGTACGGGCCGATGGAAATACTATGGGCCAATTTTAAAAAATTAGCACCGATCGACCAATGCCGATCAACAATTTTTCTAATAAGAATTAGCTTCCATATCTATATCATATGTGTAGAAGACAATAGGTCATTCCTTGCCAAAATACTAGTGGTGCTAAATTATTTAGTTTTTTAATTGGGTTGTCATTGAGAAATTATAGCATTACCAGTAAATCTCACAATAGTCACAAGCTAAAATTAGATGATTTTATTTGCCTATTGTGAGATTGTTGGACTAATACGAGTAAATTTTTATATATAGTATATATAATAAGAGCAAAAAATTAAGGGATTATAACGAGATTGTGACTATTCGAATGTGACTATTGCGAGATTTTACTGTAGTACTTTATGTTGATTAATTATCTACATTTCCATTCCTCATATTTATTATTTACCAATTATCATCTAAATTAGTAATACATAATTCGAGTTAGAAAACCCTGACTCGATTTTAACGGCTTATTCGAGTTAGATCGAATATCATGAGCCAAGGTTCAATCACTACGACGTACATAAATACATATATTTTGTTTATTTCCATTCCTTATATTTATTATTTGACAATTATCATCTATATTAGTAATATATTATTCGAGTAGAAAATCCTGACAATTAACGGCTTATTGAGTAATCATTGATTCTGTCAGCCTGGCCATGACCAAAAAAAAATAGAATTTGCAAAAAAGAGAAACTTAGCCAAATAATTACATCCGTTTGCTTTTATAGCTTCACATAGGTATCAGTAAAAAAAATTGTAATAAATGAAAAAAAATCTATTTGATTACGAACTATGGATCCTATTCGTACAATGATCAATAATTCATTTAATTTATTATTTACAATTATATGACAGATTTGCTTTATATTAAAATCTTTTAATTAGGCAAAAAAGTTAAAATTGTTCAGTTAAAAATAATGTTTATAAAGACTTGTGAAAGTTATGTCACGTGAACAATTATTACATACTGTTAATGAAATCTGACATCTGATCAATTAGCTCGTTAAAGCTATTCTCAAACAATGACTTATAGAATTGACTAATTGTCAAAAAAAAATAAATCACGATATTCGTTTAAGTAAAATAAAACCTAGACCCCATTTTTCATAGTCGTTGCATATACAGTACTAAATCAACGAAGTAAACGGAATCAAATTCGAAAATATAATTAATAGTATATTATTTAAAGGAAAGTATATAATGCAGTAAAGCATCTCAGCAAATTGCATTGCGGTATTACAGCATTACGGCATTACGGCATTACTGCATTACTGAATTACGGCATTACGGTTTTACAGGATTACGGAATTACGGCTTTACGTAACCGTATTGATTTGTAAAATTAATTCTACAACCAACTATAATCATTACATGTACTAAATCAACGAAATCAACAGAATCAAATTCGAATAAATATTTAACAGATATTATTTAAAGGAAAACATAATGCGGTAAAGCATTTTAACAAACAGCAATATAGTATTTCTGCATTACGGCATTACGTCTTTAAAGTTTTATGGCATTATAGCTTTACGGCATTACGGCTTCACGGTATTACGGCTTTATGACATTACGACACGGCAATTCGGCAAAAAATAGGGCATGTGCCGTAACCGCATTAATTTGTAAAATTAATTCTACCACCAACTATAACATATCCCCAAAATTTACTATTGTATCAATATAGTAATTTTGCCGACTTATCTGGATCATCAATTAAATTATTTAAATCATTTTAGATCTAAGAAAAAAATTTTTATATGTGAGGCATTTTCAATTAGTGATACAAATCGATGAAAACTTTTCAATCGACTAGTTGATGGATCATTTTATCCAACTAATTGTTAATCGATTTTATTCAACTAATCGATTAGTTGGCCAATCAATTAATCAACTAATCAATTAATCGATTAGTAGGCTAATCTGATTGACCGGCCAACTAGTAGATTTAATAAATAATAAACGAAGCTTGGTAAAATACACGTAAGTAGCAACTGAAACAACCGGGTTGATATTCTTATATGATTGGTTGATTAATCGACCAATCGACTAATCGATTAATTGACCAATCGACTAGCCGATTAATTGACCAATCGACTAGCGATTAATTGACCAATCGACTAGTCAATTAATCGATTAGCTTGTCAATCGATTAATCGATTGGTCGACCAATCCTGTAAAATTCAAATCGATTAGTTGTCAACTTTACAACTAATCGACTAATTCGATTTTCGATTTGTATCGCTATTTTCAATAAGATATTGGTTAATTTTAATAATAGAAAATTCAAAAAAAAAAAATTTCTTATAAATTAGACCTTTGGATTTTGGGTGAAAATTATCTATAAGTCAGTCAATTAGTACTCGAAATTAATTTGTATTGATAAAGTTCTGTGCTTTATTTAACTTCATCCTTCATATTCTTGAACATACCCTTTTTTTAATTATCGAAATTTTTCGTTTTACAATTTTACACAATGAAAATATATACTCTTATAATTTGGCTTTACATTTCCATTTTCATCATAGATTCTGCTCCTATTACCTCAAAATCCAATTCTATCTCTCTTAAAAAAATTGCACCTAAACTTTCATTGAAAGAAGGCCTTCAATTTTATAATGATCACCTTATGCTTAAATATAAAAATATCTTTGTTACTGATCAAGATAACTCGCATCTACTAAAAAAAGATTATCTGGAAGTGAAAATCTTACAGAATCAAATATTATAGGATACTATGGGGAAATTACTATCGGTAATCAAGCATTTAGAACACTTTTCGATTTAGGAAGCGCTGATCTTTGGGTTAGTATTTTTAACATTAACATAATTTTAGAAATAAAAATTATAGTGTGTCTTAAATTATTTTAAAAATTAGGTTCCTTCCCAGAATTGTACTCAACATCCTTGCCGTATCCATAGACGATTCAATGAAAGATTATCGAAGACATTTAGACCCATCGATATTTCTTACTCTGTACAATATGGTGCTGGTTCAGTTTATGGCATTTTAGGGCAAGATAACGTTTTAGCAGGTGGGATAGAATCTGTAGGTCAAATATTTGGTCTTGCACGGGAAGAAGATGGAAAATTCTTTGCAACGCAAGAATTTGATGGCATCTTTGGTATGGCTTTCAACGATGATAGTTTCATCAGAACTCCCACTCCTTTTTCAAATATGGTTGAACAGAAAGCTGTTAAGAATCCGTACTTTGGTATATATCTTCAACGACCAGATGATAATGGTCATGCGGGAACTTTAACTCTTGGTGACATTGATACGACTAAATTCACTGGGAATCTTAATTATAATAAAGTATCTACCTTGAATGGTGAATATTTGTATTGGATTATTGATGTGGATGGTATTTCTATTAATGGCCATAAACTTAAATTTAAAAACAGAAAGGCCTTATTTGATACTGGAAGTAATTTAATATATATGCCAGATAAAGATGCTAAAATTTATCATAAATTCATTAAAGGATCATCGTTTAATAATGGTACATATTTCGTGCCCTGTAAAACAACAGATCATGTAGCATATATAATTGGTGGTGTTAGTTATAATATTGATCAATCTGACCTGGTAACGGAATTCGACTGTTCTTCTTCTGTTCAAGTTGGAGGCGATGATTTTTGGACTTTTGGCGATGCATTTTTAAGAAATGTTTACTCCGTATATAATATAAAAGAATTTACTATTGGATTGGCACCTGTATCTAAATAAAGCATTAGGATTGTAAAAAAATATTCATTTTCATTATTATAAAACGCACCTATAGTGGTTTTGCACTTATCATATGTTTTGTTATGTTTTTCAGATTTTTTTAATTGAATATAAAAATTTTTAACACTATCTATATGCTAGCGTTAGTACTTAGAGTTAGGATTAGAGTTTGGAAGGTTTTTAGGGCATAGAGCATTTTCACTTAGAACATCTTGTACCGATTAATTAACCAATTTTTGTCATAGGTGTAAAACGCCATAGGTGCATTTTTAGTAAAGTCTATATTTTATATCAAAAAATTAATAATACTGTAATAGCAATTTGCATTAAATAAACATTTAAATTTAAATAAAAATTTTTATTTGTTTAAAAATAAGTATTATTTTTTTTTAAGTTAATACGTAATAACAAAATAATATACACGAACATAAAATTCATATTACCTAATACATTTCCTTCACTTTAATCGTTCTTGTATATAAAGAGCATTATTAATCAATGGAATTAAAAATAAAAAGTTCACAATTCACAACATTAGATAAAGATATTTTTGGTATTTATCATTCAAATTGAAAAAACATGTGATGATAGTCAACAATCAGAAGAACAATTTAATTAGCGGGAAATTATTTATCTGATCAAATGAATTTATCATTCCAATTTAAAACAAATGGAGGTCGAGACTTCCTTTTTTTCATAGAGTTGCTGGAAATTTTCATTGGCTGAAAAAATAATTGCTCAAGTATACAGTGCTTCACTCTTTTTACCTACATTATTATTATCTGTTATGGATCTTCACTTCCTTTTGTTGATCCATCATTTGCTTTATTTTCGATTTGTAAAAACAATTATTGCTAAGTGATAATAATAATAACGACGTTGCCTAAGCATCAGTTGCAATAATATTTGAACTGACTGTAATACTTGAGCAGCAACATGAACATAAATTAATGACATCGAAGGAGATACCTTAGAACAATTCAATTATGGATGTTCTCAAGCGTTAACAGCGATGTGATTAGTAAGTGAACTTAATAGTGCTCAACCATCGTTATATTTAAGTAAATTTTTTGTCGAAAATTCGAATATACAGTATATATGCAAATTATCATCCCATTATTGAAACTTTCTCAAGCATCATCATTGACGTGATTAGTTAGTGATCGTAATAGTGCTCATTTTATTATAATTAATCAAAATAAACTTTGAAATCAATTCTTCTGAATCCGTCATCAAAAAAAATTAAAAAAAAATATTCGTGGGCTTCTCGATTTTTATTTTCATAAAAAACTATTAATGTTAGAAGAAAAATAGTAATTCATTAATGTCAAGAATGAAGACTCGTTGTAAAGTTGCTTGATTTCTTGATCACTTAATGCCTACACATTATTTATTCAATTTTCGTATCAACAATAAGTTCGCTCTATTACAGCTGTTTTCATAATTTCTTGACCACCTAAAAATTTTTTCATTTCCCGAAACCTCTTCGATCCCGTTCTAAGAATCACCTACCTTTTCGGAAACTATTTCACTATGCTTGTAACTTCGATACGGAGACAGTGAAGTAGTTTCCGAAAAGGTGATTCTTAGAACGGGATCGAAGAGGTTTCGGGAAACGAAAAAATTTTTAGGTGGTCCAATTATTTTATTATACCGAATCAATAACTTATCGAATTCGGCCGAAGAATCATTCGGCAAATTTTTTTAGGTGTCCCAGAATTTATGAAAACAGCTGTAATTTTCTGGCTAAAAAATGAATAATTATTGCTTAAAATTCATATCAGTGTATCTGTATCATCTGATAAACAGAGAAATCAACCGGGATTAAATCGCTACTCAAAATTTTTAAATTGCGTAACTTTGCATGATTACAGCTGATTTGAAAATTAGTGGGACACTTGAAAAATTTTCTCGTTTTTGAAACCTTTCGGTTTCGTCTTATGAATCATATAACTCTTCGGAAATCACATCGCCATTATCGGACCGAAGTTCCGAAGACTGTGACATGGTTTCCGAAAAGTTAGATGATTCATAAGACGAAACCGAAAGGTTTCAAAAACAAGAAAATTTTTCAGGTGTCCCACTAATTTTCAAATCAGCTGTAATAATGATTAATTTTTAAATAAAATTTTTTTATTGATATAATGAGCATAATGATATGATATGAAATTTTTTAGGTGTTGTTTTAAACCCGGTTTAATTTTTACTTTATGTTCGGACATCAAAGTGGAACGGGAGTGGGTTTTGCAAAATGATAAATGTGAAAATAATATTCTTACAAAATTCTATTCAAAAGTCTAGAAAAAAAAATTAGCAAATTTCACATATTTTTACAAACGCAATAATTAATTAAGTTTGGAACTACCCTGTATGCCTAACCAAACAATCGGTAATAATTCTGGTCAAATTTGCAGATCATTTGACCAGATCTGGTCAAATGATCGGCAGAATTATGGACGATGGTTTTATTGATCATGTGATGCAAATCGTTTCTAGAATAATTGCAGAATTGGGTAAATAATTTATCGCATATTTAACCGTATGAACGACCGCCTATAAACGATTAACCGATAATGATCGACCGATAACTGATCGTGACCGACCGAACCCAGCATTTAATAAATCATATTTGTAAGAAAAAGAGTGTCTTAGAAATATTGATAGATATAAAATTCGAGAATTTTTACGCAGAAAGAATTAGAATTGCTAAAATTACTAATGGTGGGGTTATCTTTTTTATGCATTATGTGGGGTTTCATATAAATGTCAAGAGTGCAATTTATGGGATACGTCTAAATACCCAACACCCAACAATATGAAATTTAACAGTTTTTTAAAAATTAGGATGCCTGGATTAAGGTTAGGTTAAGGGTTAGGATAGAGAGGATTATATAGGTAAAATTGCCTATCCGACACTTTTTATTAGTGCTCCAAGATAGGTTTAGACTGCCGTTTGCTATATTTTGCCCGCAATTTTATGCAGAATATAGAACATATATTACCTCCGTTTAACCCTAAAATTAAGGAACATTAGGGATAGGATACTTTCCTGGTGATGATATGTTGGTTTTTACAGATAAATATCAAGAATACAATTTATGCAATATAGCTCAATGTGTAACGATCTTGCCACTAAAATCATCAACAGTCCTACAGTTAACAGTTACACTATGGAATTAAAACGTACAGTACATTTATGAGTATTATTCTAAAAATGAGTTCAAGGCTCCTTCCAAAAGAAAATCCCACATTACGGGAAATGCGTAAGATGTGAGAAATCTAACACATCCCCAGCTTGGTGCCAATCATGTGATCCTCAAATAGCATTACGAGTAAAAATATAATATCGATAGTTATATTAGGCCACATTTTTCGTTTTGCATTACATGGGTTTCAAAATTCGGGACGGACGGACGGTTTTTTTTTTTATAATTAACTGCAAATAGAATAATGTAAACATTTAAGGACATACAAGGTTAATTTTTTATTTTGCATAATAAGGAATCAAAAAAATTGGGCCAGCAGTCATTTTTCCTGTCAGCCCTATCGGACAATTACTGGAAATTAAGGTCTCCATCGGGTGACATCGGATGTAAATAGTGGGGGAAAAAAAAAAAGATGTAAAAATCGAACAATTGGCACAATTGGGATCTAAAAAAAATAAAATAAAATAAAAAATAAAAATAAAACTTTAAAGAATTGAAAAAATTGGACAGCGGGTAATGCAAAATGAAACTCAACTTTGCGTGGCCTTAAAGACTTTCAACTTGCGGCTACAAAATATGCAAATGTTATTCGATGGATACTTATTCGTAAATTAAATACATAAAACATAGTTTAGTAGTATGTGTAGATGGCATACTGTTAGTTTTTCAGGATGATGGAAATTTCGTAAATCACATTCACCACCATGTAGGGTTGCAGTTAGAAAATTTCCTAGCTCACAAAAGAATCCTGAAAATTTTTAGTAGATGTAAGTTTAAGTTACTGTAGTGTTTTAATATGTGATCTTACTAATATATTATATGCATTCTGTCTCATTTATTCTAAGGTTGAAAAATACATTAATTCAAATAATGATCATAAATTACATGGAGTTACGTCTCTTTCCACGATGGATATATGGCAGTATTTGATGAGTTTTGTTATAAAAGAATTTCTGATAATGGTCAATGCATACAATGTAAGAAATATAATACTTCTCTTGCCTGGTGTCAAACATGTAGGGCGTAGATGATTGTAATTTAAAGCTAGCAGAATTATGATAAAAAGTGAATAACTAACCATGTTTGCCAGTATGGTAATGATATCACGAGAAAAGTAATCGTATTTGGTGCTTGATTCTTAATTTCATGCATATGCTTTTGTATATTTAGATTTATCAGTCTTTGTCTTCTAGCCTTTTCTTTTGCATCACTTTCTTATTCTTACGTGGATTTCCTTGCTTGCGATGTAGGAATGTTAAGTAGTTCGTAATGAACTGGTTCAGACCGGGTCCAACCCGGATTTTAGGATTAGTTCAGAAATGGTCAAAGATCTCATAATTTGAATAGAGACAGTCGAATAGATAATATCATATGGCATGAATTTGGTGTTTCAGCTTTAAAAATTCACAGTTGTTACTAGAATTATTAAGTGCTTCAATTGGTAGGCTTGACACAAATTAGTAAATGCTTTATTTGTATTTTTTTTACGCTATTTAGAGTTTCAAAATTACATTAAACTGCTGGGGTAGGACTGATTTTTAATTATTTCAGGACCAGATAATCACCTAAAATCGCTACCTGCGATGGGCTTTTTTCTTTTCGATTATGCGCTACTCTATCATCTCGCAACCACATGGGTGGTTAGTTATTTTATAATTTACTACGTCCCGTAAAGGTAAATTCTTTAAAAAATCAACTAACAAATTAAAATTTTTTTGGCCAATTTTTTTTAATCATTGCAATATACATGAATAATTTTTTTATATACAAAGTATAATTTTAAGTTTATTTATGCGAAATAATAATAATTTTAAATTATGAAATATATAATACAAAATATAACAATACAAAATAATACAAAGTCTATCTATAATTTTAAAAGATTAAATTTCTTTAGTAAGTACCAACTAAACTGACGAGTTTGGATAGTTTATTTTTTTTTATAAGTGAAAACTAAGTTTAACTTATAAAAGAAATAAAGCTGAACCAAACTCTAAACGGAACCGAATTTTAACCTAATAAAAGTTTAGAATTTGTAAGTAATCGAAAAGACCCTTGGGTGCCTCAACAAGACGCCTACTGTCAGCACTTGGTAGTGAGAGACTATAACCTGAAAACCATCCCAACGGTCTTCAAACAGTCTCCCCCAGATGAATCATGTGTTCTGACTGTGCTTACTACCGCATGGATCCAGGAACACTCAGAAGCTGTGTGTTAATGTATTAACAGGAGATCGTTACTTATCTTTTAGCAACAGCATATCAGCAAGTAATAAGAACTACGTAATAATAAACAAAAAAAGGATATTTTTAAATCAAAAGAAATATATTTAAATAAATATATAAGCAAAAATGAGTAGTGAAAGGTGTAAAATGTGTAAAATGTGTGTGAGTGAAAAGTGTAGAGAGAGTAAGGCAAAAAGAGTTCCTTATATATATTTTTTTGATACGTCTATTTCAGCTTTCGCATGGGCCGGGTAGAGCTGTGTACTAGTGATACCCTTACTCTACCCATTTGTGTATGGGCCAATCTTCTGAGCCCTACCCTTACCCTAGGGCTCAGATCTTAGTACCCATACCCGGCCCATTAGGTTGCGGGTACCCTTCGAACTACCCATGGGTCCTATTCGTGACCCACAAGACGTGCCTGAACGAGAGCTTTCGGCAAAATCAACTTTGAAAGGCTGGTNCACCCATTAATTCGATATAATTAATATATTTAAGCTATTCACTTTCGTTAATATTTACCACTATCTTTTTTATTTAGTTTCGTTTATGACAAGTTATTTAAGATTATTTGGGCTTGGTGCTGGGAAAAAGAACGAAAGGGAAAAGGGACGAAAGAGAAAAGGGACAAGGGACGAAATTGACAAAAAAAATTCTCTTACAAAAATTAATTATCTTACGAACAATCATTCAGAATCACATAATTTTGGTACCATTTGATTCATCTCAGTTAGACGAATCGAATAGTACCAAAATTATGTGATTTTGAATGATAGTTCGTAAAATAATTAATTTTTTGTAAGAGAATTTTTTTGTCAATTTCGTCCCTTGTCCCTTTTCTCTTTCATTCCTTTTCCCAGCACCAAGCCCACTTATTAATCGATATATTTTAAAATATTATTTAAAATTGCTGAATTTTTATTAAAAAAAATAAATAAATTTACAATTTTTTTTTTTATGAGTCACAATTGTATTTCAAATTACAACTGTATCTTAGTTCTAATCTAATCCAACTCAGCAATTTTTAATATAATGGATTCTTTTTTTAAAATACAAAGCTAACATCGTCTACAATAAAGTTTGATTTAACCTGTTCGAATTTTAATAAATTGTTTTTTTAGTAATAGTTTTAATTTTAATCCATTAGACTTTAAACTACCATATTAGTAGTAATTCAAGTTCTAATTGCAAGATTTCTAATCCCTGACAAATTTTGTTTAAATTAAAACTCGTACCTTGTGATCATAGCTTGTAACATTTTATAAAAGTTCTAGTAGCTTGTAGTTTTTAGACAGGCTTAATAAGTTTATAAAAACCAAATAACAAGCAAATACTATATCAGATATATAAAAATTGAGACGAAAAGCCAACTTCAAGAGCCACATTCAAATTTATAAAATAAGAAGTTCTTGTATTATTAAACTATAGCACTTTATGTTTTGTGAACGTGGTTTCTTTTTAAGAAACCCCTGAAAATGGAATTCGAAAAAGGCATACCATTGCAATTTATTATAGAAAAAATAAGTCTATAATATGCATATCGATCACTCATATATATATGCATGTATTGTGCACATGTATTATGATTGGTTGGTGGTCACGTGAAATATGTTAACAGGTACCCGTAAGCCAAAAGGGCAGTAAGCAGTATTACCCAAGCCCTACCCAGCTTTGTAAGGGCTTAGCACCTGGGGCCCTTATCCTTATCTAAGGGCCCAAAAATCGGTATCCTGGCCCAGCCCTTATGGTACTACTCATGGGTACCCATGGATAGCCCAGGCCCATGCGGAAGCCTACGTCTATTGGTTTACATTAACACATGATTTTGATAAATTAGGAAAATTACGTAATTGTGCATATATACTTACTTGGATGATCTGCACTAATCAAAACAACAAATACGTGAATAAAACATGACATTTTCGTGTAAATCTACCAAACGGGGTCGCGAAATTTTGTTTAGTCCTTAGAAGTCAAAAAACAAAAAAAAACGCAAAAACATAAAAACGACATTCTAAACCTATGTTGGGCATTTATAAAAAATGTCGGGAAGGCAATTTTACCTATGTTGGACCTAACCTTAACCCCAACCCTAATGCTAAACAGGCTCTGACATGAATTTTGACTAACTAAAATTTCAAATTAGCGCAAGGGAGACAAGTGATAAAAATTTTATCAATGATTTCATGGAAGAGTTTCAACTTAAGACAATAAATTATGATGAGGCTATTAGTGGATTCCTTTTGATAAATTCAAAATCAAACAGAAGATTAATGAAAAAAGCTTTTTAGTAGTTTTGATTGGCAGTGTACGAATAGTTTCTAAAGATAATAGAGAATGTGTACAGTCACGTACACAATCATGTATGGACACTAGAAGCTTTTTATGATTTAAAACAAGTAAGTTTAAGTCAGTATTTAATGTACGCAATGTAAACACAGATTTATTTACGTCGCTAGTTACGGTTTAATTGCGCTTATAAATTGGCTGATGTAATTTTATATAGGATAATAAGTCTGCCTCTATGGTATACAATATGATTAAGATTCTTTAATTATACATATTTGTAAGGTTTAAAGCCATTTAAATAAGAAAAACTATGCAAATTCTAAATTAATTGGAATTACTAAAGGCTTATTCATTGATGAATATGCTGTACCCCGGTGCCCAATTCAGAATCAGGCTGCCCCAGATAAGAATTTTGTAGCAGAATTAGGACTTTAGGTGACTTTAGGGTTAGGGTTAGGGCTAGTGTTAGATGTAGGATTAGGCCAGATTCCAAATTGGGTCAAATTCAAAATCTGGGTACAACAAATATATGGAAGTATTTGATGAGTTTTACTATCGAAGAAATCTATGAATGGACTTTGTTCGTATTGTAACCTATATAACGCCTCTCCAGTATGGTGCCAAACATGTGATCCTTTAAGACTAACACAAGGGTGGACGAGTGGAAATAAGGATATCAATGATTACATTAAAGGGTTTCAATTAAGAACAATGAAATATGATGAAGCTTTTGAGTGGATTGCTTTTGACTAATTAGAAGATTTATGACGAAAATTAGATACAAAGTTATTGGCACGCTGGATAAATGGCAAATGATTGATTTCTCAAAATAATGGGTTTTCGTACGATCGCATATTCCATCATATTTGGTTACACTTATAACTTTT
>QKWP01000734.1:203817-227845 GCA_003550325.1 Gigaspora rosea | reverse complement strand
AAAAAAGGTGGAACGAGATATATTAAGAATGATGATTTGGTTTTGATCGGACATCATCTCAAGGAACCGAAATATAGACATTTGCATGATTGTTACCGAATAATTTCAAATAGCCCAAAGCCATATCGTGAAGATATTACATTCCGAGCATTGAAACCCGACAAAATGCCAAAAGTTGATGACTTCTCTCCTGAAAGAGGAACAGTTGCTATATTCGAAGATGTGTGTACCGAACCTAAAAAAATACAAGAAAAAATTGCTCGTTACTTTACTGAAGGGCGTCATAAAAACATTAGTAATATATATACTACACAATCCTTCTTTGACTGTCCAAAACTAATAAGAAAAAATCTCGATTATATTGTTCTCTTCAATGGTAGTGGTACCTATGATGAGCTAGTTAACATTGCCCGACGATATACAAAAAAATAGCGCGATGTTGTCGATATACTTGATAAAAATTTGCAAGGTAGAGAATTTATTGTTATTGATTTAACTAGAGCGAAAGAAGACCCTCTATATATCAGAAAAGGTTGGGACCAAGCACTTGATCTTTCTAATAAGTAGAGCCTTATTTATAATGATGAGGTAATAATTATTTTTTCCGTTATTTATTAATACAACAATATAAGTATTGCAAAGCAATGGGCTATGCCCCACATCCTACTTGCCACTTCTATTAAGAAGCTGTCCGTATCCAGTAGATACTTTATACTCTATTTATACTGAATATAGAATTGGTTTTTATTAGTTATGATTTCATATTGGAAAAATAATCTTTATTAAAATAAATTTATCATAATGAAAAAATTATCTTTAAATGATGCATGTGCTATTGCTGAATCCCGTGGTGGGCAATGTCTTTCAGAAAAATATATTAATAATAAATCACTATTATTATGGCAATGTAATAAATTTCATACCTGGTATGCATCTCTTAGCAATATAAAAAATTATGATAAATGGTGTCCATATTGTGCTAATAATCGTCTTACTATTGAATATGCTAAACAAATTACATATAATAAAGAAGGAAAATGTCTTTCTAACCAATACACTAACAATGTAACTCCATTATTATGGCAATGTAATAAATCACATATATGGTGTGCATCCCTTAGTAGTATAAAAAATCATGATACATGGTGTCCATACTGTCAATATTTTAAGCGTGAAAAATTATGTCGTGAAATCATTTCTAAATATCTTGGTCCCCCATCCAATATACGTCAACCTGATTTTCTTAAAACTTTTGAACATCCCCGAGGTCTTCAACTTGATATTTATTATCCAGAATACGGATTTGCGATTGAAGTGCAAGGTGAGCAACACGACCATTATATAGAATTCTTTCATAGAGGAGAATCAAATAATTTCATTAAACAGCAGGCACGGGATCAACTCAAGAAAGAATTGTGCGAAGAAAATTGGATCGTTTTAAGGTATGTTTGGTATTACGAAGACCCATATGTAGTTATTCCAGAGCATCTTCGAGAATTGGGTCTTATAGAATAAACTTTAAATCATAATCGCAATGATTGTTTATTTTTTCATTATTTATTAACGCGTTAATATAATATATCTATCTGCCACTTCTTATATTATTGAGAAGTTGATCGATCCTGCCGATTTGAAGTTAGAGTGATGTTTTCAATATCTTATTCGCTACTATTCTCCAATGAAATAGCTATCAGTATCCAGCCTGATTGAGGTTGAAGTAGGTGTTGAAAAATAAATAAATTCTGTAGTTTATTTGTACTAAGGAGATTTTTGTGCTGGGTAAAATAGGTTGATATGAAAAATCAAAATAAAAAATATTACCAGCCCTCAGGGATAACGAAATAAAGTCTAAAGTACTAGCCCTCGGGAATACTTTAGGTTGTTTTATTTTAAATAGATATATATATGAATAAGTTATATAATTAATAAATCGAATAAATAGATTAAATCAAATAAATAAATATATGAATTGCTTTGCAGACATGGTCTATACATTGTTAATTTGGCGCATTTCCTCTCGAATTCCCCATAAGAGTTTATAATGTTGAGCAAGTTCTGTTGCACACATACCTTCGGGTCTGTAGAAATACTCTAGCCATTTCCTCTGTATAGTTCTACATGCTCGGATCTTTTTTGCTGTTTCTCGAATATGTTTAACTCTATTGATAAGATTCTCTATTCGTAATTCATATCGATAAATAGCTAACCTTGTGTAAATATCGCTTTCAACTTCTGGTTTTTGTTTAAGCTCCATATACTCTTTGAAACATATATCACAATGTCTATTTCCAGTACAATTTGTACGCCAATGTTCCTCCATCTTATAATTGTGATATAATTCATATCCTACTCTTTTATCAACATAAACAAACTGATCACAGCTATAACATATAGCAATATTCACTTTAACAGCCATACGATAACTGAATCCTTCTGTAGATTCCATCTTTCTGGCAATAAGATATCGCTTATTGTAATCAGTCAATTTATTGTTATTTCTATAATTCACTAATTGATTCCAGATTCGGTTCTTCCAATTAGATGGTGTTTCCCCATCACGAATTACTGGAAATTGGCAGTTATCCCTCCACTCGATATCATTTAAAACTGGACAATTATCTGTATAGACCATATTTAATGATTAAGTAATTTAACGTATTATAGTGTTTTTAGAGATTATGTGATTTATACTGTATTTAGGGATTTAGACCTATTAGATTTGGTACGATATACTATAGAATATCAGGATTCATTTTTTGTGCATTTGAAATAACTCATATTAGATACTCCATATATACAGGTTAAAAACAGACCCAATATGGGTAAAAACTTTATTAATTTTTTTCTATAAAAAATATATATATTCGTAAATATATAACATATACGCTTTTATTATGAATTAGGTAACGGGTCTTCCGCTCTTAATCCACGTCTGGCACGCGACAAATCTAGAAATAATCGCCATAATTAATTTTTATTTACATTTAAGATCTAATATTATGTATGTATTTTCTTACCAATACATCCTCTTCTACGATCTGAAGGTTGTGGAGGGATTTGTATCTGCTCTGCCTTCGGTTTAAAAAGATGTATCTGGCGGTTCAACTTGCAAGCATCTTCAAGATTTTGACGCCACATTGGTCCAGAAACAACATTACCTTTTGCATCTCTCTCTACACTGGTTTTAAGGTCATCATATACAGAAGAGAAGTCCCGCAAATGATGAAAGAAGGAGCTATGCACAAAATACACGACACTGTGACGAATTCCCTTCGTGACAGGGAAATTACCATGGAGAAGAAGGCGCGAAGAAAACACTATAACTTGCCCGGGACGAAGTGGAACAATTATTTTTAACTGGGAAAAGCAGAGTTCACCTCCGTCAAAATCACCAAGGGCAACAAGACAACAAAGACTATTCGGCTCGTCACTTTCATCCCAATGATAGTCACTCACAGTATTATAGTTAATAGCTATCATTGGGAAAATCCCGAATGTTCTAACTCCAAACGGACCCCATTTCAACTTATATAATTTATCATACAAGCTTCCATAATACTTTTGAAAAAAACGATTAATACAGTTTGACAACGGAACAAGATCATTTAATAGCTTGTTAACACATTCTAAATGTTCAATGTTGTGACTGCTTGCGGTATTTGAACTTACATAAGGGAGGAGGTTATTTAACGTAAAAACACCGAAGTGTTCAATGAAATTTTTCCAAAAACTTTTGCTTCGATGGGACGGGAAAGCTAACGTATGAAAATAGTATAAGTTAATAGCATTAGTTGCTTTATTTATAGCATCTAAATTATCTAGTAAATCTAGATGGAGCAAAGTCTGATTATTTTTATCTACAACACACTCTGGGTTTATTATATAACGAAACCCAACTAAGCCTTCAGTGGATTTTAAATCACGTACTAACGTAAGTGTATGGTTCTTTTCTTTTTTTGTAATACATAGAGCAGTTGATACGAATAATTCTTCATTGCTACGAAGATGCAAAGCATGCTTTAATTTTTGCCAACACAATCGAAGATGTTTGTCTTACTTCCCTTCTTTTAATTTTCCCCCCAAACCCAAGCCACCTCCCAAATGCAATCCACGTATGTTTTTCTAAAGAAAAACTAGACACACTAGTTTCTTTATTATGAAAATTATTAGGATTAATAATATCCCTATTTACAATTATCAAAAAGTCGGAGGGGATCTCAAATAATTCGAGTGTATTATTGTTCATTTTCGCTTCTCTGATAAGAGTCTCCACTAACAAGCTCTTCGTGGAAATCTCATATTGAGTCTTAATACTTACATTTGATTCGCGATCTGATGGGCATAAGGGGGTACTTGTCCACTCCTTTTCAATATAATATATTTTGTCCTGAGTGCATAGTCTACGGGTGGCTTGCTGGATGCGATGCTAAGAAAATGATAGAAAAAAATATATGATTATTTATTTTTTAAATATTATTTTATTTTTTTTTATAAAAAAAATGGTTAGATTGCACTTTTTTGCGGAACAAACGAGACATCTTCACCAAAGTACTGAGCCACCAAGTAGTAATTATGAGCCCGTTGAGTCTCACAACGTACATAGTCAGAGGCCCTATCATTCCCGTATTAGAAATGAAATTTTTTGCATGACTAAGTACACCCGTACAAATAGCTTGGATGGACGTCTTATCAACACAAAAAACAATCTTATACTAATATAACTAGAAATAATACATACCCGGTTTGGATTAAAAATAATGTTGACCTCGATGGTGGTACGATGTCAGGAATTAATACTGCTGAGTTACGTCCTTCTGGTAAGATTGCGCTTTGTTCCTCTTCCTGACGTTTTTTATTAATTCGGGCTCGAGCTTGCCGTGACAACTTCTTGGGGGGTTCTTTTTGTGATATACTAGCAGGACCGGCAAATGCGGTTTTATATTCCCGCTTCCCAACGGATTTTTGCATCATATTAAAAAACCACGATTTTACTAATAGGCGGGGCAAAACAATACCATTCGACGAGCCGTTAGGGTTTAAAGTCCTAGAGCCGATGGTCCTACTCAAGAAGAATGGTAATTATTTTGCAAAATAAAATAGAGAAGGCGCTGGCGTTTTTATTTTCAGCAATAAGCATTTGATAAAATTCGGTGAGTATATATAGAAACTTAATTAGATTGGAATGGAAACACAGAAGTACTATTTTACCTGAATTAAACTTGGCGTTAGTCATGCGTATACCATCGATGGGTGGGGAGTAATGATAACGCCTTTTCTATAACGATTCTATAACGATAAATTGAGTTAGTCAATAATGGCTTAATATACACAATAAGCCTAAGCGATAGTCATATCCAACTTTACTCCAATCGATACTACAAAAAAAAAGGTAAGAGGCGCACATATGAGATATGCTATGAATCATACCATAAATAATTCAACAGGAGGTACGTACGTGTTATTGCTATATTTAACTCAAGAGAGGTTTCGTATAAAAATAATGTTGTATTAGGATTGGGGCTACAGGACTTTTGGCTTAAGGTAATTATTTGGGGCTAGAACAATTTATCTACAAAAAAAGAATAAATTTGGGCTGTGAAATACCTTAAAAATTATCCATAAATATATGTGTTATTTTACCACGATAGTTAAATAAAAATACAGAAATAGAGGTCGTACGTATAAAAAATCGATTAGCATCAATTACAATAACGATAAGAATAGAACATGTGAGATAAGCTATAAATATTTATTACGATATTTAGACACCATCCTCTCTTAAAATAAATTTATTTATATCGAATTTACCTTCTGTTAATCTGAAATTAGAAGCGATACACTTCAACAGCTGTTTACCAAAATTTAATAACAGCTTCAAAGATATGCAAAGAAATATGTACATTGGCACAGTCACGTTTTAAATCTGGTATCGGTATGAATTACATTAGTTGGAATTTAAATATTTACTAAATTTGACAATCGGCATTTTTTATATAGGGATTACTAATACTATCGTTAATGTTAATTATTCTTGTTCTTGGTATATACGATTAATTTTGGTCTATAAAGAGCGATACTTAAAACAATAGACATCGGCGCAATAAATGACCGGTATTTTATATGTGCGGTTTAGCCCTGTTAATATTCAAAATCTTTCACTTATTCTGAACTGTATGGCTTAGAAAATTATATATACTGTATGTTTATTAAAAAATAAGCCAACAATACTTTAACAGTGGCTTAGCGATTTTACATATATTTATTATGAAAAAGCCAACAGCACTTCAACAGTAGTTTATGACTTTTTAATATACGTAGTAAAGAATCGTTGTAAAAAAATAAAGTTGTAATACAAGTCGTACGAAATTAGGTATGTGGTGACACTCTCCTGCAGAATTATTTCTCACGGTCGATTTTTTTTATTAACGAACATTACGAATAATACGAATAATACCTAGACCCTACGCGATCCTGCGATAAGAAAATGCACGAATGGGACTTAAAAGGGCTATAAGGGCAATGAGTATAACATTCTTAATCAGTAGTTTTATCAAAATTCATATGTCGCAGGAACTTGGAATTCCCAGATCGTCAAGATCGTTGTCTTTTTTACTTCGCAGGAGAGATCGTTGAATCTAAGGGGGGTTAATTTTTCCAGAAAAAATAACAAAATAGGCTCAGTGTTTGGAACTTATGACCGAGCGGAGTTTCTTTGTTAAGTGTGATCTGACATTGTGTTAGAGTAACGTAATTACTAAGCTTGTGATTTTTCTTCTGGCAGGTTCACTAGATCTAACGAATGTGAAGTATAAAAATAAGCATGTTTTTACCCGTAAGATAAGTTAGCAATAACATTATTATTTGCTCATATATATTTTTACTTGATTTACTTGCGCCGAATTTTTTTTTGAAGTAATATATTTACCGTTTAATACAGTCTATGAAGACTATTTTTTTTTTACTTATATTTTTTTGTGTTTAGGAACGAAAAATGAGCACTAACGACAACACCACTCCCAAGACCGATGATAGTAATACCCCCACGACTAATGATTCTAACGCCTCCAAGATTGTTATCCCAATAGGTTATGTACCTAGGTCGTATAGTCCCAAATCCCAATACAAGCCGAGAGAATTATCTTGTAAGTAACTCTGTGCTGTGTAAATATTCTATGAAATAACCCTTCTATTTTCTTGTTTGTATTAAGGCTCCGCTGAAATATAATCGTCAAAACTAAGTCTTTGATTTTGCTAAAAATTAGATAATAAAACCTGGGGAAATATTTCTACAAAACGTGCACAATACTTTATAGATAATGATGATTATAGTATTTATCCCCCTGAAGTAGCCCAGGAAATTTTAGATCAAATGTGAACCCCGCCAACCTGGCCCATTAAGGGCACCTCTTTGAGGCATATATTTTTTTTATTTGTATATTGTTCCGGCAAAAAAAATTTATTAAATAAAGAAGGGAGGTCTGGTGGCCTCGCCATTTTTTGTTTTTACGTGATTCTTGTAATGCAATTTGTGATTATTAATTAGTGGAGATAATAGAGTCATACCTAGTTTCCTTATTAATCTATGCTTGATACTTGCTCCGCCTTCCATTTTATCTGTAATATGTATCTAAGTACCGTCCATAAATACCACTTTTGTTGTGCCCCGTACTATGATACAGATAAACTAAACCTCCCGCATGTGAAAATTATCGATTATGCAAATGGATTATAGCTACAAAAAAATTCTCAATTATATGTTACGTACATGAGACGAGTAACAAATCAAATTTTTCATCTTTAAGTCTTTCTGGGATTTTGTCTCGCAAATTTCTTGGAAAAGTGGTCAGCATGACAACATACTTGGTTCTGCGCCCAAACAATGTTTTAATTTGTAATAATGGAGTTTAGCAAAATACCTTTTTTAACCGTGTAACTGTGCATCGAAAAAAAACAAAATATTTATATGCAGATTCTGTATGCATTACTTTATACATTGTGCATCTGAAAATATATGTCAATTTCGTGGCATTTGCTTTGAATTTTATTACTTGAACAGGAATGCAAAACACTTATTTGATTAATCTGTGTGAGTACTGCCCAATTAAGAGCGAAGAATTTGCGAAACCTCCAAAAGTATTAATATGCAATCGATAGTTCATTTTCCGAATAGTATTTTGTCTTAAAAACCATTCCATATGTTACTAACACTAAATCATAAATTATCCTCTCTGTGTATCTAGAGCTTCTTGCTGGATTTCGAATAAATCAATTACAAAATTAGGAACGGTAATTGCAACAGAGACCGCTACACCGTACCCAACAGTATTTGTAGTTCTAACACCTGTAACAGCATTTATAACTATAGGGGGATCCCAAAAAACAGCTGGAATTGGAATAGTCACTTGATAAATAGGAAGTCCCGCTCGTGTGCAAGTAGTAGGGTTATTCGTACCATACAGCAAGGTGCCGAAGTCCCACTATAATATTGCAAAGTTACAACTTTAAAGCATCTGACATTTGATTATAAGAAAATATTAACAGAGATTTTACTTACATTTTTGACAGATACTCCCGGTAGATTAGGATTCGTTACTGCTACAAATCCTGCAGGTGCTGGGTTCTCACGTGTCCATAACCTTGCCTAATATATTTTTTTTTAAAAAAAATTATTCTTAGAATGAAACTACAGAAAAAAAATAAACAGATAACTAGACATACCAACATCGATCGATTTCCATTATTCCTAACAATGTCAAGTTTTATACCAAACACGTATCGAACATATTGTTCGCGCATCCACAACTCACATCTTGTATTCCATGTACGAATATCCTGAGTGTTGGCTACTTCCACAATAATTCTTGCATGGGAAAAGCCCTACGCAAATATATTATTAATGTTGGAAAAGTGACTCAAAATAATTATATACATACATTTGCGTCGCTGGGAGGGGGACCAGGATATGGGACGGTAGGTCGTGGAACATCTGTAGAATTCGGAAAAACCGCAATGTCCGGTGCTATTTTTTCTACATGATTGATCGGGTTATAATGGTCTATAAGAAAAAAGTGAATTATTATTACAAGTCAAAGACCGATCTTGCTAAAAGGAATTCTTACAGGGTTGTGCAAGAACTTTTATCGGACCACGTATTACGCCATGGTTTGGAGTCTTAAAGTAATCCATCAATGCTGATACGACAGCTTCATGATCCGTATTGGCCATATCAACAATATACACATGTCCTTGATCCCAACGAAATTTATATCCAACTTTTTCGTTTCGTTCAAGAAAAGTGTTGTAATTTTTCAATGAAATTCCAGACCCAATCTGTAGGGGCAAACTGTAGCCATATGAGGCAACAATTAGACGAATCTTAAAGAATCTGCGTGAGGTATGCTTACCAATCTTCTCTCGGGAGTGTTTTCGGTAGCTTGGGATAATTGTGGAATACATTATCAACTTTGTTTCGAAATTTTTTACCTACCGATTTCCAGAAAGGGCTTAAAGTTAAGGACATAAGGGAGTTTCGTGCAAAAAATGTAAAGATAAATGATGAAAATGATCACTCTTCTTTTATTCGTCCTTACATTTATCTCTGTGTTACCTTGATCCGGTGATCACAGAAATACCCACTAAAAAAAGCGATTATGGCAATTTCTCGTTATGGATTCCCAAGAGATTTGTTAGCATCGTAGAAGGCGAACAAAATAGAGTTTTACTAAGATCAATGTTCATTTATTTGACATTGCATGTCTCAATATAAGTGTAATTGACCATTTCATTCTATCCAGAGACAAATGTTAGTATATAGATAGCTGAGATGAACGAAACACCAGCAAGCATTAGTATAGAAACTCTATTTCACATTGTAAAACAAGTTTATGTATTACCGAATCTTGTAATTTATTTTTTACATCAATAAATCAGTAATTCCGATGAGGATATTGCCTCGTTTTTTATCTATGCTAACGAACTTTTGAATTATTCCATCTTATATAAAAAATTATTATCGAACATGCAATCCATTGATTCATTGAGAGAATTAAATTCCAAGCTTGTAGCCGAGATTGCCGAGCTTAGAAAGGAGAATGCAAAGTTGAAACAGATTATTGAGGAGAATACAGAGCGCGATGTTAGAGTTGAGGAACTAGAGCAAAAGAATACAGAGCTTGAGGCCAGACTTGCGATATTGGAACAGGGAGAAAAAGGTATTTCTACGGAAGATGTTTCTCAATCTCCAGTAAATTCTAACGATACTCCAAAACAGATAGTGCAACAATGTGATGATACCCCAGTATCTGATATAACTGATAACACTTTAAATTCTAACGATACCCATGAGAAGTCTAACACATCTAATTCTGATATATACCAGGATTCAGTGATCCCCATATATCCCACAGAAACCATATCATTTGCTTCGCAAAGCGACTTACGTCGCCTGGATGAGAAAGAAGAAAATGAATTTCTGGATTCAATGTATAAGGAACAGGTTAGTAAAGAGATAATTCAAAGCATTAGGGAGAAGAAACTTCGGGATCAAAATTCAGACTTATCTTTAGTTAATCAAACCATTTCTTCAGCGGAATCTGAAAAGACAGTGACATCTACATCATGTGAATCAAAAACCGTGACAAAATGTCACGATCAAAATAATGCCCTGGATAATACCACTTCCGAAATACTCGAATCAGATAATCAAATCATAGAAGGTTTAATACAAGAGATAACCTATGGCCACGAGCAGAGAATTGTCTCCGAAATCAATCCTTTATCTTCAATTAATGGAAACAATGGTGAGGTAAATGTTAGTGGTATACAGGATATAGTTCCAGGCTCTGTACAAAGTTTATCAGACTTATTTGATAAAGCAATTAAATCAGGTCAGAAACAAATTTTATGTTGGTATTATTATTCTTTAGAATTCGAAAATAAGGTTAAAAATCTTACAGCAGATGGCGAGATTAAAGATAAAACAGCAAGATCAAAAATATATAAGGAAATGAAACCTTTTCTACCTAATATTACAGATGCAAATTTGCGTAAGAAAACTGAAAGAGCGAGAAAAATTCTTAAGCTATTTGGTGGTAGAGGAGTAGGCATAGATAAAATCGAATACATTACATATAGTGCAAGTACAATTTCGGGATTGAAAAATACTCAAATTCAGCATATCATATATGAGGTGACTTCAAAAACCGTGACAAAATGTCACGATCAGATTAATGTAGAGGTAAGTGATCTAACTAAATCACTAATATCTAATTCTTCCGATTCGAAAGTACCGCCTATCTATAAACCCAAGGAGGATTTACCGGAAGACAAGAAGACCTCATCTAAAAAACAGATTAATCGTAAGAATAACCATGCGAATTTTATTAAGAAAACATTAGAGCAATTTCCCGATCTATATTACGAATGCAGTAGTGAAAATTTTGATTACTATGGAATTACCAGTGAGACATTATGCCTTTATGTAAATTAGATCATGAGGGCGAGGAAGGCATAGAAGGTAAATATAAAAATGGAACTTACTATATAAAATGTGAGATATCCGAAATCGGAATCGCCATACAGCTCACCTAATTGCCTATTTACACCCGCCCTTTCGCATATATACTTGAAGCCAGATATTTTTAATTATCTTATATAGAGTTAGACCTTGTCCTATTATGCAGACTATTAATCTTTTTTTGAACTTGTGAGAAAAAAAGGGGATTTTTTTTATGATACCGATGCGAGAAATTAAATTGCTTTGTAATTATATAAAATGACAACATGAATACGCAAACTAAGTCTAATAAAATATTAACCCCCGAATATCTGGATTGGCAAGCTAAATTAATTGGCGTTTTAACAGATAAAATTCGTTCCAAATTGTATAAAAGATATAAAAATGAAACTGGGCTCGATCCCTGGATAAAATCTGAATCCTTACAAATCAGTGAAGCTAGCATAGCCAAAAGGGATGTTAATAATTATATCCCACAGAATAATTCACTGGAAACTCAGATAAGGATACCACGGATAAATGTTCAGCCTACATCATCCAAACTTCGGTCACCAATTTCTATTCTACCTAAAGATCCAGAAGAGAAACAAAAACATGTTATCAAAATGGTATTAGAGCGATTTCCTTATTTAACTTTGAAACATAGTTTTAAAAAGAGTGATAACTTCGTTTTTAACAGTTCTATATCCTGCCCTATATGTAATAAAAATCATAAAAAAGAAAATATAAGAAATTTTATAGAGGGTATTTGGGGTAGTGGTGAATATTGTGGCGAAAAAGCTTATCGTCTTTATTGCTATACAAATAAATATCAGAATTCAATCCACATAGTAAGTATAAAAGCATGAGTTAACTTCGACAATGCATATATAGATACAGAGTATCTTGCTTCGCAGACACAAGATACTATTTTTCCGCGATCACATGAGGTTACTCCCTTTTGCTTTATGCTATGACCCGTCTCATAAATAAGTTATGTGTGATAAGCATGTTAATGAATGTAAACAAATTACATATGTACAATGATAACGATAAATTCTGTTTAAAATATCATTATTGCTAATTCAGATTTATTTTTACTAAACATTAATTATTCGAGATTTTTCGCATTCACATCGCCTATATATCCCGTCCGCATGTTTTGCAATACAGATGTGAATGGTGATTGCATTCATCACAAACCTTACACCCGTGCTTCCAGCCTCTAAAGATGTGCCACTTTTCGAAGTGATTTTGTCTTTTTTTATTTGTATATGTATTGTTATAATTTTTTATCATTGTTGTATTAATACGTAGAAAAATAATTATACGTGGCTAATTTTTTTTATACAATACAAACCTGTAATATGTGGCAATTACGTCCTCACCTACATGCATAAGCCAGAATTATTATTTATAGAAATTTTTTTGTATACCGATACAAACATATAATAAATTTTATTTTTTTATATAGAACGCTAAAAATTTCAAACCCTTTTCATGGAATACATCAAATTTAATATATGGCGCAGTAGTCATGTGAGTGTGACCTCCAAAGGTCACGTCCACGTGACTTATACGAATGATTCTGTTGGGGTTTTATCCGGAATTTGAGATATTACATGATTAATTTGATTTACAGTTAACCCGCACTATTTTATCTATTCCTATCTTACTAAATATATGAAAAATCTTTTGGGCTCTTTCTTTTCTTTTCCGGATAGTAGTTTCAGGAGTACCATCGGGAAGTTGTTTTTCAATTTCTTTATTTACTTCACTATTAGCATCATTTACATTATAAGATTTTTCATAATGAAACTTGAAGCGTTTCGCTATGGCTATCCCGAAGTTATAGTATTGAATAATTACTTTCTGACTTTGTTTTTGATTTTCACTTTCAGCAAAGGTAATTTTAGTATATAAATTTAGAAAATCGATAGGTTGTGGGTTAGCTTCGGTAGCTATGACTTGGTAAGAAGTTATTTTATCTGTGTTTTGTTCAGCGGTGTTAGATTTTAATTCTGTAATAAGTTTTTTTATAGTATTAGAATCTTTCTTATCGCCTTTTTCCTTATTCCGCTTTGATTTTTTATTGGATGATTTATTTTTAGTAGTATCTTCGTTAAGTCTTTTTTGACTCTGTTTTATATAGTCTGAAATGAAGAAATCTGATAAGGGGAGATTTAAACTATGAGTTGTATCTGAGGTTACTGTATCCCTGCTTTGACTAGATGTCATTTGTGCCATTTGTGGCGAAATTTGCATTGGGTCTGAGGTATTCTGTGCCCGATCCTGTGAGCTAGGTTCAGAAGTACCAGAATAACGCGTATAATCAATAGATTCAATTTCTATTGCACATTCAGGGCATTGTGGAAGATCTTTTACATAATCCTCAAGACAACTACGGTGGTATATATGTCCACAGATGAGTATGGTAAATGGTTTTTTAAGTTCGTACAAAAAAAGCTCTTCTTTACACCTTGAGCATGGATCTAGTTCTGGAACTTCAACGCCTTTTGCAATAATATCCCGGGAGCCATTCTTAAGAATATTCAATGCGAGAGTTTTGAGACATGAAATATTTTGGGGGTTCGGGTTAGTAGACATATTCAAAGATAAAGTTTTACAGGATTGAAAGAATTAGTATACGTTATAGATAGATAAGTATTTGCAATTTTCTTTATACTTAGCTCATTTTTATACATTAAACACCCTCACGACTAACAAACCTAATTTGCAGATTTTATAAAATCTCATTTCGGATTTGGCGATCCGTTCATTCACGAATTATTAGTATGGGGGATCGCTCGATCTTTGCTAGCAATCATGGATAAAAAATTATGCTTAAGGGTAGACCAAAAGGGTCATTGCTCTGCAATAGGTGCGGTTAGTGAGTTGGTTAGTACCGAAATACTTCTATGCTGATCTCCGATTCGTGGATTTAGGCTCGAAGAGCCATTTCTTTGAAATAAAACACATGACATCGCTTCCCTTAAACCCATTATAACGTGGTGTAATTTCGCAGTTACGATGTGGTTATAATTATTTTCAGATTGAATTTTTATTTATTTGCTATATTCACTTAATTTGTACATTTCGCATTATTTACTATGGCACTTGCATTACCTGAACTATTAACGAAAATTTTTAAATTTTTAGCTGAAGATAAGGCATTATATCCTGCCTTGTTAGTTTCTAGACTCTGGTCTATGTGTTCCGGCCCAATTTTATGGCGTCACATCGAATTGATAGGAGGTGGGAATGCCTTTGGAGAGGAATATAAAATACAATTAAAAAAGTTTATAAAGATAGTACGCAAAAATTCAAGACTGATTTATGGCTCAAGTGTACGTTATCTCAAAATTTCACACTACGATAAACTCTCAAATAAGGTAATTGAAAAATTCGTCGAAATATTTCCAAATATAACTCATCTTGATTTTAAACGAAGTTATGGATACAATGATATAGCATTATTCAAGATTTCTCAAGCATATCCTAACTTAATTCATCTTAATGTTTTTAACAACGGGGGGTTAACTGACCATTCTATTATTGAACTCGCAAGTAGATGTCCTAAATTACAGTATTTGGAAATTAGTTGGAGTGGAAATATTACTGATAAGTCTATCTATGAAATTACGAGATCGTGCTACTGCTTAAGGCATCTAGGGATAAACGGAGGTAAAAATTGTATTTCTAATAAATCTATACACGAAATTACACGATTCATTCCTAATATCCAATCTTTAAATCTTAATTACTGCAAGAAGCTTACCGATACCACAATCCATGCTCTTGTAAGTTCGTACCCGGATCTAAGAAAATTAGATCTTAGCGATTGTAATAAAGTAACTGATATAGGCATCAGACAAATTGCACAATGTCGTAATCTGGAACACCTTGCACTTAAATCTCTTGAATTTCTTAGTGATGAAACGATATGTATTATTGCGCGATCATGTCCAAACATTTCTCATTTCAACCTCGAATTTTGTCATGTCACCAATATAGCGGTAGAAGCAATAGCACAATCATGTCGCAATATGGAGTATCTCAATATTTACGGATCAGAATCCATTACTGATAGGTCTATTTCTAAATTGGCAAAAATGTGTCCTAAGATTCGAGATCTTGAATTAGGATTTTGTGAGCTTATAACCGATATAGCCATCAGAGATATTGCACATAATTTATCCGATCTAAAATATCTTGGTTTAAAATATTGCGTAAATATTGGCGAAGAGGCATTAGATACGCTGAATCCAGATTTAGATATAGGTGGGTATTATACAATTCCATCCACTTTATAATCGACGTAAGCCAACATTCGGCTAAAAAAAGATTATGCTCCAATAATTTCGTGGTTATAATTATTTTCAGATTGAATTTGCTATATTCACTTAATTTATAAATTTATGCGTTATTTTCCGCATTAATTATATTACCATATTATAACAATCATGACGAGTAATACTAATAATAAAACTGATCAAAGCGAAACATGTGCCCCTTTATATGAAGTGCTTTTATATAAGAAGAAGGATATAATAGCAGTTCAAGAAAAACTTGGTATTAATAGTAATACATTAAAGCAAATAAAACACGAGCCCGATGGAAAAACACTGGCTGATTCATATGAATTGTTGTTAAAATTGGTGGGGAATTTAATACCTATACAGATGAAACTTGGTATAGATATTAATCCCATTTTAGAAGCAGAACTTAGAAGGAATAAAGCCTCTTCAGATAAACCAATTAGATTATTTGATTTGCTTTTATGCTTAGAAGATGATATAGCGACAATTCAGGAAGAACTTGATATCGTCGGTTACACTAATCAAGAAATAGCAGAAGAAGCCGATAAAAATGCGAGAGTTTACCTCCGAAAGTTTGAAGAATTTCATGGTCCCTTAGAAAATGTTCCAAGTGTGTTAATACAGAAATTCATTGATAGTGGGGTAAAGAAAATTTGGTTTACTGGTGAGGGACTACCATTATTTCCGAATGTCTCTCTTCAACAATTGCATGAGATTTTTGTCAAAAAATCGGCTAGCGACAATCAGTGCCCATGTCTAGAATCAAAAGTAGAACAAGGAAAATTATCACAGATATATATACATTACAGCAAATAAAAATTCTTTGTTTGAAATTAGCTGGAGGCTGTCAAATACCTGATTACCCACTCTATTCTATAGCCGGAATAACATACTTCCTGCGATATTATTTAATGATATATATTATAACCGAAAATATAACTCAGTAAATAATTACCCATTCTCCACTACTAAATAAAATTATTTGTAATCCACGATGTGCATTTCCAGATATTCTAGCATCGACGAGAATGAAATACATACACAAGTTTTCGAAGCAAAGAAGCGTGATTAGTTAACATTATCATAGAATCGAAATGGTCTCGCTTCTTCAGGTAGTTGATTCTTTTTTCGATAATTGACAATAACGTAATTTTGTGCTGGTGAGGTGTTATTGTCAGGATTGTGACGTAAGGCTTCTCCGGCAATTGTCATAGCATGAGCTAAATTCTTTGCCCCATGTACCACCACAGCATATACAGCCCCTATTTTACGTAAATGGCGAGGAATTAAATCATAGTCTTTTAAGAATCTATTGAACCATTTAACCCCTGGCTTACCTGGATCACCTATTCGACCAGAAGATATAGCATTTTGTATCCAGGTTAGTAATTCTTTGGCTCGTTCTTGATTCTTCTCCATAGATCTTAATTTTCGAGGAGTATCCATCTGACTTCGGTTCTTTGCATAGCCTATCACTCCAGCATCTGTAATGCGTAAAGATATAAGTTCAGCAGGGCGGATACAAAGCATTATCATAACATCTGCGAGAGCTTGTAAGTCGGGCAAAGTAGATGTATCATAACTGTTCAATCTTTCTTTGACCGATTCTAACGTAAAGTGGTCTGGATAATCAATTCTCTCAAACTCCTCAACAAATATTCGTCGATTCTTCTGAATTTCGTTAGCATCTTTTGTAATATCGGGGAATTTTGTGGCTTCGATTATCTGGAATGAAGCACCAAGATTTCTTAATTCTCTTCTGAGTCGTGATAACCGAGAAGAACCAGCATTAGCATTTAATGCCGATAAGGCTAAGGCATAAGCTTCAGCTCTTATATCCCTCATACTAAGCTTGTTTTGTAAAAATCGATGCGCCATCTCTCCGATAGTTTCTTCCTTTAATCCTTGCGGGATTGAAATAGGATCTTGATATCTATCGGAAGTTGCAAGATTTATAGTTTTAGTTTTACCACTTCTCTGGTTGGGTATCAATATACTCACCTGTTCACTGCTAAATTTAAAGCCATCCCGAAGACGTCTTCGTGCCTGATTCCTTTTTCTATCATTTGTAAGATTTTTGAGAAACTCCGAGGTGTATTGACTAAGTTCAGATAGACTTATCTTGGGGCTAAGATTGTAATTTTCAACGATTTTAGTTGCGATAGCTGACATTGTTAGATTTTATAGTAGGACGAGTAGTTTATGAATGATTCTTTAGGTTGTATACACTATGGAAGATATTTTTCAAATCGAAATTAATTACGCTTTTTCCTCCCATGCTTGGAGGCACGAAGTGTCATTTCTCCCGAAATAAGCTCATGATTCGAAGAAGAGGTAAAACCTCGAATTTCCAATTCATCACCTAAAGGCTTGCAAGGTAATAGATAAATTTTTAGTATATATCATTTTGGGCGACACAAAAATCCCTTCTGTGATAGCCATGGGGTCAAATTTTTCCAATCGTGTTTTTTAAGCGACACAAAAACCCCCTTTGTAAGATATATCATGGATCCTCATCGAATAAATACTTATTTTAACAGATATCAAATAGGTTCTGAGTATCTTGTGAAATAGAATTGGGAGAGTTTTCTATTTCATCAGGTGAAAGTTTACTATATCCATAACGTATATCCTCTCTATTTTCATAAAAGGGACCTTCTCCCGTTTGGTATGGTGGCAACTTTGGGTCACTTTCATTATCAAATTGTCCAACTAAGCGGTAATACCTGCGATTATTATCTATAGCTTTATACTTTATCCTATAAGTTGAGAAGAGTGCTGAATTTAATAAGCCTAGTTTTGCTCTAAGAGTTTTTAATCCAGATTTTTTAGCACGTCGGGATGAATCTGTATTATCAAAAACTCGTGCCATTTTAGGGACCAATTCTTGGAGATATTTTATGGATTCGGGTGATTCTAAACGTGCTTTAACAATATCAGCTTTATATCTATCTCGATCATCAATGTCTTTAATGGGTGTGCATAACTTTAGTAATTCCAGACAAATTCGATGCTTCTCAGCTTGGGTAACGGTTGTAAGTCTATCATTTCTATAATCTTCACGGATAATGGCCTCAACTGCTGTCTCATTATTAGTGCCTGTGTCTCGTAGTTTCCGGAGGTTTCTGAACCATTTCATATGATCATATTTACTATAATCTGTAATAAATTCCTCTGTTAAAGATTCAGGTGACATCCCATAACAATTTGCAATATGATACCGGCTTAGCGCATACATTTCTTCTAAAGTCTTCTTTGGCTTGTTTTCTAGGTGTTCGGCCATCTCATGATTGAGAATATTGGCGTTAGCAATGTCTGAAATTTCCTCTGCTTTAATAGCCGAAGAAGACCCCTTTACTATTTCAGTTAATGACACGGTATCATCTTTAGCTTTTGGAGTGGCATTTATTATAGAAACTACCATACCTGCCTTTTTAAGAAAATCTACCATTCTCCACCCAAATAAACGACGAGATCAGAATTTTTCCAACATATATGCCACCCATAATCGAATTGTTGGAATATCCTTATTTCGAATGATAGATTCTACATCTGGGAATATCCTCTATTCTGAAGCTCCGTAGGTAGAGATTCTCGTTTTGCTTTTAATAACCAATTAAATAACTCTTCTTCCGTAATAGGAAAATTAGATGCTCTTTGCTCAATATAACACACATAATCCTTGATACATCTCATACGGAACAGCATTTGATTTGTTCCAGCATTTGTTTCGATATAGCTGTTGAAGAGACAGAATGCCCGCTCAAACTTGTGGTTAGTACAAGAAACGCCTATTTTTAAAGTGCTAGTATATGCAACGAGGTCCACCTCTTTCCACGTTTCATCAACATTACCAAAATCTTTAGCTTTTTCAGCCGGATCAGACTTACCATGATAATTTTTAATACGTAATTCGGGAAAATCGGTTCTAAGAGCATGAACAATTCCTTGTACATCCTTTCTGAGATGACAGATAAGAGATGCACTTTTTCGTTCATTTGGGGGTAATGAAGATATTTCCTTAGCCCATTTCCAGAGATCGGCTAATACAGTTTCTTTATTAGGAGCCAAGCGAAATGTTTTACCTTTCTGGGGTTGGTATGTGTTATGGATAACTGAAAATTGCTTACCCTTTCGGAGACTTTTAATCCAGTCTATATTAAGGTCTGTAAGATCATTATCCATAACAATAATTTGCCTTGCCTCTTGAATTAATTTATATAAATCCTCTCTTGATCGCCCTGCTAAACGGGTATGGGCTTGAGCAATTATAGATACTATTTCATCAAGCCATAAATCATATGGTATTGGAGAACATTTACATTTCTTCTCGCATTTGCATTTATTAATAATACGATGTAAACTTTCTATCTGACATACTACTCTTTGATGGTCTAGGAGGTTAATATTACCATCGATATCAGTATACGATTTGAGGTTGAGCCTTGTAGTAACGGCACTAGAATAAGTGTGTCGTGTAGATAATACAAGTAAGTTTACGCCATCAGGAATTGTAAGATGCTCTAAAGTATAAGTTTTTCCTGTCTCCCAAGGTGAGCCTACATATATATCACCTTCTTTAGGTAAAGGTTCTACATATTGCGACTCATATACTTCTGTTGCAGTAAGAGGTGATTCACATTTAACCCAACTCGGCATTTCTAAAAAGGGTTTCGGGAACTTTGGGCCTTTTATTTTGGAAGGGCTGGGGGTAGATGCGTTATTATTATTTTTTTGTTGGATTTTTTCTGCAATAGATAGGTCGTTAAAAATTTCTCCTCCTTCATCTTTATTTTGCTGGAAACATTTCACAATGAATGAGCCATTACCATATGCACGACCATACCACCTCTGATTCTTATCATGTGGACGTTTACATTTTGGACATTCTAGATATGCTTTTCGGCTAAAGTATACGAAATATTGAGAATCTTTTTCTTCGATATTCCAACTTCCGAGATAATCAGAATATTTCTGCAGAACTTGATTCGCGTATTTTTTTAGTGAATCGTGTCCCACTATTATTTTTTTCTGATTATTTATTTTTTCTACACTAAGTATGCGAGGTCTTACTTCGAATCCTGCACTAGCAGGTGGTTGTACTCTTGCGTGATTGAGTTCATCCCATCCATTATCTAGTGAGAATTGAAGTATGCGCTTCACACGGTCTTTTTTTGCAGAACCGATTAAGCGGAGACAGAAATTTCGACCAGGTAACCCTCTATCAATAAACTTACCATATTTTTCTCCCGTTAATCTGTATACTAATTCTGTAAATTCTTTGAGCTCCTGATAATCAACAAGAAGAGTTGGAGTGTATAGAAGGTGATAGCTGCATTTACTATCATCAGATGATGTCATAATTACCAATCCTTTAATAATTTCTTCCCAACTACAATCAAGAATTCGATACAATGCTCTTACAAATGAACAACAAATGTTGAAAAACACATTTTTAGTATTAACGTTTTCAGCTTCCATTTTTTCTTTAGATGCGTCAATATCAATTACTGGTCTTAGTGGGTTTTGGCCATTAATACATTCGTGAATTCCAGGTAATCCATACACTTCTGAGATATCATCTACAACTGAGAATTTTTTGTATTCACCTTGTTCTACCTGTATAACTAATTTATCTGCTAACTCCCCCCGTGTATATGCATCGAGCAGACTAATTCCTTCTTTTGCTCCGTAATTAGGTAAGAGATAGTCCCATAAATGTATATCTTCTAGTGAACCTTTATTGTTCAGCATATCTCTGGTAGGTGAAGAAACGATTTCACGGATTTTATTCATCACATCTTTTTGTGTAAATTTATCATCGAATCTTTCTTGCCGTTTAGAATACATGGGGTTCACTTGTTCTGTGGAATATGTCGTATTAGACATTTGTTCTTCTACTTTAGGGGGTTGAGGTACTGGAGTCTCAATAGTATTGGTTTCATTATCTGATTCGTAATCAGAACCATAGTCACTGCAATTCTCTGATCTATATTCGAATATATTATCACTAAAATTATCTGAATCGCTTGAATAGTCATCGGTTTCCCCGCCCCCGTACCGCGTTTGCTGTGTGCTTTGTTTACTCATTTTTGGTATTTTGTTTTTTTATGCTATAATAAATTTGGTGGTATATTATTCGCAAGAAAAAAGTTTAAAATGAAAATTAATTCCAGAGTATAATTATCAATATCTTTATCAACTAGTATATAGATATGGCTTTTTATCGTTGCCCCTATATTCTTAGGACTGGAGAAGTTTGCAATCGAGGATGCTATCGGCCTGAGGGGTGTAAAGTTCATTGGGATGCTCCCACGCGTATACCTTGCAAAGAATGTGGTAAGTTAACATTTTCTTCTTACGACTATTGTGATATCCATGCTAAAAAATATCGGGCAAGGTCGGGATATTATAAGAAAAAGCTCAAGAAGCTTGGCCAGATACAAGTATAGTGAACACAATTTAAAAAATATATATCAAGGTGAAGCTAACTGCGTAATATATATATAATAATTCTGGCAGAAGGCTTCACTTTTTGATAGCATGTTTTCGGGTATGCTTTGGGTATATGGTAAGGTAAAGCTAACTGCGTAATATATATATAATAATTCTGGCAGAAGGCTTCATTTTTTGATGATATATTTTTGATATGTTCTCGAGATATATGATCGATGATATGTTTTTGGATAGATCAAGGTGAAGCTAACTGCGTAATATATATATAAGAAAAATAGCAGAAGGCTTCACTTTTTAATAATATGTTTTTGGATATGTTTTCGGGGTAGGAAACTTCAGATTTATTCATAGTTATACACACTCCTTCTTACATATATCATGAATGAAATCGAGTTAGATAACATGTTTTTAACATAGGCGAAATTGGGGTATAGTTCTAATGCTAACTAGTATCAAAAATTCTGGCAATCGAAATCGGCATACATATTTGGTAGCAATAATCGATAGCATAACTAGATAGCGTGTATATAGCAAGTGTGACGATGTGAACACAAATACGTCGTCATATTTTTTATAGATCATGGGTACCTAAGTGTGACGACGAACTCGTGAACCAATTGTCACTCGAATGACGACGCAAGTGTGAATTGTTCGTCACTCGAATGATGGAGCGAATATTAGCTTGTCAGTATATCTCTGACGACGCAAACACGAATCATTCGTCACTCGAATGATGGAGCGAATACTAATATATCTCTGACGACGCAAACACGAATCAGTCGTCACTCGAATGACGACAGATATATGATCCCGTCGTCAGACATAACCTAGATTAAGTGGAAATAACATAATTATGTTATTTCCACTAATAGTACAATAGTTTTGGATTCTTTTTGAGTTAAATGAACAACCAGTACATTGATAACAAACAATATTTGAAATTGGATATAAAGATGTCTTTGTTTCATCAATTTCAGAAGTCCAGTGTGTAATAGAGATAGTGTTGGTTTGTGGTGTTATAGAATGAATAGTCATTATTTTATTGTGTTTTATTATTATTTTATTTTGTATTTTATAATCTTAAGAAGTAGACATTTAGAATAGTTTATTATAACGCTTATATCGCTTATAACGATTATATCGCTTATAACGCTTATATCGCTTATAACGCTTATAACGTTTTTATTGCTTATAACGCTTATACCGCTTATACCGCTTATACTGCTTGTAATGATTATATCGCTTATAACTCTTATACCGCTTATACCGTTTATAACGCTTATATCGCTTATGTTGCTCTTGTAAATTAACGCTTATAGCGCTTATTCTAAAATGTATTTAAAGGCACAGAATTTCCCTTAGTCAAGGTAGACTAAATAGATCCAGACATTGTATTTTATCTTTACCTTTATATTATTATCCTCCTCACTTATTATTAATAAACTCTTGGGATTACTAAGGAACAAACACCTTGGAAGCCCTCTTGTTAAATTAATAAACTGCCTATTATCTCCTGTGTTTTATACCGAACTGCCCTTAGAGAAGAGTATAATTTCTTACAGACTAAGGAATTATACCTACCTCTTGGACACCACTATAAACTGATAAAGGATCCATGTAGCCGTGTCATTGTTATAGTAAGGAGTTAAAGAAGGCCTCCCTACTGTAACATTTGGTGCCTTCTGGCGGAAAGCATTAAAAATTGGCGGAAATATTAAAAATAATTGGGAATCATTTAAAAACAGTTGGACATTACCTC
>QKWP01000734.1:66590-173240 GCA_003550325.1 Gigaspora rosea | reverse complement strand
TTTTTTTTATTATAATTTTTTTTATTATAATTTTTTTTTATTATAATTTTTTTTTAGAGAATAACTACACTTAACCGGGGGAAAATCACCTTCCCAGTTACACAACAGGATCTACATATATATCGGATCTACATAATACGTAATTTTTTTGTTTGTATTGTTTTTTTTTTTGTCTGTATTACTAATCAATTTTTTTTGTACATTTGTAGCTTACTTACTATTTTTCTTTCTGATATCAACGTCTTGGATACCTTAGCGTCGTAGGTGTCATCGTTGGTGCTATCTGTTGCTAATATCAATGTCTTGGATACCTTAGCGTCGTAGGTGTCGTCGTTGGTGCCATCTGTCGCTAGTATTGTATGGTGTTTCATGTTATCATTTGGTGTTATTGTTAATTAGTGGTCTATTTTTTTTTGTTTTGCGCTTTTGCTCTTGTTGTTGTTTTGCTTTTACTGTGTTTGCTTATTTTGTTTTCTGCTTTTGTTGTTTAATGCTATCACTTGGTGTTTTTGCTTTTGCCGATGTTACATTGCTGGTCTGTGCCGTCGTTTGCTGGTACTGTTTGAGTGTCTGCTTTTGCTGGTGTTGTCTTGGTCGACTGGTTCCATTGCCTATTGGTGTCGTTATATCAGTGATATATCGGTGCCAAATTTCATATTTGAGTTTGCTGGTGTTATCGTTTATTAAAGGTTAGTGCTTTACTTATTCAATTTTGCTGTTTTCTCTTTTGCATTTGGTGTTTTATTTTGACTGTGTTTGCTTATTTTGTTTATTTCTGCTTTTGTTGTTTGGTGCTGTTACTTGGTGTCTTTGCTTTTGCTAGTGTTGTTTGCTGATATGCTGGTTTGTGCCGTCGTTTGCTAATACTGTTTGTTGGTGTTGGCTTTTGCTGGTGTCATCTTGGTAAACTGGTTCCATTGCTTGTTGATATTGTTATAGATTGGTGTCGAATTTCGTGTAGTGTTTTTGCTTATGTTTTCTGGCATGTTAACTGGGGTCGCGTTTGGGTTAGGGTAATTGTTTGGGCAAGGATAAATTAGAACAATTTAGAGGTTAGGTAAAAGATAGGTTAGGATTATAGGTTAGTGTAAGATTTTGAACAGAATTAGTAGTAAGCGGCCAGAATTTAGAGTTAGGGTCAGGCGGAATTATGCCATCCTGGCAGGGGTTTTAGGAAAATCCCTAGGTCGGCGGTAGCTGGCCCGCATTATGATATCGTTACTAGAACATTTAGTTTATATATTATGTATGTTACAACATAAAATGTGATACAATAATTTAATAAAAATAATATAATAAATATTTAAATAAATAATTATAATAGTATAATAAATAAAGGGTGTGGCGACTTAGGGAAGTTGGTAAGTTGTCACTCCCAAGTGGCAGGTCTAGGGTTCAAATCCCACTGGCGATGCTTTGGAAAAATAGACCTGTGTTATGGTAACCATTTCCTGTCGATCGGTTGGGTATATTACCTGTAGTCCTTGGTTACCATCTCGAATGGAAGCTTTCGGGCGAAGTTGTGTCTGGTGACACAGACAAATCCAAGGAACTGGGGAAATGGAAACCCATTTGGAAAGTCCCGAGTAAGGAGGTAGCAACAATCTTCGACGGTGCTACCAGAACCGGAATATCGGAAACCGGAGCTGGAGAACTGGACGACATGACCTTCGGAGGAGAGGGTCCACCAACCTGGCCGCCGGAGTCGTACCGGAGGAAAAGGACCTATGTTCTGGAATTAGGTACCAGGGGAAGAAAAACCATAGTAGCACCTAATGCTGGGTAGATCAACCCTTCCGGGCCAACTGGTTTGGAAGTTTGGGGCACCCGGTGATGGACCGGTAGGAAAGTAATGGTGGGTACCGGGGTCGGTGTGAACCTTACAAGGGCAGAAGTAGGTAATGGTAGCGGTTAGGTACCCCCTGACTGCAAGTTGCTTGCCTCGGTGAGTGCGTAAGTTACCAAAGTGTAGGTAATACCTGTGTGGGACAGGGACTGCTCTACCAAGTTTACCCGCGAGGATAAATTAGTCCTAAGGGGATGTAGGTAGCATCCGGGACTGTCTTCGACTGACTAATGTATCGGAGGGCTGTACCGGTGATCACAAATAGGATTGACATGCGAAGCGTTGGACCAGAGGGTTTAAATAGGCAATCCCCTAGTTGGGTTGTAGGTATGGCAACTAGTGTAGAACCTTCGGGCGGACTACTTAAATTAGACAACTAAAAGTTGTACGTGTGGCTAGTTGTACTCTCATTCAATGTAACTCAATTGTGGGTGTGCCCAAAGAGGCGCCCTTGATCCACAGGCTTGATTAAATAAACTCTCACCAAAAGCGAGAACTTTAACCCAAAAAAAAAAAAAATAGTATAATAAATAAAATTTTATATAAAACTGATAATGCAATATCATTGGCTGATATGCATGTTGTGTAACAGAAAAATTCACTCGGTTAAAATTAGCAATTCTCTTTTTTTTTTATAATTTTTTTTTATTATAATTTTTTTTATTTTTTATTTAATTGTTTTTTTTTAATTTTTTAATTTAATTTAATTTATTTTTAACGGTTTTATTTTTTTTATTTTTATAATGTATTTACTTTTTTTTTTTTTTATATATAACCTATATTTTTTTTCTTTTATTTTACTATTATTATTTTGAAGTATGCTATTTACTACCACTGGTATTCATTACCAGTGATCAATTTACTATTGAAACTTCAGGATCAGGTGTAACATATAGATCAAATTTTGTGTAACAAAAACAAAAATTTTTTAAAAAATTGCTAAAATTGCTTCTAATCTAAAATTCTGTCTATAAAACTACTTTTTTTTATACAAAAAAAATAATTCCTCGCTAAATTTTACCATATACAAAGCTCTATCCTAATCCCTAACCCAGGGACGATGATTTTCTGCGGTGGTTAAGACTAAATTCTGCGTGCGGTTAAGGTAAATTCTGTGATTTAATGTGATAAAATTTTTTGCGAATTCTGTGTAATATTGCGAAATTCTGTGCGATTCTGTGGTAACAAAATGCCAATTCTGTGCGATTCTGTGGTAACAAAATGCCAATTCTGTGCGATTCTGTGGTAACAAAATGCCAATTCTGTGCGATTCTGTGGCAAAAAAGTGTTAATTCTGTGGTTTAATACACTTATTCATAAAAATTTATTTATAATAATATTTAAAAAAAAAAACAGGTACGTATATTTGATAAAAAGACCGAGAAAATAAAGTCAAAAGTTTTTATACTATATAACTAATTGCGCTATCATATTCATTTTGATAACAAGAAAAAAAAAACCAACCATAAAAAAAGTTTGATTTCTTATAGTTAAATTTATGTTTGAAAAAAGCTTTTATAATGATTAGAGACGCAGGTGAATTGCTTTATGGCAAAAGTTATGACAAGTTACGGAAGTTCACCTGCACCGCCTAGTCATGATTTTCTTGAAAGTATATGCTTGTTTAAACTCGATACATATGTCATATGTTGGCGTAATGAATCTCCTACTATGAAATTTTCAATCCGATTGGTTAATAATCAGATGACCTCAATTTTTTCGAATTCTGTGATATTCTGCGGTGATTGAGAGTGATTTCTGTGATTGGCTGTACTTAAGAGAAATTCTGCTGTTTTCTGTGAATCACAGAAAATCATCGTCCCTGCCCTAACCTTACCTTTACCCTAATATTAAAGAGATTTAATTTTTATTTAATACAAACTGTTTGTTTTGTTTATTTTGTTTTATGTATTGTAGATCACTGGTATTATTACCAGTGGTAATTCATAGTAATTTTCTATTATTTTTTTTTTAATTTTTTTTTTTTTTTTATATAATGAGGTCTATTCTCTAATTCTTTATTAATTCATCTTAAGAAATTATACAAAATATACATCATAAGGAAATTGTAGGGAAGTAGGGGTAAAAGCTGATTTACTCTCGACCTAAGCTGTGCTAGGGTCGGTAGACCTCAGTCTTCGAAATTATGTAGGTAGGAACGCCCGGAGGCGATATATTTATCTAAATGGAATTGAAAAGTTGCGTTAAATGTGTTATTATTGTAGTTGCGGGTTCTACGGGGGGTGTTTAGAGGGGCAGGTGTAGAGAAAATAGGGTCGTGACGAATTTGTCTGGATGGTACCCAGATTTCATGATATATCATTTTTATTATCAAATGATGAAGAGCTGGAGCGTATTTGATTTTGTCTGAGGGTCTTGCAAAAGGGGCTAGTGTGGCTGTTGTAATGAATCCTAGCGGTAGGTGATTGTTCACGTGTAGATGGTTAAAAGCTGAGGTGAAGTCTGTCGGTTGGATTATATCTAGTTCTAGTTCGGTTGCTAGGGCTTGTATAGTATCCTTGAGTAAGGAGGTAAGAGAGAAAGGGTTTGAGATGCAGGAAATGAGATGTGCAACGGTTTTTTCAGATGAGTGACATCGAGGGCAACGGTAGTCCTGATATTTGGTAGAGTTACGTTCATGTAAGGTCTTGGAGGTGGGGAGTTCGTCAGCTAATAACTTTACTTTGAAATTTTTTAGTTGTGAAAAAGTAGGGTTAGTAGATAAAGATAAAGGCCGTTCTTCAAATGAAAGATAGGATAGAGTGAGTCGTAGTTGGATGTCCGGGTATTGGTTAATCCAGTGTTTGATTCGGTTTTGGTTGGTCCAGTGTGTGTGGTTGTTTATCATTATTGTGTCTTTTAGGATTGTTTTAAGATTGTATGGACATGGTGTGTTGAGAAGGTTTGGGGTATATTTGTCAAATAGAAGTTGATGTGGTATTATATCCAGTGTTATAAAATTGTCCAGTTTACTGGTGTGTGTTAAGTCTTTATCAAAGTGGAAATTAATTTTTAGGTTCATTATTATAGCTTTTATGGTAGTCAATGTCAGAGCGTGTTGATTCTTTTCCAAGGTTATTAGCCGATATGTTGGGTTGTCGTAGGTTTGTTGCAGTATTGTCAAGAATTTATTGTTGTTTGATGTGACGGAAACCGTAGTTCCAGAGAAGAAGCTTGTTGCTATAAAGGCAAACAAGGTAAGGCTAGCATTTATAGCACTGGGCCAATTTTTGTTGGCACAGCCCCATGTGTTTGGAGTGTTTTGTAGTGAACATGTTGCATATGGTGCGATATGTTTATTTCGAGGTACGGTAGTCGAGATGAAGATATTAACAGAGCGATGTTTATTTTGGGTTTTGGCTAGGTTTTCCCAGATTTCTATCGGAAATTCAAAAAAAGCCTTGAGTGGTCGGGCTTTATTGGTTGTACCAATCGAGGAGGTGTTGATGAGAAGTTTGTTCGGATAGCAGGTATTAAGTGCAGATTTTATATCTTTAAAATTCGAATGGATGTTCTTATCCAAAGATACTTGTATAGTATAGAGATAGTTTGTGTTATATTTGAAGTAACAATTTGTTGTATTCAAAGATGCGTCTTTTAGTTTGCACCCTGGGTATGGATGCACTTGATTGTTGTGGTTTATGTAGTGACGAATGTATGCGATTGAATTTAAAAAACGACTAGTTTTGCCAATGTGTAGGTTTGAAGTAATTATTCAAGATTTTTTCTTATGGGTCCATTTGTTTAGGGTGTAGGGGTTGGGGTGGACAAGTTGGGTTGACGGATTAGCATTAGCAGAGATAAGGTTTTGCATTTCCACGAACCAGGCGGGGGTCCGGCCAGGTGGTATTTTTCTTATGTTATGATGGAAGTTTTTCCAATTGAGGAGTTTATTATTGTTATAGTTTAAGAATTGTTCTATGTGTTTGATGTTATGAAGGTTGAGTTTTTCTTTGAGTAATTGCGACTTAGGGTGGTATCTAATTAACTCGTCAATGAAAGTGCCAATTGCCAATAAGGGTTTCGGCCAGTCGTTTTCTGGGTTACGCATGAGTTGGATGTTAAGATCATATAGAGCTAAAATTGTATGGGCTGTATATGTTCTAGCTTGATTCGCCGGGAAGAGTGGAGGCTCATGTAAGATCGAGTGTGAGGATTTGGTGGAGTCTTGTAATTCTTGTAAACGAATTTTAAGAAAGGATGTTTCAAAGCTAGGGTGGTTGATGTTCCTTGGCAGGGAGTTAGCCAAGGAGGTTGGTTGAACCTGTGTAAGGTTTTTTAGACCGTAAATATTTTGATGGAAGAGAAAGGAGTTAGGTAACCTGCGGGCGAGTTTTGCTTTAGATTTAACTAGATTAGAGTATAGGCGGGTTAGAGTCTCTAGTTGGTTGAGTGAAAGGTAGGAGCTGTATAGCCTATATGATAGTCTGGGGATCAGGACATTGTTGATCAAATAAATTGCTTGTTGTTCAGTAATGATTGCTTTTTGCATTCTTCCTATGCATTGTTTGAATTCTGACATAATAGTTTTTTGTATGGAAGAGGGGTTAGGTTTAAGGGTGAACCATGCCCCTAAGTATTTAAATGGTTTTGTGTTGGCGGTCGCGGTAATTATCTGGTTGTTGAAGCTTATCGATTTGTCATCCGTTTTTGTGTTTGTTACGAGGATTGATTTTGTAGGGTTAACTACAATATTTGTTAATTTATAAAAAGAGTTAGCGGTGGTTAGTATTTCCTCGAGAGTAGTTTTATCCGGGCCAATCCAGAGGGAGTCATCCATATAGGCCATTATTGAAGTATGAATGGTTTTAGTTCCAGTGGTTGTGTTGAGCGCTTGAGAAAATCCGGGGTGTTCAGTAGAAATACGGCGTATAAGGGGGCCATAGTAGATAACCCACAGAATCGGTGATATAGTTTCCCCTTGGTCGATTCCGTCCTCCACGGGGTAGGAGCAAGTACATCCCAGGTTGGTTATAACTTGGTTAGAGCGATTAGAAAGGATATAGGATATTAGATTAATAATGGCCGGTGGTAGTTTGATCCTCATCATGGCCTTCTTTAGCATCGGGATGTGTATAGAGTCGAATGCTTTTGACATGTCCTGTAATAGGAGCCAAAGTTCTTGTTTTCAGGTCGTGGCAATTTCTATGATAGAAGAGAGCTGTGATATCGGTTGAAGGATCAATTGAAAGGGTAGCACCGCGTAGTTTAGTGGTAAGAGAACCTGGTTTTTTAGAAGTATGTTGGAAAGTCTGTTGGTGACAAGTTTAGTAAAAATTTTCCTAGAATGATCAATTAGGGTTATAGGGCGAGCGTTGCATAGATCGAAGTTGTAGTGAGTCTTTTTTGGTATTGGCCAGATGTTTAATTTCAACCAGGGTCCAGGGTTTTTTCCAGTCGTAAGTAGGCGTTAAAGATATGTAATAGTCTATCAAGTGCAGATTTGGGTAGATGTTGGAGCATTTCGTTTGATATACCATTCGGGCCAGTAGCTTTATATTTGGGCGCAGCCGAAATAGTGGATGTCATTTCCTCCAGTGTAAAAGGGAGGGCGAGGTTAGAGTAAATTGAGGGATGTATGGTTGATAGTGGATCATAGTGGGATTTCCATTCATCCCAGTATTCTTCATTCGTAGGGTTGTAATTTGTCCAATTTTTGAAGTGGGTTGAAGCAGCTTCTTTGATTTCAATGGGGTCAGTGATTATAGTTTCAGCTGTAATGATTTTGTCAAAGCTGATATGGTCTTTTTCTTGTTTTAAAATACTATTTATCATTCTTCCTGTGTTCTCTTTGAAATCATTATAATGACGGTCGGTGTAAAATTTAATTTGTTCCATTTGTTGTAAGTAGGTTTCTGCGTTTCTACCTTTTCAAATAGTAGATCTGATTTCTCTAATAGTTTTTATTGTCGTATTGTAGTGGGTGTGAGAAGAGTTTGTTTGTGATTCAGATAAGGCTAAAGGGGTCAGGACGAAAATAGGGATCTGTGCTAAAGACAGCGCTTTCATTAGGTGTTTATTGATGATTGGTAGTGATTGTAGGGTTGTGGAGGGCATGATCTTGCTTAGGAGATGAATACATTTGTTGATATTTTTTAATGCAGAGTGTAGTTGTGTCGCTTTGAGAAATAGTGCGTGAAAGGTTCTTGGGGCAGTAGTGATCTTTGGAATGCATTTGTGTGCTGATTGTGATATCGCATTCGACCATAGGTTTCATGTTTTGTTAAGTTGTTCCTCTGACGATATATCTAATGGGAAGTTGGCTTTGGATAATAGAGCATTAGTTGTGTTACTGAATTCCTTCCAATTTTCAGATGTTGTTCTTTTGTAGCAGAAGATTTTTCGCTTCCTTTTTTTAGTTCGTGGAAGGGCAGGCTTGAAGTTAGTGTACCATACGGTAGATAGTATGCAATGATCGCTGTCAGAAATGCCGGCGGAGTTTGTTAGTTGAGGAGGGTCAAAATTTAGAAGAATTTGTGAAGAGACCCAGATGTCGTCGATCTGGGAGCTGAGTCCTTTACTACGCCAAGTAGGTTCAGAAATTTTGTGAAAGTCCATCAGGCTGGTTATATTGTTTGAAATTAGTTCAGAAAAAATCGGTAAGCGGCATTTTTTGTGTGAGCCAAAATTGGCATTGAAATCCCCAAGGAGCAGTATATGCCATTGTTTCTTTTTGGCTTCTAGGATCCAGAGCGATAATTGCTTTTGAGTACGGGTTAGGAGGTCTTTGTTGTTGGATAGAAGGTATTTGAGATAATGCGAGTTTTATTTCCAGGAAAAAAGAAATCGATGTAGATGGCAGTACCAGAGCAAATATTAATATCATATATGTAGGGTTGGAGGGAGTTATGGATAAGTAGGGCAGTACCTATACTGGCTTCTCTGTTTTGGAGCGATGTAGGTTGGAAATTCGATATAAAAATTTTATAATGAGGGTTCGTATAGGCCCTGCGGTTGTCTTTTAATTTGGTTTCCGTGAGGCTAATTATATGTAGTTTTTCTTGTAAGCAGTAATCTAGCCAAAGATGGAGCTTGGTCAGATCATTAATTCCTCTAATGTTGTGGGTAGCTATGTTTATTTTTTCTTTAGGGTTTTGAGGATCAAATCGATTAGTGTTTAAATCATCATTATGTAGGTCGGAGGTGTCCGGAAGTTGTAGATTTTGTTGATTACTCATGATCGATGTTGGTGTTTTCTCGTGCCAGTTTTGAGGATGTTGCCTCATTGTTAGGTTCTGGTGTTTCAGTCATGATGGCATCAGTATTGTCACTTTCATTAAAAAGATCCCAGTTGGGGGTGGGAAGGATAAAATATTAAAGACGAATTCCGGGATTGTTTCTACTAGGAAGGTTCTGCGCAGGAAGTCTGCAACTTCTGGAAATTCTTCTTGTTTATCAACGGGAAACTTCCATTTAGTCGGGAGGTTGCGTTGTTAAATTTGTTGATTTAGTTGTTCAGTGGTTTTGGGGAAGCCATTATCACCAACATCTGTCTGTTTGTCCGGTATTTGGATCCAGTCACTGGGAATAGCTCGAAAGAAGTAGTGCTCTCGAAGTGCACGGGCAGCTATGACTAATTTTTTCGGGGTGACTATCAGGATGGTTAGATTGATAGCTTTTACCAATTCCGGGTCCATTGGGAGCTCCGGTTTGTTGGTATAATTGAAGTTTATATATGTTTCAGGGAGCGGCTCGGGCAGGGTATAGTACCTAGGAATAACTTGTAGAAATTGCAGGTAAGTATCCTAATCTGAGATCAGGAAGGTGAATTGATCTCCAAGTGCGAGTTTATTTGGATCAGTCGGTAGATGCTTTTTACTAATGAGGTAGTCTTTAGGAAGTCTTTCGAAGGCGTAGACTGCTCTCAGCTTTTTAACTTGTTCTTTAAAGTGGTCAGAGTCTCTGGGAAAGAAGTGGAATTGTTCTTTGAAACAGGGAGAAAGCTCCTGTGGCGTCAAAGGAAGATCGATTTTCTTAGGTAGTAGCTCAAAATATGAATCTGAAAGTTTGGAGAAGATATAGTATCGTTGCAATTTCTGTTTGTATCCGAATACTTTTTTTAGGTCGGACCTTGATGTGACTGGGAATAGTTTTGGAGTTTCTATGTTTAACCATCCAGGGAGTTCTGGGAGTGGTTCACATTCGTCAGCAATAAAAGCATCAGGTAATCGTTCAAATTTATATTTTTGTCTTAGGGTAATCGCCACAGTTCTTATGTGTTTTCTGTTGGTAAGAGGGAGATTAAACGGTAGGATATTTTGAATTTCTTGTGGAATATTTTCAGGTTGGTTTGGTAGATCCTCTAATAAATTGGTGCGCGCTTCGTTTGCTATCTTGCGTATAGTATTGAAGTCTACTGTGAGTTTGATTTTAGTAAACCCGGCTATATAAAGAGTGTATCGGGCAATTTCGTATGTATCAATTTTAGTAAAGTCTAGATTGGTCCAGAAGTCTAGAGCCAGTTTTTTTCTCAACATATCTGATATTTGGTTTTTGTTCTCTCTGTTGATTAGATGTGCGTTATTTAGCCGTTTGTATTTTCCTATTGCATCATTTAGTAGGGTTTGAAATTCTAGTTGATGGCTAGAGCGTGTGTCGTGTCTCCTTGTGAAGGTGCGGAAAAACGCTCGATCTTTGTGTTGAAATTTTAGTTTTATTGCTTGGGGGATGTATTCTAGAGTTGGTCTAGTTTGTATTTTATATTCAATCAGGTTTCTCAAGTCAATCGGATTATCCAACACGGCAATGATTTTATCACATGTCCAGTAAGATGTATCAAATAGCTTTTCCTTGGCCTCGGCCAACCCCGCTCTGAATTGATTGGTCCATTTGTCGATCAGCGTGGTTAGCTCCGGATTCTGTTTACGACGTGGAGAATTGTCTTCTGTTAAAGCTTGGCTGTAGGTTTTGGGAGAGGATGCATCATTTAGTATAGTGTCAGTTGAGAGTGTATCATGTTGTGGGTCGACAACCATAATATTCTCACTTCGGGTATCTGTAAGGGTCGGATCATTATTTATTCGGGCAACTATAGTAGTCGGATTATCATTTTCTTCTATTTGGGAGGGTCCAGGTTCGAACGGGTTCTCGTAGGAATTTTTATCGCCTGGGACCTGGGAATTTTCTAAAAGGGGAAGTAGTGCCGGGATCTGGTCCGGGTCTGTAACCGATTCGGTTTGTTTTGTTGTTGAGCAAGGTAAAACGTTATTTCTTGGTTTTGGGGGGTGAACTAGAATCGCCACTTTTTGTTGCACTTGTTGTAGCGGTGGTGTGAGCTGTAGGCAATATTTCATAAGAAGGTCATGCGTTACGAGTTTTCTTTGTAGGGTGCTGTGTATCATGATATTGGGGGTCCGGTAGGTCCGTTTCCATGTGCCCATGTTGTGAAACTTTTCCTTTTGTATATCTGATTGGCGTGTTACCAACAAAGTTGGCAACAAGTTTTCGAACGAGTATGGTGTGCCGAAGGCTATTGTGTAGTCTCTTTTCCTAGTGATTGTGGGATGGGCATTGGGAAGTTACTACTACTAGTGTGGGGTTAATTAATTAGTTAAAGTAGTATGTCGTATCGAGGTTATATTAAACATTCTGCTGCTATTTTGCGATTTGTAGTGATGTACAGGAGAGAGAGTTTCCTGTTATTTAAATTTTTTTATTTTTAATTTTTATAATTTTATATAAATGGTTACATTTTAGTTTTATTTATTTATTTATTATTTTTTTTTAAATAATTTTTTTATTTAAATTTTTTTTAACTTTTTTTTTGGAGTTGTCTTGGTGCTACCCCAGGTGGCAAATTATTTTTGCCACCCCAGTGATCGACCAATCAAATTTGATCACATGAACTTATTTTTTTTAATAAAAAAAAAATAAATAATTAAAAAAACGTAATAAAAGCGTAACGAATGACAAAATCATATTACCAAATTTATTTATTAAAAAAAGTGACAAAGCTGTATTACTGTACTTAGCGAATTTATTTATAAAAAAAAAAAATATATAACAAAATCATATTACCACAAAGTACTTATAATAAAAGATACTCCCAACAAAAACGAACAACAAACAGCACAATTTACAACGAAACGTCAAACTGCACGAAAACTCCACAACGATGCCACACCAAAAATGGCACTCCAATAATTCCAGTAACGACGGCTCCAATGGCGAAATCATACCCGAAAGAAAAAGAAGCAAATATATAAGAAAAAAAATCCGGCCCAAGACGAAAAAAACGGCGACTCCAATAACTCTAGTAACGACGGCTCCAACGGCGAAATCAAACCCAGAAGAAAGAGAAGCAATAAATATATAAGAAAAAAAATGTCACCAAGACGAAAAACTTACTCGAAACCTCTAGTAATAACGGCTCCAACAGCGAAATCACACCCAGAAAAAAGAGAAGCAGCTGTAAATATATAAGAAAACCCCCGAGACTAAGACGAAAAACTTACCCGAAATCTCCAGTAACGATAGCTCCAACGGCGAAATCACACCCGGAAGAAAGAGAAGCAGCAGTAATATATAAAAAAAAAAACTGACCCCAAGATGAAGAAACGGTGACTCTAATACCTCCAGTAACGATGGCTCCAACGGCGAAATCACACCCGGAAGAAAGAGAAGCAGCTTTAAATATATAAGAAGAAAAAAAAACCTGACACCAAGACGAAAAACTTACCCGAAACCTCCAGTAACGATGGCTCCAACGTCGAAATCACACCCGGAAGAAAGAGAAGCGGTATTAAATATATAAGAAAAAAAAACTGCCCCAAGACGAAGAAAATGGCGACTCCAATAACTCCAGTAACAACAGCTCCAATGGCGAAATCAAACCCGGAAGAAAGAGAAGCAGCAGTAAATATATAAGAAAAAAAAACGTCACCAAGACGAAAAACTTACCAGAAACCTCCAGTAACGACGGCTCCAATGGCGAAATCACACCTGGAAGAAAGAGAAGCAGCTGTAAATATATAAGAAAAAAAAAAACTGATACTAAGACGAAAAACTTACCCAAAACCTCCAGTAATGACGGCTCCAACGCCGAAATCACACCCGGAAGAAAGAAAAGCAGCAGTAAATATAAAGAAAAAAAAACAAAGCAGATCTAATCTAAAAAAAAATAATAATAACTTATCTGATTGGCCAATCTGTAGTAGGGGTAGTAAAAAATATATTTACCACCCGGGGTGGCACTAGGACTTTTCCTTTTTTTTTATTTTAATAGTTTTTTCATTTATCATCGGTAGTAATAATCAAATTCACTATATAAAATAATTTTTTATGTATATTATAGTACATTACGTTTTATTTTATTTTTTTAATTTAAATATTTTTTTTATTTTTACTTAGATTTTTAATATTCATCGCTAGTGCTATGCATTGCTACCTTCTAATTAACCAATTATTTGATTTGTTTTGATTTTACATTAATCAAAACAAAACAAATAATGCCTGCATTACGATTAGGGTTAGGGTTTGGCAGAGAAAGAGTTAGAAGGCCCTTCTAACTTAAAATTTCGCAAGAAATTTTTTTTGTCAAGAAAAAAGTATAGTTTCTTAGTCAAAATTTTAAGTTAGAAGCGATTTTTTAAAAAAAGTTTGTTTTGCTTTGATTTTATATTACTCCTGATCCTGAATCCTGATTGGTCAATCGGGTGGCAATGTATTGCACTGGCAATAAATAATAACTCTCTTTCACTTATTATGATACAGTCAACCCTCCATAAATGCAATTCGAAGGGACAAGCCTACAACATGCATTTAGAGAGGTTTGTATTTAGAGTAAGCCAATTAAATTGCAGCTTTAAAAATTTGATCGTCAAGTTTGTGTAACTTCTACTAAAACTGTATAACCTATTTTAAATACTAAAATTTGATTGGCTACTTGTATTTAGGGAGGTTAGTGTAATATAAAATGTTATTCAAGAGAACGTGCATTTACAGAATATAGAACATGTATTTAGCACTAATAACATCTTACGGAATAGAAAAAAACATGCATTTAGAGAGGTATTGCATTTATGGAGGTTGCATTTATGGAGGTCCGACTGTATAATTTATTTATTTTTTTTAAATTTTTTTTTTTTTATTATTGATTTTTATTTATTTATATTGGTACTGTATTTAAATAAGTGGTAGTAATCACTAGTTATACAAGCAATATAAAATAAGTATAATTCAAAAATTTTTTTTTTACTAATATTTATTCTTTGTTATTTATTTGATTGTATACTTTTCTTGTCATTGGTAAGAACAATATTATTTACAAAAAGGAAGTGCTTTAGAAATCCAAACCTGAAAGTTAAAAAAGATAAAGCCTTGTACTGTAATTGGATGCTAAGAATGTAGATGAGAAATCTGTTGGTGCCGTCATTGGTGTATATTCGTGTCTTCTGGTATAAGATATTGGTCGATTCAGTTAATTTCTTTGTTCTTTTTTTTTCTTTTAGTACTAATGTTTCTTTTTTTCTTTTTAGAATGAATGTAGTATGGGATGTAGCATGATAGTTAGAATGACAGAGTAGGTATCAAAAATCTGCAGAGATGTGAAACATGAGTAGAAAATAGTATTGGATATTGTTATTGTCATAGAATGAGAGTTGAAAAGGATGAACATAAGGCTAGTATACAATAGGATTCTTTTTTTTTTTTATTAACATTTTTTTTCTTTAGAATAAAACAAACATAGTACGGAACATAGCACGATAGTTAGAACAGACAGAGCACAATAGTTAGTATCTTGTTTATGATAGTTTTTTTTTTAATATATTACTAACGGTTCTTTTTTCTTTAAAACTAACATAGTACAATTGTAATTATATAATGTAACACAATAGTAGAATAAATATAGCATGATAGTAGAATGTACATACATAGTTAGGGTCTGTAATGGGCCGGGTTTTCATAAGGCCTGTAAAATTATTTCTAAGCCCGACCCGAACCAAAACCCGGTTATACCTTGACGGGCTGGGCCCGGGTTGGGTCTGAACGGGCTTTATCTAGACCCGACCCGGCCCGTTGGCCCGCATATATAGAACCAATAAATCAATTTTTTATATAGCGGCGCATCAACTTTTATAATTGTAGCGAGTTTGACCCCACGCTTCAATAAAATTATAGCAGATCAGCATGGTATAGGTAAGCAAATCCGTATAGTATAGCCGAATTTAAGATCTATACTATACCGATCAGCTATAATTCCTAACTCTAACGCAAATATATATTACACTGGATCAGTATAGTATAGATTTAAAAATTCGGCCTATACTATACGGCTATTATACTGATCTGTGAAATACCTCACTTCAACTCGGTACACATGACAACGTCTATATAAAATAGCGAGTTCGAGCTCATGCTATAGTGCGGCGCATTAACTCATTACACATAACAACAGATAGGGGGTTAGGTGCAATGAATGAGAGAGCGGCAGGAGGGATGAGAGCCAGATTATAATCAGGCATCGAAGAGAACAAGTGACAAGAAATGTGAAGTAAGAAAGCACTGAGATTTTATAATCTCTGCCGCATGTATACATACGTACCTTACATGCATATCTATAATTTCCATAAGCACAAATCAGAATATTCTCGCGATAATAACCTTTTGTCAATGCATAGGGCTAAAATTTAACGGGCCTATCGGGTACATGTGGGCTTTTTTGCAAAGCCCGACCTGGGTCCAACGTTTAATAAACCCGACCCGAACCCGGCCCACTTTACAAACAAAACTCTAAAATTAGACCTGGCCCAGGCCCGAACCCGACCCGACCCTGAAACCCGCAGGTTTAGCCCGGCCCAATACGGACCCTATACATAGTATGATAGTTTGGGACGTAGCAAGATAATTAGTATGGGATGTAGCATGATAGTTAGTAGCACGATAGTTAGTATGGAGTGTAGCATAGCATAATAGTTAGTATGGAATTTAGTTGATATTGGGACGTGGCACAATAGTTGGGATGTAGCACAATAGTTGGAATCGGGTTTATGTTGTTTATTTTTTGTATTTTTTTTTTTTTTAATTTTTTTTGTATTTTGTAATAAATTAAATTGTTAAAATATATGAATATTCGAATTTATTGTTTTAATATATGAAAAATTAGTTAGCATTTAATATTTAGGCGAGCATATAGTAATTTTTTATTATTCGCTTTTTGTTATTTTTTTTATTTTTTACAACCTGCGCAGATTATTGAATTGTTAATTGTTAAAGATCTGCGCAGAAAATTAAATCTGCGCAGAAAATAAAAAAAAATTCTTTAATGTTCGCCGGCAGGGTCGCAGAACTGCATTAATTTTTGATAAGCGCAGGTCTGCACTATAAAGTACAGTTTTATATTCTTTAATTATTATATTCTACAATTAATTTAACTAACTCCGCATTAATAGTCATAATATCTCTTATACCTAATTCTATTAATGCTACTTGATACTATAATTCAACTGAAGTACTACTTATTCTCTTTTTTACATTCTTCACTTTATTACATATTTCATTGTCAATCTTACTAAATATAAGGGTTCACCAAATACTATATGACATATAGAATCGTTCGTTGTTTTGGATGTTGTTGGTATTAGTAGCTAGATTGTAAATATAGTTTGTAAAGTTTGTTTGTATTTGGCTGTGAATAGTATAGACAATCAACATCAAGGTCTTTTGTTCTTCGCTTACTTTTTAGAGGCCGCATGACTATTTCACGTGAAAAATACATGATTTGAATATTGGTGATAATCAGGGTGAAACCTGAGTTTCGAGCTGCTATGTAAAATCTACATAGCAAATTTTACTTCGAAACTCATGTTTATCAGAAGGTTTATCAGAAGGTTTCTCAACAACTACGCATACTGCCGAATGATCTTGACGAAAAGCTCTCACATACAGTATATTATCTTTACAAATTCGCAGGCAAATTTACCTATAAGAATATACAGTGGCCTACCATATTATTATGGACACTTTTTAAAAATTTATATTGAGTTAAATAAGCAAAATATAAAGCTAAGAATTGTATAAAATATTATTTAAATCTTAAATTTTCAAATAAAAAAAAGTTTGTAAAATTCTATGCAGTAGTTTTTAAGTTAATTAAGGTTACACAACTTTGTGTAATGTTATACTTGTACGAAATAGGTAATTTTTAAAAAACCAGTCATTATAATTACTCTATATTAAAAAAAATTTTTTTATTAAGTAAACTAAATATAATTATTATACAAAATTTGTTCAGTATAATAAATTACATATAATTCTAAATTTTTAAAAACTTTTAAAAAATTTTAAGCTAAATATTATTATTAAATATAAAGTTAAATTTTTAAATTTAAAATTAACAAATTTCTAAAATGCAAAAATTTTTATTATGTTTAGTAATTTTATGAATATTTTTTTAAAAAATTTAAAATTTTTAGAATATGTACAGTTTATTATGCTGAACAAATTTTACTTAGCAATTAAGTTTAGTTAACTTAATAAAAAATTAAGTTTAATATATACTAAAAATTAAAATTTATATTTATATTAAAACTATATTAAAAACTAGTAAATCGTACAAATGAAAAAATCTAAAAATTTTTTAAACTTAATTATTTTAAAAAGTACTGCATAGAATTTTACAAACTTTTTTTTATTTAAAAGCTTTAGATTTAAATAATATTTTGTACAATTTTTAGATTTATATCCTGTTTATTTAGCTCATTATAAATTTTCAAAAAGTGTCCATAATAATATGGTAGGCTACTGTATAAGGTGGTGTTTGCAGTAGGGTAATTATTTAGCAGGTCAAAATCGACTAGTTGACTTTTTTAGTTGATATCTATATATATCAATATCCAATTTGATATAATTAAGAGACTTGATTTTCAAATACAATACTTATTTTATCTTATAGTTCTAATAACGAGTATGAATTTTTCTCTATAAGTGTCATATCATATGAGTGATGCCAAGGAAAAATGACCCCTTCGGACTTTCAAGCATATTATTAATACTATACTTGAAAAGTCCGAAGGGGCATTTTCCCTTGGTAACATATATGTTGTAAAAGTCTGAAGGGGCATTTTCCCCTGGCAGCATATATGTTGTAAGTGAAAACGGAATTTAAGAAACACCCATTTTGGGATTTATTTTGTCATATGTACACCCTAACCCTAACTTTAATTTAACTAGGAAATTCCAAATCACTTAAATTCCCACCTATGACACATATATAGATCATTCTCTATAAGTTACATTCTACAAGTTCACTTTTCGCTGACAACTTGATTTGTTATCAACAACTGCTCACACGATCACCCAGGGTTCAGTTAGCAGTTATGTAGAGACAATAGTCGATCTCAAATAATTAACTTTATTTAAAGTCGATAACAATATGTTGATTAATAAAGTCAATCTTTCATAGTTGATAGGTGCAGGAAAATCACGGGTTTGAGTTTTGAAAAAATTGATTAATATTTGTGTTACGTAAAAGTTTATTGTTATAAGAGGACTTTCGTTTAATTGGATGATGTAAATCAATTGTCCGGAAAGTACTTTTTAAGAATGTAATGTTTTTTTACCAATAAGAAAAATTGCCAAGAAAGCCATTTCTAGTTTTAACGTTAATATTCATTGTGCAAAATCAAAAAAGAATCAAAAAAAGAATCGTATTCCTGACCAACTTCGCTTTGAAGAAAAAAAAATACAAACTTATCGTTTATTACATTTAACTAGGTAATGTGCAGTATTGTGTGTCCGGACAATTATCTAGTATATACAAACAAGTATGAAAGTTTGAAATCAACATTAGAAAGACGATTACATTCAGCAAAAGTTTGACTTGATTCATTATAATCATTAATTTAGTATGTTATGTTAATAATAACTGTCTTATTACTTGTGTTTGGCATAATTGTCCGAAGTGTAGCGAGGGTCCGTCCACGTGATCAATGATTGGCCAATCAACTATAAAGATCGACACGGACAGTTAATCATAATATATCATATCCATCAATTTATATAATGCAAAAAATAATAATGATTTTTATAAACATATATTTTTTATTAATATGTGAAAATAAAATAATAAAAAATTATGATTTTTTTAAAAAAAATTTATGCTCCTGTGAACACTGAACACTGTGCGCCTGTAATTTCCAAAACTGAATATATAGTTATTTTGAATCTTGATAAATCAACCAATCGCATAAATATGTTAATTTGTCAAATAAACAAGGTCATCTTCGAAGAATTGAATTTTTTATCACATTCAAATAACTCGTTAATTTATTAATTGACATGGAATAAAATTGTACCGCGTATAAATAAGAACCAAGACTTTAAATCAAAGAAAATGCCAAACGGTGGTTTTCCTAATCTATTTCTTCTTGATCAAGCAAAATCGGATATAACGTGATCAAGATATATATATATATATATTAAAAAAGCAGAACAAGTTTTTAATTAACAAACTTATAACAAATCGGCATATCAAAAGACCAATATTAATAACAAAATCATAGAGGTCCGAACCGGATGTAATTTCTTCACCCGGGTCACCCGTGTGAATTGAAAATGGGTGACCCGGATGAAAACGGGTTTTATATATGTTATGTGCCATTTATTTATTCCTGTCAGTTCGGATCTTTGAATCAACGAATGATTGTCACTTATTGATAAAGCGAAAATGAAAATAAAACCAAACATTTACTATTTACAGTTTATTCTTTCGATTAGAATAATTATCACGATAATATAAATTCGTGAATCTCTTAAAACAAATACTAGAAATTTGACAAGTCGCTAGTTTAAAAGTTAAAAATCAGTAATTTATCTGTAAGATTGTAGAGATAAAGCAAAACTAAATGAAATCATGTACTCAAACTTTGTGAATTTGCAAAATATCCATATCTAATATCAATAAGGTGAAACAACCAAATAATTGCCCTGTGAAGGTATTCGTTTTTGTTAAGACAAAATGTTAATAAGTCATATACTCTCAGTCAATCTTCAAAGTAAAGTTTCGAGTCAAATAGCAATAAAGTAGGCTTGCTATTAAATGAAACGACATGATTTAATATACAGAACGATTGCTGAATTATTCAACATGAATTAACATACCAACCGATTTGACCCGGGTTTTAAATCAGTGATCCGGGTCACCCGTTTTGACACGGGTGACCCGGTTTACTATAACCCAGTTCGGAACTCTACAAAATCATTGGTATACAAGAATATATGAGTGACATCAAGGAAATGGGACTTTAATAATATAAAATTTATATGATCAAAGTCCCATTTTCCATTGGTGTCACTCATATGATAGTTCATTGGGGGTACTCATATGATAGTTCATTGAGGTAGCATTTTACATCAAGAGTAATATTTAATAAAAAAAAAGACTTTAGATTTATTAAAGTAGTTTTTATAAATATAACAGATAATTACAATTTACAATATAAATTTAACCGTGTTAATCGTTTAATTCAGCCGGCATTAAAATAATCTCTGGCTTATGATCAGTATAATTCAGCCCAAAACTATGGATCAATTTTTATGCGATTAAAATAGTTCTGGAAAGTTGACTATATGGATTACCGTCAATAGAAAACGGGTAGATTGATATTGCTAATAAAAAAAAATTAATATCTTAACTTTTATAGCTCATATCTAATATTCAAAGAACAGCATGGATCTTAAACTTTCTTTTGACGATTAAATTTTCAAAAAAAATTCATTGCATAAGCTGTAAAATGTTTTCTGTTGACGTTAGCCCATATCAGTCTCAGTGTTGGCAATTTTTACCGGCCAAACCAAATTTGTTTGGCCGAATTGGCCTTTTTTTGGCCGGCAAAAATATGTTTGGCCGGTAAAATTGCCAACACTGCATATCAGATATAATCAAATCATCACAGTCTCGGATATTACCAAATTTGGATGTACAATTAAGTCTATAGCTATTCCTGATTTGGTAAACAAACATCTTATAAAGCCCCTAGGATCACAAGGGATCCCTAGACTACGTACAGTACGTACGTACGTATCAATAAGACCATTTATATTAGAAATAATTCAAAAATTTATTATTAATTTGCTCATGATCCCACTACTGGTTATATTAATATCTTCCACTACAATATATAAATCTATTCTAGAGTCCTATTTGGTAAACTAGTCAATGTTTTTTTTATATGTAATAACCTTTCCGGATTTTCCGAAATCACTATTTCTTATTATCTGTTATAGAAAAGTGATATCGCAATACGTATCGGTATTTTTTATTTCTCTTGAAATATTGAGTATTTTCAAATTCTGTAAACTATGAAACATATTTTCAAATAGTAAAAAATTTATAATTGTTTGAATTTTATACTTAGCTTATATGGAATATGATGGTCGCTAAGTAAATGATCCTCATAAGAGTAGCTAATTATTTCGGAAAATCACCATAAAAAAATTAATTACAGAATTAGAGGCACTATGTTTGTGATTAAACCGATATTGGACTCCCTAATAAGTTTTGTATGTAACGGGTAGATCGAGTCAAGAAAATGATTGCCAGGAAAGTAGCATTTCAAATGGTTCTTTGATGATTTGCTAATTTTAATGATTAATAATAAAATAGCAATAATATTACTGATGAGTGAGTCATTAATTACGATTCCATTGCACTTTATATTAAAAAAAAAGTTTCACATGTAATTTTAGTATCCTGAAAAAAAAGCCATGACCCGTAGTGAATTAACAGCTCAGCCATAAATTTATCGTTATACGAGAACTGCGGCAGATAAATTTTGCAGGCAAGCTTGTGTACAATTAATTTTTGTCTTCACTTTCCGCTTTTATGCAAGGTCCTATTGGTCATTGGTCATTAGGTAATAAGAAAATACGAGAAAGTGGTGGTAAATTTTCATTAACTATGTTAACGAAATAAATTATATGCATATTTTTTTTTTAAGTACCTGGTGACAATTTGTACAAGTAATATATAATCGATATTTAGTGAGTTTCGATTAAATATGGAGATCAAAATACCCTGATTTTGTAGTTTGAAAATCTCGGGGCTGTAAGCTATAAAATTTGTTTGAGTATATTCACATAAATGGATAAACTTGCTAATAAAAAAGATCACAAGATTACCATAACAATAAAATTAATGAGAAAATCATTTGACTTTGACTTTTTTGATTAAAATTTCTTTGTTAAATATGGTAATTCGATTAACCATTTTAGTAGTCTTTCAAAAAGAGAATTTCGTGGTTAGTATTTTTATAACGTAATTATTTTTTTTTTTATAAAAAAGTTGTAATTTTTTGAAAAAATCTTGGCGCCTTAATTTACAAAAAAAAAATTATTACAAAAGTACATAAATAGAAACTACTTAAGGAATATCAAATGATAATAACAATATAACAATATATTGTGATCTATTAGATATATATTATGATATTTGTGTTTGTGAATGGATATGCTGTTAATTTGTGTTAAATGAAATCAGCAATTTTAATCACCTAAAGACAATATAGTTAGTTCTTTTGGACGATACAAAGGAACGAATCTAACCGATAACAAAAACTAAAAAGGCAAATCAAATTTATTCATAATATCAAACATTGATTTACTTAACCCTAAAGTGTAACATATAATTATTAGCACGTATCATTTACTTTAGATTTTAATAGTCATGAATCAAGATAACTTACACGTTCAATTTATTTGGTTACGCGTTAAATTTTTCATAAAAGATCTTCTTAATACTTTAAAAAGTTCTTTTTAATATTATTAATATTTTAATAGCACAAAATGCAATGAATTCTCCAATATAAAAGAGCATGCTCTCAGCATCATTTTTTTTATCCTCACTCATCGCGTTTTTTATTGCTTGAAGCATAAAAACCAGTGTTTAAACTTTCATTTCAACTTTCTTCTTCATTTCGATTGCCTGGTGCAGTTAACTTTGAAAAAAAATTCTTTTATTTCACGATCATTAAAATTTTGAACCTTTTACCAAAATGAAGCCCTCATTCATTATTTTTGTTGTTGTTCTTATTTTCATAGTTTTAGATCTTATTGAAGCACTTCCTTCCCCTCAGGGTAAAGGTAATGGCGCTAATGGTAAAGGTACTGCTGGTAAAGGTACTGCTGGTAAAGGTACTGCTGGTAAAGGTACTGCTGGCAAAGGTACTGCAGCCACTGCTCAGACTAATAATGGTAATGGTGCTAAAGGTAAAGGTGCTGCAGATGGCGCTAAAGGTAAAGGTGCTGCAGATGGCGCTAAAGGTAAAGGTGCTGCAGATGGCGCTAAAGGTAAAGGTACTACTGAGACTAATGCCAAAAGTAATACTGCAAGTCCACCACCTCCCGGAGCTTCAGCTCAAATCTGTAATAATGATGGGCTTACAAAGGGTGATGGTACACAAAAAAACTCATCTACTTGCATGACAACTCAAATGGGTGAACTCCCAACTTTCAACAACATGGTCTCCTCCTTAATCATAGCACCTTCTAACGGTCAAACGATCAAAGCCAACACTGGATTTACACTTAAAGTAAAAATAAACAATATGGTAACAGGAAACTTTGCCGATGCCGCTAAACAATATTACACATTTTCTCAACAACTTGATAAAAATACTGGGAAAATTTTGGGGCATTCCCATTTTACCGTTCAACCACTTGAAGGTAATGGTACTCCTCCAGATGCTAGGAAATTTTTATTTTTCAAGGGATTAAATGATCCAGAACAAGCAGGTGTCTTAAGTGCTGATGTTGTTCAAAATAATGCTGCCAAAACACCAGGTTTGCCTGCGGGACAATACAGAGTTTGCTCAATGGCAAGTTCATTCGCTCATCAACCTGTGCTTATGCCCGTCGCTCAACGTGGTGCTCAAGATGATTGTGTTCGTTTTAATGTCCAATAGATTTTAGATATTTTACTTGATTGTATGAATATAAAAACGACATAATTTTTAATGAAAGATTTAACTTTTTTTTTTCGATGTAAAATATTTTTTTTTGAAACTTGTTGGTTAAGAGAGTTGATCTTTCGATGGTTCAAAAAAAAAAAAAAGTTTTTTATGACTAGTTGATTCACTGGTTCGATAATAATGTATTTATTTTTTTTTAATGTAATTGTTTTTTAGAAAAAAACTGCGTGGGTGGATATCTTTAGTGATTACATGTGATTACAAATGTAATTAAACATTAGAGAGCAATTGATTAATAAATTATTTACTTCTTTGCTACTAAAACTTTTTTAATAAATATCTTTTGGTTCGATAATAATGTATTTATTTTTTTTTAATGTAATTGTTTTTTAGAAAAAAACTGCGTGGGTGGATATCTTTAGTGATTACATGTGATTACAAATGTAATTAAACATTAGAGAGCAATTGATTAATAAATTATTTACTTCTTTGCTACTAAAACTTCTTTAATAAATATCTTTTTCATTACCATACATTATGAAGCATGATAGGAAATTTATTATTTATAATCACAAATTTTATCTATATATTATGTAAAACTATTGCAAGTAGTTCAATATTGACTTTTGATTGATAAATATATATTATAGCTAATCAGTTATTTATGGAAAATCAATTTTTGAACATTCAAATATCAAAAAATCTATGTCATGATCAATACTATAATTTAATTTCCACTTTAATCTATTTTTACTATGCGATGATCTTGTTCTAATTATCTTTTATCAAAAATCGTGAAGCATCTACCTTTTTTTTTTGTATGCAGCTTTCCTTTAGTCGTTAGTGAGTTAAGAAAACTTGAAACTATAAATATAGTTATATAATTCGTGTTATGATTACTAATTCGTTGTTATTTTAAATCTATATTGATTGGTAAGATTTAATTTATCGTAAATTACGTTTTGGTCTACTGTTACTATACTTACTATATAATGTATATGCGGTTAGGTTCAAAATAATCAAAGATATTGGCAAACTGGTATATGCGGAAGCTTTATAGTAATTTTATGTCCTTAAAATTTTAGAATACTGTGTATATATTTTTAAATTTTTTAGAAATATTTTAATAAATTATAAATTATATAACGTATATAATTTCTGACTTTCAAACTATACCAGTTTTTTCACAATATGACGATTGCATTAAATTTTGCGTATGATAATCAATATCGATATATTATATAGGTTAAATTTGGTTTATTAACCAATTTTATCAAATTCGGATATTATAAATTGATTTATTAATAAATATTTGAAGATGGTTACTTTTCTCGTCGTGTGTACATGAAACAAGTTTGAACAAAATTGTGTTATTATGATAATAAAAAAGTTCAAAATTTATTCTGTTTTTTTTATGTTAATTTTTTGATATAGCTTTATATACTGTAATGTTGTGACATTGCTGAGGCAGCCGAGGTTAAAAAGGTTAAAATATACATACGTAAAATCTACTTAAAAGGTTCAAATAAAATATAGTTAATTAAACTAATTATTTAAAATATGTGATCAAAGATGTTCAGCTTGTTATGTATTAGAAACGTGGATTACTAATCCTTTAAATGAATGAATGACATTTACAGAAAAATGAAGCAAATTTCTATTGGAATAACAGCTAGCTTGAAGTACCGTATTCCGTTCGCCAAAGTACCCCGGGTCTTTTACAAATTTGACCATTTTTTGACATTTTGAAACTTGAAATCTACCCGGCATATATGCTCCAATTTGTGGAATTGATAATAACTTTTGATCCACTGGTCCATTTTGGATTATTTAAACTACCAAAACGTTCATCTCCAAATGAGACGATTCTAACGAACCCAAAATAGTCAAAATCCAATCACGGGATCCCAAGATCGGTCAACTTTTTGTGTAGTTTTACCAAGTAAATTTCTTTAACATTGAATAACTTTTGATCACTGGTCCTTTTTGGATGATTTAACTACCAAAATGTTCGTCTCAGTGAGAGATAATAATGAATCAAAATTGTTAAATTCTAATCACAGATTGACAAGGATTTGTATTGTGTAGACAATCAACTAATCAAATCATACAAAACCAATTTGATTAATTGATTAGTGCTCTACACGATACAAATCTTGGAATCCTGTGATTAGAATTTAAAGACTTGGGCTCTTTATAATAGTCTCACATTTTGATAGTTAAATCATCCAGATAGACTGGTGGATCAAAAGTTATTCAATGTTAAAGAAATTTACTTACAGTACAGGACAGCTAAAGATATCCACTTTTTATATATAAAATATAAAAAATGCTTATAACTTAAGAACAAATAATTTTAAAAAAAATCTATCTTACAACTTTGTTGCTTTTAGTCTAAACTACAATTCTGTTAGAATAGATTTTTATTTTTATTACAAAATTAAAAAGTTTTTAGAGTTTAAGGTTTATATATAGTTCTAAAAATCACCATTAAAATTACACAAACTGTGATTAGATTTTGTCTCATTAGAATTGTCTTATTAAGACAAACATTTGATAGTTAAATCATTTAAAATGGACCAGTAGATCAAAGATTGTTATTAATTTTAGAAATTGGAGTATATGGATATTTTATGTATAAGGGTTACAATACATGGAAGAAATGCTTTGACGAATGAAGCTTAAGAACTCTGAATAATGTATGCAAGCTTATATTTGGCTATTATAGTAATTTTTTTTGTTAATACTTTATATTGGTATATATAAGCTATATATCAAATATTAGATAAGAATTTTATATTTTTTTATCTTTTTTTAAAATAAAATATTTTTAAAAAAAAACAGATCTATATTTAGTGCTTGGATCCAGATATATAACCGGATATCCAGATAGACAACCTGTTTCATATTTTATCAATCTGAATTTATAAAATGGATATATATTAACATCTGGATTGTAATCCAGCTTATATCCGAATTTTAATCCTAAATTTTTTTTGTAAGCAATTAACATTTAAATATATGTTTGAGATCTAAAATTAACTAATTACTGTATTAACTGTAATACGTAAGTACATACATACGATTAGTGATTTGACCCGGTTGGTCTATAATTGGGTAACCGAACTGAACCGAAAGAAATCCGGTTAACCGATTGAATAAAATGCTTAATCAGTTAATCCGATATAATCGGTTGATAGTTGGGTAACCAGTTAATCCGACATAATCGGATATACGGTTAACCGATTACAAAAATAGTTGTACTATGTAACAAGGTTCACATGGTAGAGACGGGTGCAAGGAGTTAAATAATACGCTTTTGCGGATTTGTAGAATACCCTAAAAGTTTTTAAAGTTTTTAACGTACCTACATTTGACTTCATATTTAATTACATAGCGCGTCAGTAATTGACTCCCAGATCAACCAATTAAATTTATAGCTTTTCATGTACACAAAATATACTTGTAGGTTTTCTTTTGACGGCACTCGTGTTTTAATGTAGTTCTGTAGTTTAAGTAGAGGCACTTGTAAGAACGCCGTCTAATCCCAGTAGATCTTGGTAATTATCAAGGTGAAGAATTAGTGCAGGCACCTAGTTAGAACACCTTCTGACTTTTGAAGCTTAAATCAAAGATTAGAAGTATAAAAGCATTAACGGGGATGCTTCAGTAATGTCTTAAATAGATCCGTATCATTTCGCTGACTATTCACTGACAATTATTCACAGGCAAGCTTATTTTACATTCAGTTTGCAAACAAGTTTATTTCATAAATAGTTTATTTCCTGATAGCTTATTTTATAGGCAGTTTTTTTTTTAACAACTCATTTTACAAACAAGTAATTTTATGATTTGTACTAAACCTTAACCCTAGTTCCTAATAACAATGACTGAATTACTTTGTTTGTGAAATGAGCTGTCAATGAAATAAATTGTCTATGAAATGGGCTATCGAAAAATCAATTATCTATAAAATGAACTTATCTGTGGCTTGAATAGAGGAAAAAAGGTATTGGCGAAGACACTTTACAAGAGCACCATCCTGAGAAGATGAAAAAGTATTACTGGTGGCCCTTCCAAAATGCCACCTGACTTCATTAAATCTTGGATCAGAGGTAAGAAAGATTAGTAAAGGTACCAAGGTTAATTATTTTTCTGACATTCTTTTCCAATAACTATTTAAAGACGATCCTGACACTTTTATTTTTCAACATTTGTTTTACTTTAAACTTTTACTAATTCAAGTATCTAAATTAAGGTGAGCGAAAGTACACATATTAATCTAAGTACATAAGGTAAGCTATTTAGCATCATGAATATTTACTATTTAATTTTATCTTATAAAAATAAATAGATAACGACAGACATAATAGTTTTACAATATGCAATGGAGAAACTTTACAAGAATTATTTACAATGGACAGATAAATATCGCATAAAGAATCAGCTCTTGTACATTTATTCTTACATTATAATAATATCGGAGATGCTGCTCAGTCATTATGATTAATTGAGGTACTCTCTGTAACAATTCATTGTGTGAAATGCGAATTTCAAATTTTAGCCAACTGAATACTCTGAAAAAAAGATGGTATACATCTCATATTTTATTCATTGAAATAATTACTCACCTGGTTAGTTGATTCCCAATTAATTAGAGTTGTCTCTGATCCATTGAGTGAGGTACTTGAGAATATCTGACGTTTCTTTGAATACTGTACTGGGATCAACTCGGTAAATTTATTATACAAGTTTAAAGGCACTAATAAAATGTCTTTTTACTAATGCGATATTTTATACTTACCAGGGTAATTCAGAATAAACTTATTTTTCGGCGGGAATTTAAAAAATTCTATTTCTGTTTTGAAATTCTGACGTCAAAAAATAAAATAAGGGCTTTTTTTTTGTGATAAATTATCACTATGTAAAAAAGGATAGAATTTATAGATCACTTATTTCGAAACAAATACGCCACTAATTTTATTTGAAATCAGAATTCTGATCATTAATTCTGAAACACCCTAATAGGATGATTTAGAATTAATGATCAGAATTCTGATTTCGAATAAAATTAGTGGCATATTTGTTTTGAAATAAATTATCTATAAATTCTATCCTTTTTTACATAGTGATAATTTATAAAAACCCTAATTTTATTTTTTGACTTCAGAATTTCAAAACAGAAATAGAATTTTTTAAATTCCCACTTATTTTCGAAATAAGTTAATTCTGAATCACTACATTAATAGTGAATGGTGGTAGATTGAGGTGTAAGTATATTTGAATCGATTGCTACACTGAACATTCTTACAGACTAAGGAGGTTCTCAATTATCTCTCTTCAATGTGTATGATGAATCAAATTGATTCTTATAGAAATTGCATGATGCTAAAATTTGTATTTTATATAGCGAACAAAAATTAAAAGTTTATTTACATTATAACGATAGAATCTAATATTGAGGGTTTCAAAATTAATGATTTTTTAAATAAAATTTTAACTTCATATATTAATAATAAACGTTATTTATAGTTTAAATTATATTAATCATAATTATTAAACAAAATAAACATATATATTTAATTATACGTATATATTTAGAGAAATATAATGGGTTACATATATACTAACACAACTACAGTAGATAACTCGGGTTAACTGAATTAACCGATTAGAAATTCGCTTGATAATTCGGGTCAACCGAATTAACCAATTAGAAATTCTGCCGGTTGTTGGATAACTCGGGTCAACTGAGTTAACTGAGATAATTCCGGTTAACCCGATTAGAATCGGGTAAACTGGCTTGGGTAACCGATTAATGATTTTGTTCTCGGGTCAAAGCACTACATACGATACAGTGTTGTTAATAAACATGTCCATTGGTAATTGTCGCATCTTTTTATTAAATAATTTATTGTTCAGAGTGATAAATCACATAATAAAAATATGTGCCAATTACCAATGAACATGCTCATTTAACCAGGGATGGTAAATGACCAGGTCATTTGCCTATTTTGCAAATGACCTGAAATGACCCCAAAATGACCGGTCATTTTGGTCATTTAATTTCGAGTCATTTAAAAATGACTCGTGACCAAATGACCTTGGTCATTTATAAATGACCAAAGTCATTTGGGTCATTAGGTCATTATACATACTACAATCGGATGATACGAAAAACTCGATTGGATATTAGTACATATCGGTTAGATCGAACTGGTTTTATTTCATGTCTTCAAAATAAAGTTCTTATTTTATGCATATTATGCGCATACAATATTTAAAATATCTTAATAATAATATATTTTTTATTTATGCGTACGTATTTAAGATGTTCATCGCGTAGCAAATGCTGTCAAGTACAAAGTTTTTAGACAATGCTAATCAATACCTACCCTAACTCTATCATAAAACCTCCCTGTCCAATGTTTCCACTAGACGATGCCAACCTCTAATTTATAATTCTACATAATACCTACCTTTACCTCTATTTACCCGAACCTGAATCCTAACCCTATCCAACCCTATCCAATATATCTACAAGCTACAAAGAAGCCCAACCGTCAACCATTATTCGAGAAACCCGAAATTCTATTAACCGCAAGACAAACGCTACCGAATAACTCCATCAAACACGTCGGAAAACGATGTCAACGAAAGTGCGGTAACGAAACGAAGTGTCTACAAACAGTAACAGCGACATTAAAACGACGGTACCAGCAAAAGTGAAACGGCAATGTCTATAATAATGCCAGCAGAAAATTTCGAACGCGATGACACAAAACAAAGTCACCATTAAATGACGATACCGGAAACGACAATACCAGCAAAAGGAATACACCAGCAAACAACGATGACGCCAAGACCCCAGAGAAACGACGCAATAATGAATAAAGAACAAGATTAGTAAGAAAAAGAATCAACGTTGAAAAAAAAGTAGTTGGCTACAAACCAAAGTCACCACGCCACTAGGAACGACGATACCGGAAACGACGACTCCAAATTAATAAGGCACCAACAAACAACGATGCCAAGATTTCCAAAGAAGACGAAGCCATAAAAAAAATTAGTAAGACAATATCAAAAAAAAAATATAAGATCATAAAAAAAAAAAAAGGATATATATACTGATCTGTATAACCGGGAAGGTGAATTTCACCTATGTATTGTGAATCCCAAAAAATAAATAGTAACAGGTAATATATACGTACTATGACCGGCATGTGCCAGGCACGGGCATGGGTCCCATGCCCGTGCTTGGCACATGCCGGTCATAGCACGTATGTTACTAATTACTAAACTGTAGTGGTGTGAACCGATATCCTTATTTTCAGTATATTTTCAAATGACCCAATAGGTCATTTCACTCTTTTAAATGACCGGTCACTGGTCATTATTCACTTGAGTCACGAGGTCATTTCAAGTCATTTACCATCCCTGCATTTAACAATACTGTACGTACGTACGTTGTAAAGGGCTAATTTACTATCACCAAATAAATTAATACCTATTGTTTATAAGACAATCTACTTTTAACAATCAATTACAATGAATGTTAAGACAGAAGGCTTCAGAAATGGTAGGTGTTGATCAAGGCGTGGAAAGATTTTGTCTGGGTCTTTTAGAGATTGGGTCTTGTTGAGTATTGCCGGGCTTCAGATAAGTCCTCTTTTACTTGCAGGGTTCTACCTTGGTCAGATACTTATATTGTTGAATACTAATAATTCTTCTTTAACTTGGTTAAGGTCCACAGCTCAATTCATGGTTACGTGTTATAAAATGTCAAGACTGGCTTCGATCAGGGTTCCAATTTAAATCTGATGGCAAGAGATGCGATCGGGAAATCAAAAATTCAGGGTCGTATAATACAGAGTCATGAGGATCGGTTATTCCAAAAATAGAAATTACAGGATCGGTGATGGTTCGATAAATGAGGTAATCAATAGTTTATGATTCTTATAAATATGATTAATTGACCGATTACTAATGCTCTTCTCTCTTATGGTATCAGAATGAATTAGTTAGGGCTATCGATAATGACACGTATTGGATATAATGATATAATTTACTAATTTGTTAATTAGTATCATTATATCCGGATAAAACCGGATTTGAAATTACAAAATAGCAATCCGGATTTATAATCCTCTTTTCAAAAATAAATATCCATTATCCTCTTTATATCCGGATATATCTGGATTTTGTAAACCGGATCCAAGCACTATCTATATTCTTGAAAAAAAACAGATCTACATTTTTTATAAAAAAAAAAATTTTACATTTTCTAAAAAAAAAATTTTTATTTATAAGATTTATAAAACTTATCCTATTAGCATTCTTTTAAATATAACCTATTTAGTCATTAGCTGTTTTTAAATATAACCTTTTTACCTATTACCTACTTTTCAAATATAACCTTTTTTTTAAAAAAAGGGTCTATTTTAGCAAATTTTCAAATATGATCTCATATAGATTGTTTGGGGTTTTAGAATTTAAAATCTGAATGCTTATAGTAAAATAGCCAGATATTTTGCTTACAATATATAAATAAATAGAATATAGTAATATTTAAGCATTTTTTGTAATAAGTTTTAATAAATAATTTTTTCTAGTTTTATTAAATTAGTATAAATTGTTATTATTATATACTATATGTAATATATATAGCAAATGGATCTATTTAAAAAAAAATTGCTAGAGCATGTGTGACAGATAGTATTTCTATAAGTTTAAACTAAACTAAACTTGAACATTTTTTAAACATGTTCAGATTTAATTCATTATTGAACTTTAGGAGCTGGTTTAGGTTCAGTTCAGATTCAGTTTATAAGTTTATGAACATGTTCAGATTCATTTTAGTATTCATATGAACTACTGTATATATTTGAAATTATGCTACTTTTTTTAGACAAAAATTATACAAAAAAATGTAGAGATAGCTTATTTTCGAATTGTTAAATTTTTTGAAAAATTGAAAAATATACTAATAGAAAGTTGTCTAAATAATACAAATCTTTACTATAAGTGTATTTTGATGTTCTAAACACCTTTACTTATTGGTACTTTTGAGATTTACTTAGTAAAATTCAAACTTTTATATATAGCAATTGCTAACAAATTTTTTAAAATTTTTGAAAAAAATTAGAGGGTAGCTTATTTTAGTTAGTAGCTTAATTTCGATCACATATAGTAGTGCTTCTAGGTTGGGTTCGGGTTTGTTCTGGTTCAGACCAAACCCAAACTCTAAATTATATTATTTCAAACTTCATACTAAACTCAAACTCAATTATAAATTTGGTTTGGGCTGGTCCAAAATAGTAATGCCACCGAAATTGATTTTTGAAAAAGGCCTATTTCATCTTTATTAAAAAAAATTAAAATTTTTTATAAGAAAAAGTAAATAAAATTTATATAGATATGTTCCTTATAATTTCATCTATTCAAAAAAAGTATCAAATAATTTTGTCTTTCGAGTAAAATAGATCAAAAACAATTTCATCTTCAAATTTTAATTTTGGGTTTTAGAACCCGAACTATTTCATCCTCATGTATAGTCCAAAGTTTGCAAGCTAGTTTAAATTTAAATATATGTATATGTATTTTTGTATATTGAACAAGTTTACTTAGAGTGAGAAGTATAAATTGATTAGTAAAATTTAGAGAATCATAATATTTTAAACCATATAAAATTAATTTTTTGGTTTTCATAATATAAAAAAAAATCTGATAGCCCGAACTTTTATTTAAAAATTTTTAAAATTTTTTTAATTATAAAATTTAAATTTAATTTTAAAAAATAATAACTTGGCATTTTTCATTAAATAAGTAATAACCCGCCTGCCTGGACTTTATTTAAAAATTTTATATATAAAAAATTTTAATTTTTAAAAAAAAATTTTTGAAATCTCACTTGGCTATTAAAATATATAAAAATTTTTTTCAAAAAATTTTCAAAATATGACTCAGCTAGATTATAAGAACCAAAAAATTAAGTTTATATGGCCTTAAATAATTTTATTAATAAAATTATTAAAAATCTTATTTTATATAAAATTTTACTAGTTGATTATAACTTTTTGCACTAAGTAAACTTGTTTAGTACTAAAAAATATATCAAATTAGTATATTTTATTTTTTTAAAATTTGAAGAAAAGATGCCTTAATTTTAAAAATTTTTATTAAAAATTCAAACAAATTTTAAGAATAAAATAAAGAATTTTGCTAACTTATTCTTGGATAATAATCTGATCACATGAAAGCAATTAACCAATTATATTTATTTGTAAATTTATAAATAAAAATATAACAAATAATAAAGATAAGCAATAATAACAATACTGCATTTTATTATATATAGCCATTTATTTTATTTATAGTTTAGAATATTAAATACTGTACTATGTAAATATGTATTATGCATTTATATAATACATTTCTATTAATATACTAATTCAGACAAGTTGGAGCATAATAACCTACTTGCTTGTATTTATGGCAGTGTCTAACATGTTTTGAATTACTGTTTAGTTTATCATTGTTATATAAGATTTGATCAACTGATGAACCTGTACTTTTTTCTTTAATAGTACTTCATCATCTGATTTATAACAGTTAGATTGCTATTCTTTATACTGTATACATATTGGATCCTTGACAATTAAATTTTTAACATTACAACCATTTTCTTGTTGCTTATCTAAATTACTTTTTATTGTTCAATAAATCATCCTAAATAATTAATAAATTCATCAACTTTATCTGCTTAAATTGCATAGTTAAGTGCCTTCTTTGTATAACTCATCCCAAAACTATATTTTTGTTTAGGGTTTTATTTTTGCTAAATACAAGCCATTTTTCTAATATTTGTAAGGCAGTTAAATTGTAAAAGTAATAAGAAAGCTGATCCAATTTGTTTTTGACAATTTGATATGTTGGCATTAAACAATAGATTTGTTGATTAATACTGGCTTTTCTCTTATTATACCATTATTGTGAAATGAAAGTAATATGAAAGCATGCATTTTAAAAAAGTGTTTACAGACAATGCCACTACAATGCCCTAGTTAATTAACCAAAAACAAGTGCACAAATGAGAACTATTATCAAACAAAATAATATACTAGAGCATTGTTTGTAGAAAATCAATGCCTAGTTATTTTTTATACTTCTAGAACAATCTAATTCAATGCATAGCTAACTAATGAAGAAAATAATTCCTGCAGCTAATCATAGTTGTCTTCTCTACCTATTTCTGATTTACAAGAATCATTTATAGCCTAAAATCAATATATAATACAAACTATCGCCTATTGACTTAAATAATAGTATTCTCATCTTTAATAACAAAGACCAATCATTGACTAAAAAAGCATCATAGCAAAATGATTGTGACATCTGGTTACATTGTTTTGGAATATTTGCAGAGTAAGATAATCGCACAACAGCTTATTTAATTCAGAAAATATTCTTCTGCTATATTAGATATTCTACTTGTTGGTACTTTATTTCTATATTTGCTAACTATTGCTCTTTGAACTTGTCTGAAACATAGTTTGGATCTTATTCACAACATCAGCTAACTGCGAACTTCAACTAAGCTTTTTCTTAATTATTTTATTTGAACTTTCAATTCTTTGTGTACTTTGTATCCCTGCAGTAAAATATTTATTTACTGCGTAACTAGCCAAACTATTTTTGTAGGAATACAAAGTATGCATAAGATATCATTCACATATAGGGTACTGTCAATAATTTTTTTCTATTTAAGTTTGAATTGTTTTTGGCAGAGAGAATTAGGGTGCTAATATTTATTATCTAATATCTATATACTATAGAGACTTACCCCCACTCTAGGTAAGATCTATAAATAGAATTTTAGTCAATCAAATTTAGCTATGGTAAGATTTTCTTGACTCCCACCCCCTAAAATACTACCTAATAAATGTCAGCGCTCTTACGCATTTCAAGGAATTTAGACTGAAACAATTCAAACTAATCACCTAACTAGAGTTCCGAACTGGGTTATAGTAAACCGGGTCACTCATATCAAAACGGATGACCCAGATTACTAATTTAAAGCCCGGGTTAAATCAGTTGGTATATTAATTCATGTTAAATATATACATGAGGACGAAAGCATTTCGGGTTCTAAAACCCGAAATTAAAATTTGAAGACGAAATTGTTTTTGACCTATTTTACTTGAAAGATGAAATTATTTGATACTTTTTTTGAATAGACGAAATTATAAGGAACTTATCTATATAAATTTTATTTGCTCTTCCTTATAAAAAATTTTAATTTTCTCTAATGAAGACGAAATAGGCCTTTTTCAAAAATCAATTTCAGTGGCATCACTAGTTAAATATTCAGTAATCATTTTGTATATTAAATCATGCCGTTTCATTTAATAGCAAAGCCTACTTTATTGCTATTTAACTCAAAACTTTACTTTAAAAGATTAACTAAGAGTATATGACTTGTTAACATTTGTCTTAACAAAAACGAATATCTTTACAGGGCAATTATTTTGTTGTTTTACCTTATTGATATTAGATATGAATATTTTGCAAATTCACAAAGTTTAAATACATGATTTTATTTAGTTTTGCTTTATTTCTACAATCTTACAAATAAATTACTGATTTTTAACTTTTAAACCAGTGACTTGTCAAATTTCTAGTATTTGTTTCAGAGATTTACGAATTTATATTATCATAATAATTATTCTAAACGAAAGAATAAACTGTAAATACTAAATGTTTGTTTTTTATTTTCATTTTCGCTTTATCAATAAGTGATAATCATTCGTTGATTCAAAGATTCTGAACTGACAGAAATAAATAAATGACACATAACATATATAAAATCTGTTTTTATCTAGGTCACCTGATTTCAATTCACACAGGTGACCCGGATAAAGAAATTGCATCTGGTTCGGACCTCTACACCTAACTTCTCTTTAGTTTTTTTCTTAAATTTAAACCAATATGGAATATACAATAGAAGAGTTTGGTTTTTGGATAATTATTTCATACTGCTAATATTAATGCAGAATCTGTATCTGAATATAAGACACTAGGCATAACAGAACATACTTTTTTTAGTTTATTTAATACTCAAAAAAATGTAGCCTTAGTTTTATCTTCGAGAAGTATCACTACCACTATTAAGGGTAGGGGATATGTCGATCATTTTTCATATGATTTTTGTGTCATTATTTTTTCTTTTGAATATTAAAAAATATTTTATTATGTAAACTGTTTTTAAAAATTAACTAAAATTTGTAGAATAGGTTTTTCTGATTCTAATGACAGTAAAAACATCAAAATTGGGTAAATATTTATTGAGATACATGTATTTAAAGATTAGATATTATTTTATCATATGATGATCATATGATATTTAATTAATAATCTTGTGTAACCCCAGAAAATTTTTGAGGCTCCCCGGAAACTTTACAATATATACAAGTATATTTTTTTCAAATATTATATTTGTTAAAATTTTTACTACTATAAAAAACATAATCTAAACTATTTACTACAAAAATTTGATAAAGATTAATTGTAATAGTAAAAAGTTTTATTAGTAGCATATTTCTATTTTTTGTAAAATCATGTTGTGACACTAAGATTATATGAAAAATGATCGACATACCCCCTACCCTTAAATTTCTAAAATTATTGTCTACAACCGTAACTATTAACAATATCATATCAAACTGATTGGTTTGGAATTTGTATCAATAAGTACAATATCATAAAACTGTTCATAAGTATGTATTTGCCCTGACAATATACAAAACAATCCTATCAATCTTCTTTTATAAGATCAAATTTTGGTTTTATTACCCACAATGGATCATTTTCTTTTTAAGATATAGATTAGTTAAGGTTTGACAAGCATCATTTTTTTGAGATTTTAATTGCTTTTTATTATGTTGTATTGCATTGCTTAAAACTTTTTTATTAATCTTTTTACTAGAAAATGATGCAATAAGTAAATTACTAGTAAATTATATTGTATTGATAAACTAACCTTCTATGAATTGTCCAGAACTCAATTTTTTTTAATATTTTATCAGTCAAACAACAAAATTTTGGTGCAATATCAGTAATAAAAGGATTCATAGAATAGTTATGTTTATCTTCAACACTATTTACTCTAACTCCAAGTGTGTTTTGAAAAACAACATATTAACATGCCAAGGGCAACCTATCATTCCTGAATTCCTATTCCTTCTATTTTCTGCTAATATAACCTTTTCATTTTGGTGCACATATGCATAAAAGCATTTAACATATTATACTTTTATCAGCCAGATCAAAAATGCAATGTCATTTACATAAGTAAAATCCTTTATGTTTTGCATAGTTCTTAAGTAGAGCTGCAAACATTTAGAAGGTCCAAGGTAGTACATCACTCTCACGTTATATAAAATTTATATATAATCATATTAAACGTTACGTCACATACGTCATGTCAAATGTTATAGTAAATGTTTGTTGATATTCTAATATCTGCAGCTCTATTCTTAAGGTATTCTTTAGCAAACTTCCATGTTTCAAATACTATACCCTTTTTTAATTTTAGCTTATTAACATTAAAATCCTTATAATTAGTATCTTCTTTTTTCTCATTGACTTCGAAATTGTTTGTTTTAATTAATTCATTTTTATATTGAAATAAGATATTTGAATCATCTTCAATTAAAGGATTGTAATCATTATGCTGAAATAAGGAATTTGAATCATCTTCAAGCTGAGAATAATAATCAAAAAGAAAACTTATATTAACATTAGATTCCATTTGAATTATGAATGTGATGAAAAAAATGCAAGATTAGATATAGGTAAGCAATTTGAATAAAGAACTGGCAAAAAAAAAAATATGTTCAAAATAAAAAGTGGTTATAGTATAAATATAATTTAGGCAAAAAGGTATAGTCAATCAAGCATACTTAGTAGCCAAAAAAAAAGCAGAATCAAAATATAATTACTAGATAAACAGGCTGATAAATAAAAAAAAAGCAATCAAAATATTCATAAGAAATATAGATATAGCAAAGAAATAGTTCGATCAGATCAAAATATCAATAATTTGTACATATAAAGTAGACTGATTAAAACAATGCCGTTAAGGTTCAAGAAAATAGCACAACAAAATAAAAGAACCAAATTAGCAAAAAAAAGTATAATCAAAATACATATTGTGATCAAAATAAAGCCATAAACAAGCAAATATAATAAGAAATCAAAGTAATACAAAATTCAAAGAAATAGTGCAATGACCAAATGGTCAAGAAAAAAGTATAATCAAAGCAAAATCACAAGAATCAAAATATAAATAGCTATAGTTGTAATACTGTTGTAATATGTGATTATATCATATCAATCAAAATATAGGTTAAATATTATTAGTTTAACTATGGGTTAAATTTTTTATTAATAACTAGTAGTTAATTTTTTTATTGATAACTAGTGGTTAAATTTTATAATAATCACTAGGGGTTAAAATTAGTTATATTCATAAAATAATACTTAATTCCAGAGCAATATGACAGGTTATATGCTAGTACTATATAAGTTATAATAGTATAGATATTTTTAAAATTAAATAACTTCTGATCTACTGATCTGATTTGGATGTTTCAACTACCAAAATGTTTGCCTCAATAAGACAAATCTAACAAATCTAAAATTATAAAAATTCAAATACAAAATCCTAAGATTGCTAAAGTTTTTTATAATTTTAAAATTGTAAAAAACTTAAGTGATCTTAGGACCCTGTGATTGGATTTTTATAATTTTAGGCTTGTTAGATTCATCTTATTGAAGTGAACATTTTGGTAGTTAAATCATCCAAATCGGATCATTAGACAAAAGTTATTCAATTTTAAAATTATCTATACTATTATATATATTTTTTTTTCAGAGCATATGCTTTATTTAGTTTATGCATTATAGATTACACTTGGATGAAAGTACAACTAGCCACACATACACTTTTGGTGTCTAATTTAATTGGTCCACTCTAAGGTTCTATACTAGCTGCCATACCTGCAACAGGACCCCAGACATATAGTACAGAAGTCATACGTTATGCATTTTAGCAAAAACCTCCAAAATTTGAGAAGCAAAAAAACTGTTTTTGGTAATTATCTTGGCATCTAGTGGTTCAATTTGAATGAATTTTTTTTAAAATGAAGCTCTCAGTAAGGCACATCTAACAAAAAAAGTTTATTCAATTCTGATTAGGGGCATACCATTTATCACGTGATTTTTACCATGGATACATGGTCAAACGTAGTGATCACGTCTATATATTATGTCGGGGATGATGCTGAAGGAGTATATGTGGATTTTAGCAGGGCTTATAGTTTCAAATCGAGACCCCAAATTTCAGTATCATCTGATTTCAGTATCATCCCCGACATATTATATTAATTAAATAGAATTAGATAAAGTGATCACACCATACATGGATAGGAATGGCTACTAAGTAAAAAATATTACGTGATAAATGGCATGCCCCTTATTGGATCAGAAGTTATTTAAGTAAATATAGTTTTGTCGTTTTTAGCAAATTAAGTCAAAATTGGCCAAAATTCAGTTAGGACATATGAAAAATGTCCGGGTAGAGATGTGATTTGTTATCCATTTTTATCTGTTTTTATATTAAAATCCACAGATATCCGCAGATTTTAATATGAAAACGGATGGAAACGGATAATGGATCACATCTCTATATCTGGGGTTTTCCTGCAACCCAACTATAGGAATTGCCTATTTAAACTCTTTGATTTTTCACTATTCATTTAACTTTCAACTGATTCGCTAAATATTTGCATTATTTAAGCATTCAGTTCAAATATCTGAGTCTTTTTTTACAAGAGCTTTTAGAACTCCTTCTCATATCCAAAGGTACAATCTGTCTTATCCTTAACAAGAAACTTGGTAAAGTGGTACCTGTTCTACCAGGTATTTACCTATACTTTGGTAACTTGTACATTCACCAAGGCTTATACTTGCAGTCAGGGGGATACCCTGCAACCACTACTATTATCTACTTCTGTTCTTGTAAGGTTTGCTCTGACCCTAGTACACACTATCTTTTTTTTACTGCTTTTTCTCCAATATATTCCAAACTTCTAATCTAGTTGGCTTGAAAGGGTTGACCTATCCAGTATTAGGTGCTATTATAGTTTTCTTCCCCTGGTACCTACTTTTGAAACATAGATTCTTTTCTCCAGTATAACTCCAGTAGCCAGGTTGTGGATCTTTTTTTTCGAAGGTCTATAATATTCAGTTCTCTGGTTCTGGTTTTCAATACTTCAGTTATTGGTAGCACTATTGAAAAATCTTTGCTACTTCTTTACTTAAAACTTACCAAATAGATTTCTGTTTCTCTAGTTTCTTAAATTTGTTTGTATAACAAGATACAACTATACCTAAAAGCTCTTATTCAAGATAGTCAATCAAGACTACAGGTAATATACCGTATTCAACTAATTGATGAGAAACAGTTACAAGAATACAGGTTTATTTTTTTAAAACATCACTAGTAGGATTTGAACCCTAGACCTACCACTTAGAGGATAACAACACTATAACAATTTTCAACTTCTTTAAATCACTACATTTTTATTTATACTATTATATATATTATATATATTTTATATATATTTTTGAATCTAATTGGTCAATTGGCTATTTTGTACAATGTAATCAAGATTTTAACCATGTATCTATGGTAAAAATTATTATATAATAAATGGCACTTCTTTAAAGTATAAATTTTGTATATTGATCTTATAAAAAAGTTTTGTGTATAGCAATTAATAAAAAATTTAAAAGTCACTTTATCTATCTATATATATTTTGGGTCCTATCAAAACCCATGTCTAAAATTTACCAAAAAATAATCAAGTAAAATTGCATAAAAAGCCAATAATACTACAATACTTTATATATATATATATTTTTTTATATTGATCTATATTTACTATAAATTTATATATAAACTTTATATAAGGCAATACAAATAAAATAAACTAGTTTACATAACATTCAAAAAATTTTTGGACCTGACTGCTCATAGGTTTTTTTTATATATGAAAAATTTTTTATGAGTAATAGTCAAATTAGTCGGGACAACTATGTTGTAAAAAAAACATGATATGATGATTGTTAGCTAACTACTTTATTTTAATGCCCTTAAACAACTCTTTTAAAATTGTGACATGTAAATTTGCCAAATTTATTCTGTTTACATTAGATAAAAAAAAATCATAAGATTAATAAAAAATGTTGAGTATATTAGCAAATATTATGATTCACTAAAGATTAGATAATTCTAGATTTTTTCATTTTTCGTAACTTTTTGGTCGAATTTTTCTACTGATAATCACTGATTTTTTTCTTAATGATTTTTGTTTGTACATAGTTTTATGTTGATCTACTAATCAATAAATTACACAAATGCAGATTCAGCTATGATAGCTGCAATTGAAAATATATAGAGTTGTACAAAACCAAAACATTACTTCTGTTTGTTTTATATCCGGAAAAATCTTGAAAAGCACTTTCTTTCCAAGTTTGGCAAGGAAAAATTTAAAACTTTTTTTCAAGCTTTTGTCAAGCACGAAATAGTACTACGGTGATAATTTTTGAGCAAAAGAGGCAAAGAGTTCTGGATTGTTATCCTGAAACACAATCTTATCTAAATTATCAACTTTATCCTCATTAGGAAGCCTGGGTTCTTGCTTTTACACATCGTTTTTTTAATTGTAGTATTCAATCAATACAAAGAGTTGAAGTTTACAATGCTATTCTTAAAAAATCACTTAATGGAACAAGATTACTAATGGAGATAGTAAGTACAATTGAAAGGCATCTAGCAAAAGAGTCACAATATATACGAGTGAATGAAACTATTGGTGAACTTCCACGTACTATGCTTACATCATATCGAGATTTTTACTTCATAGCAATCGATAGAGTTTGTATTAAATTTCTTATACTGGCAGTGCTAAAATTGCAACGTTACCAAATGAATCAATGTGTACATTATTAGGCTCATTATACAAATTTAGAAGTTGAGTTACGGCGACAAGAACATATTACGAATGATCATGAAACGGTATACTTTTTTACGTTATGGTTTTTTTTTTTTTACACTAACTTATTTTATTTGGTTTGGGTATTAACTGCTCGTTGCTATTTTATTTAGAATACACTAAATAGTATATTTAGTAAAGACCTGTATGATAAAATGCTTATTGAACTAGCTGAGTTTCTTTATAATACAAACTTCACTAATATCAAAGAACTATGGAGAGTTTCACGTTGTTGACCTATAAAACATCACAAAAACGGGCATAACTTTTGAACTAGTGGTTCGAATTCGATGAAACCACTACCATTCGATTCAGCTCGCTGAGATGGTTCGAATGAGCTATAGTACGTCCCTGTACGACCTCTGGTTGCCAAGATAGGAGCTGTCAAACATTTATTTCTATACTTATTAATAGATTAGCAATCTGATTGGCTAGGAGATTGCTGCGGGCAAAAATCGTAGATCTGACATATCTGAAAGATGTCATATTTATAGCTTATATACTAGATATCTTATATATTATATTTATATCATTTATTATATATATTACATTTATTATAGTTATACTATATATTTTATTAATAGTAGTTGTAGTATATATTACATATGTAAAAGATATTGACCATCACATTTGTAAAATTTCAAAAAGTATAAAAGCGGCCGATGTGGACCCCAAGTTCAACATTGAGTCTTCATACTCTTTCAATAATAAAAACAACTATTAACTATACAAATCAAACAGTATTAGTATCTTCATATACTTTTAATTGTAGTCTCTTTCGTAATTGCAAATTGCCTTAAATCTTCTTTGCTAAGTTTTCTTAAAAACGCCATACTGACTTAGATATACCACAGTAACAGAGTTTGAAGTTACACAAAGTGTTCATTGTCTAAGATCACTCTAGTTACCTAATATCTTTGAAGAAGTAGATATAGGATAACAACGTATAGATCAGCAGAAGTTTCATTACGTCGTTCTTCTTGATAATGCAGTTCACTTGTGCATATGTTTGACACTTGTCAATTGTGGTATAATTTGCTATCATTTTTTTGCTGTTATATTGAAAAGTAATATAGCACAGTTTCATATTGGAATCATAGCTAAACGATGGTTTAATGATTGAGTAATAGAAAAAATGAAGAGTTAATAGTGAACATGCAATATCAATTCGCAATGGGCAAGGTTTTGATACATTCGAACATGAAGTTAGAATTGACTTTTCTTATATTGATTCAATTCGTGGCCAGTATATTTTTACTCCAAAGGTGCAACGCCAATTGAAGAGTTGAGCTCTTTATAGCAAAGGTTTTGGTTTGATGAAAAAATATTGAATTTGGCAATTGAAACCGGACGTGCTGAGGAATTATATAGGCTTCACTAGCAATTCATTAAAGAGATGGAAAAGCAACTTGCAGAAAAAGAAGGGCATAATATACAATCAAATGATAAGAATGATTATTATGAAACAATTAGCAATCCTTTACAATTACGAACAAAAGGAAGGAAGTGTCACAAGCGTATAGCATTGTTCAATAATTCAACAGGTACTCGAAAGAAAGTTCTTATAGAAGTAACTAATATACAGCATAATCAAAGGACAGGCAGCTTCAATATAAGTAACAAGTTAATTAATTTAGATGGCATTAATGAACAATGAATGAGTATAACAGGTGAAAATTTTACAAAAGTAAACGATATACAAAATCAAATAATTAATGAACAAGGGCAGAAGCAAGGTCAAGAGCAAGTGCAGCACCAAGAGCAAGTACAGTACCAAGAGCAAGTGCAGTACCAAGAGCAAATACAGTACCAAGAGCAAGTGCAGCACCAAGAGCAATTGCCACATCACATACAAGAGCAAGACAAAAAGCACAAACAAGGTTCGTACATGTATATTATTGCCCTTTTGATTATTGATTTTTATTTTTAATGTATGCAATCATTTAAAAGCTGATGACGGTATGATAGTAAACAACTATGAAAATCTTTTGCGTTCTGTTACTCAAGGTATATGTATGCTTTTGTGATTATTTAATACTGCTCTACTCTCTATTTTAATTTATTATATAATATATTCAGGAAAGAAAAAACGTTCTTATATATGTGGAAATTGCGTTCAAGATAGACATTGCAAATCTCGTTGTCCTAATAATATTTAAAAATAGCTATGTCTCTCAATTTAGGCTGGCTCGATTTAGAGTTAGAACTGGTTATGTTTATAATTAAGGCATAATGACAAATGAATTTTTATATAAACAATTCATGCATTGTATTTCTGCTATAACGTACAATAATATTTGTATGTGATATTTAATAAAAAGAGATCTAATTAGATTTTTGCTATAATATATTTAATTAAGTTATATATGACGCATGTGATAATGTCGCCTGTGCAGGACCCCGAACAATAATATAGAGGTTACATTGAAATTTTGGCTAAAAAGGTTACTTTTTTACAAAAATGTTATATTTGAAAAGTGGATATTGGTCAAAAGGTTACATTTAAAAGTGGATAAAAGCTTTTAATGTTATATTATTAAAAGTGGATAAAATTAATAAGTTTAAATAGCCTATATTTAAAATTTGGATAAAGAAAAATTTTTTAAAAAAATCTTTTTTTGAAAAAAAATTTTTTTTAAAAAAAAATTTTTTTTTGAGAAAAATTTTTTTTGGGAAAAATTTTTTTTTGAGAAAAATTTTTTTTTGAAAAAAATTTTTTTTAAGAAAAATTTTTTTTTGGAAAAATTTTTTTTGAGAAAAATTTTTTAAAAAAAGTGTTGTTATATTTGATAATTGGTTAAAATTTATTAAATATTAAAGCTTATATGTAAAATATGGTTAATTAGCTCTGATAAAAAGTGGATAAAAATTTTAAAAAGTTTATATTAAAGCTAATGTAACCTTTATATGTATTGTTCGGGGTCCTGCCTGTGCATCAATAAAGTTTAGTTTTATTAGTTTAGGGTTAGGGTGAGCACTAGGTTTAGGGTTAGGGTTTGGGGTATATAGTAAAGGAAGGTGGTTTCCTATGCATATTGAGTAATAGGCGATTTTTTTGTTTTTTAAATTTTCCAACCATGTTATATTACATAAGATCCTAAAATCTGATTGCTTCGGTGATACTTTCACATAGTATTGTAATTAGCCGTAAAATTTTATATATGAATTATTATAGGTGATTTTATACCTATGGTGAATTATACCTATGGTGCAATTGCACTATAGGTGTAATTCACCATAGGTGTAAATAGGACCCCGGACATCTCTCATATAGGTCATAACTGGATTTTGGCCAATTTTGACCTAATTTGCTAAAAATGACAAAATCTATTTATTTAAATAACTTTTGATCCAGTGATCAGAATTGAATGAACTTTTTTTTGTTAGATGCGCCTCACTGAGAGCTTCATTTTAAAAAAAAGTCCATTCAAATCGGGCCACTAGATGCCAAGATAATTGCCAAAAACTGATTTTTTTGCTTTTCAAATTTCGGGGGGTTTTTGCTGAAATGTGTAATGTATGACTTCTGTACTACATGTCCGGTGTCCTGTGTAAATTCACCTTAGGTGAAATTCACTATAGGTGCGTTTTAGTAAAAATGATTTTTATTAAATATGCAGCGTTCGTCCAAGGAAAACTTTTTATTTTACTAAGTTAACGAGCAAAGTCGATTAATTGAAAGTTGTAAAGCTCAATGAGATGATTCTAACGGTGGTTAGATCATCCAAATAGGTCCAGTGGATGCCAAGATATCTTCAAAAAACTATTGGGCGACTATATAAAATTTCTATATAAACAAACTTTTGTTTATATCTGTTTACATATATAGGCAACCAATCGTTTTTCGAAGATATCTCGGCATCCACTAGACCGATTTGGATGATCTAACCACCATTAGAATCGTCTCATTGAGCTCTACAACTTTCAATTAATCGACTTTGCTCGTTAACTTAGTAAAATAAAAAGTTTTCCTTGGACGAACGCTGCATTCCGTACATATAGGATTTACATAGTGATCTGCGTTACGTTACACTAAGATCATTCTTCTGTTGAGTGGCGAATCATCAATTAAACTATATTTATATATTTATATATATATTATATATATATGTAATTTAATTTTTTTAATTTTTAAAAAAAAATTCATCGGTATATTTTGAATATTTGTGAATTGGATATTATTTGTGCTTTTAAATAGTAAAATAATTTTATCTCTTGGTTTTTTTTTAAAAAAAGTATGCAAATATGAGTCTTGACAGAGTTATAAATTATATATACATATACATATCAAATAAAAAAAGATAGTATATAAAAAATAAAAATGATATGTACAGTACACTAAAATTCTCAATAAAATTATTGCCTATTATGTGTTTTTTATATTTTACCAATTATTTTTGTTTATATAAAAATGAGATATGTATAAATAGACAAATTACATAATTCTGTACTGTATTTTTTTAAAATTGTAGATTCTTCAATTTCTCAAAAATTGTATATATATCAAAGTTGTATATCAAAATCGTATATAAAATCATATATAAAATCATAGTCTCATGACTATGGAAAAAAAATCGCAATTCAGGATAAAATAAGAATTTGATCTGATATATGGATCAAATAACACCGTGATTAATTTTATTACCAATTTTGTCAATTTTTTTTGTTAATTAGAGTGTATGTGTGTTTTATTTTAGATGAATAGTTTGCATTATTTCGGAGACATAGTTATCAATGAGATGAACTTGTTCACAAGGACATGAAAATGTAAACATGTGAGCAAGAATAAATAAATGTAATAAGTAAATAATCTATCCGTAAAGTATTTAGTAAGAATGTAATAAAGTGCCATAAAAAAATAATAATATAAGTTACGTAATGAACAGTAATTGCTACATAACAGATAACAATAAACTGAATGCTTTAAACTGGATTACTTATATTAATAAATATTCTTTATGCTTATTTTTATGCTTATTTCTTAATGTGATAAAACAAAATTAAATAGTAAATATTCATGGACATGAATATGTAGCTTATTTAAAATACATTGATTAATAAATGCTCTATACTTTTTATATGTATATGCGATAAAATAACATTGAATAGTAAATATTCATGAACATGAATATGTAGCTTATTTAAAATACGTTGATTAATAAATTCTCTATACTTTTTATACGTATTTACAGACTAAAAGAATAAATCAATTTTGATCATATTGATTAAATAGAACATTTGCAATCAATAATGGTTTTTATAATTCATAAAATTGATTATATTTTCTAAAAAATTGGTGTTTAAGAATTGCTTTAATCAAATGTATTATGAAATTTTTAAAAAATTAAATAAAGAATTGGTGTTTAAGAATTGGTTTAATCAAATGTATTATGAAAATTTTTGAAAAATTAAACTTACTTTTCAATACAATAAGCATATTTATTATTAATTCCATAAAGCAATTTTCCAAATTCTCATAGAATTACCAGATTTTAGATAATGCATTAATAGTAACACTTTAAAAGTAAATTGTTTTAAATTATCAATCCCAAAGAGTGAAGGATCTAGAACTCAAACTTTATTTATAAAATAATATAGAATAATATATACTTACTTAATAGTAAGTATTCCATGCATGCTGCTAAAACTTAAAATAAGCTGCTACTGAATTTAGCTTATCTTCAATGTATTTATCGTACATATTGTCGTAGTCGAAACTGACCACATGTATGACATCTCAATACGAAGATATAAATATAGTTACTATACCGATGTCTCAATACAAAAGTATTATGAATATATTCTGCACACGTACTGTACCGACGTCTCAATACGAAGGTATTTCAAACACACTTTTTTTTCACTTTACGATACTAATATTTTTCATGCTGCTAATGTAGCTAATGTATTGCCTTATTGTATATTTAATTTATATTATTTTTCTATTGGAGAGAGAGTTCTAAAAACACGCTTCTTCAATTCCTTATTCCTTATATATTACTGATTTGACTCAATCATAATTTTTTTCTTATTATTCGTTAATTGATTATTAATCTAATTAACTCTTCATATTATTTAATGATCTTAATTTTGATCTAAATATTGAACTTATTTCCCCGATCTAACCCGGGTGATTGACCCGATCAAATCAGTGACACACGTGACCAAGGGCTACCCCTATTCTCGAAAATGGTATGGATTCTTTATTTTATTTTCGTGGCTTATTTCATAAATACATTATTTTATTTATTTATTTTTTTTTTGTTACTAATTTATTCACCCTCTCTACTCGTCAATCGTCATTCCTCGCACAACATACTTCGAGAGCCATCTTTTCCCCAAGAACCGATCCTGACCATGTCACGTATATGTACTGTACGTACTACATGTATCGCTGAACGCTGTACAGGAATAATTTAGGCTATATTATATAACCAATGCAAAGTAATAAATTTTACAGCATCGATATGTATTTCTTTTTTCATAAATTAAAATGTCAACCGAAAATTTGACCAAATTAAACGATAATTTCAATCAAATAATTGCAGATATGAATGATCCAGACGGAATTTACAGGCTTGGATATTGTTACGAATATGGAATTGGAGTTGAAAAGGATGAACGAAAGGCATTTACATATTATCAAAAATCGGCAGAAATGAATAATACTAACGGAATTTATCAAGTTGGTTATTGTTATTATTTAGGAATTGGAGTTAATGTTGATAAGCATAAAGCGTTTACATATTATTTGAAATCTGCGGAAGAAGGAAATCTTATGGGAATTTGGAAGACTGCCATTTGTGACAGATATGGAATTGGCATAGAAGTGAATAATGATAAATATTATAAATGGATCAAGAAGTATATAAATTTTTATTTATTTTTTATTATTTAAAATAAGATCTCTTACACAATTTTAACAATTAGGGAGTAAGCATTTAAAGATTATCTATTATTGTTAATCTAATTATAAGTTCTTAAATATTTATTGTTGGTTATTTTAGCACGTAAGCATAAAGAACATTAATCAATCGAATTAAAAATAGCAAAACAAGTTCACAAAACAAGATCATAAATACTTATTTACCATTACGTTTAAATTCATTTCATTCGCATTTCGCATTATAATCATTTTATTCAGTGAGTGAGTATAAAGAACATTTATTAATCAATGGAATTAAAAGCAGCAAAACAAGTTCACAAAACAAGATCATAAATACTTATTTACCATTACGTTTAAATTCATTTCATTCGCATTTCGCATTATAATCATTTTATTCAGTGAGTGAGTATAAAGAACATTTATTAATCAATGGAATTAAAAGCAGCAAAACAAGTTCACAAAACAAGATCATAAATACTTATTTACCATTACGTTTAAATTCATTTCATTCGCATTTCGCATTATAATCATTTTATTCAGTGAGTGAGTATAAAGAACATTTATTAATCAATGGAATTAAAAGCAGCAAAACAAGTTCACAAAACAAGATCATAAATACTTATTTACCATTACGTTTAAATTCATTTCATTCGCATTTCGCATTATAATCATTTTATTCAGTGAGTGAGTATAAAGAACATTTATTAATCAATGGAATTAAAAGCAGCAAAACAAGTTCACAAAACAAGATCATAAATACTTATTTACCATTACGTTTAAATTCATTTCATTCGCATTTCGCATTATAATCATTTTATTCAGTGAGTGAGTATAAAGAACATTTATTAATCAATGGAATTAAAAGCAGCAAAACAAGTTCACAAAACAAGATCATAAATACTTATTTACCATTACGTTTAAATTCATTTCATTCGCATTAATCATTTTATTCAGTGAGTGAGTATAAAGAACATTTATTAATCAATGGAATTAAAAGCAGCAAAACAAGTTCACAAAACAAGATCATAAATACTTATTTACCATTACGTTTAAATTCATTTCATTCGCATTTCGCATTATAATCATTTTATTCAGTGAGTGAGTATAAAGAACATTTATTAATCAATGGAATTAAAAGCAGCAAAACAAGTTCACAAAACAAGATCATAAATACTTATTTACCATTACGTTTAAATTCATTTCATTCGCATTAATTTAGTCGGTGAGTATAAAATTAATTGCATTTAACATTAAGTTTGAAATGTGAAATAAATGGTTTATAACTATTTTATAGAAATTCTAAATATGGAAATGTGCAAATTGTAATGAATTTAATACGCAAAAAGCATGGTGTCAGACATGCGATCCTGATATAACAATTCAAGGATGGACAAGTGGAAATAAAAAGATTGACGATTGCATGAAAGCGATTCAATTTAGAACAAATATTTATGAAAGTATGATTGAGTGGTTTTCATTTGATAGGCTAGTTAATATTAAAAAAATCGGTGAAGGAGGATTTGGTTCTATATTTTCTGCAACCTGGTTAGATGGTATACGAGAGATCAAGGAAATTGTGAAAACAGATAAGGATGAGGATAATGATGTTGAAGTTGAGGATAATAGATAATGGCAACTATATATATATGAGAACGCGCAAACCATCTAGCACTGTTGCTCTCAAGACCTTATCTGGTTCTAAGTAAATCATGATTTTTTGAAAGAAGTAAGTTAAATCATTATTATATAATTGTATAGTTTATTAAAATGAACTAATTTATATAAATTTATAAAGTTTGAAAGTCTTGCAAAATGCGGACTCATGGGTACTAAGCTTAAAATATATGGATTGTCTCAAAATACAGAAACAAATGAATACTTGATGGCATTTCAATACGCAGATAATAGAAGCCTTTATAAGTTTTTAAGTAAAAATTTTCAAGAGCTTACCTGGCATACTAAATTAAAGCTACTTTGCGATATTTCAAAAAATGATTTAAGTAATATTCATTATGCAGAGTATATTCATGCAGACTTCCATAATGGTAATATTCTGCAAAATAAAGGTATTGGTAATGTTATACAATCTTACATTTCAGATATGGGATTGTCTAAAAAGTATAATGAAAATGATTCAAAAGATTGTATTTATGGAGTTATGCCTTAAGTTGCTCTAGAAGTCTTATCAGGTCAAAAGTTTACACAAGCTGCTGATATTTATAGTTTTGGAATCATTATGTTGGAAATGTCAACTGGACAAAGACCCTTTGATGGTTATCAATTTAATGAAGAACTTGCTGTAAAAATTTGCTTTGGATTACGACCTGAATTTGCACCTGGAACTCCTGAATGCTATGTTAAATTAGCTAAACAATACATGGATTCTGATCCACAAAAACGGCCTAAGGCTTATAATATTAGGGACACGCTTAATTACTGGAATGGAATAATAGAAGGATATAACGCAGACCTATATAATGAAGATGTAAATAATGAAAGTTCAAAAATTAAAAGACAATTCTTAGCTGCTGATAAAATGGTCAAAGAATTACAAACTACTTTATCAAAACATCCTGATATTATGTATACTAGCAAAATTATCAATACTCAGAAAATATCAAATGCTATTAAAAGTACTTATTTTAAAAAGAAAATAACTAATTGTATATGGGTTGTTTGAACATGGGTATAATAATTTTTATAAATTAAAAGATTTTTTTTATTAAAATAAAAAATAATTTAATTAATATTAGGGTTAGAGTAAGAACTGGAATAGGCAGGGGGCCCAAAATTTTACAAGGAATTTTTTTCCTAGAGCCCATAGATTGTTTCTTAAGCAAAATTTTAGATACAATTAATTTTTGTTTTTTTCTTTATGTTTGTTGTACAAAAATGATCTTTATACTATATTTTTCTATATAATTTGTGTAGTACAGTGTTCAAACACCCCGTGTACAAATAGAAATACTCTTTTAAAAATTATATTGTATTGTTTATTTAATTTTTTTATTAATTAATTATACTATATAAGTAGCACTGGCAAGTAAACCTATAAATTCTGCTACAATTCCTCTTGGTAAGTACTATATTAGATAATTTAATTTAAACAAAACTACTACTTATATAATATATATATATTTAGATTATTAAAATATTTGCTTTAATAAATTTATTGCTTATAATTATTGGTTTATTACTTAAATTTTATTATAAAGTTATACAATAAAAAACTTTTTATTCAATTTTTTAAATATTACTATAATGCTATACAATTAATAAACCTAATTATTATACTATATTATTTGTATCTTTATACTTTTGATAATTTGCAATTGTATATATATATTAATAAACTGCATTATTTAAAATTTATATTAATTAAGAAATTGATATATGTAATAAAGCTATATTTTTGCAAATTTATATATTAAAAAATAGGAAATTATAGGCATCTCCTGCAGGAGATATAAGAACTATATATCTCCTGCATTTCAAGGTACTCATGTAATAATGCACTATAGTTGAATTGCTGGACCTCGAGATATTATATGACCATTATTTTTCATGTGTTACAAAAAAATTACGTTTATTTGATACATGCCGCTTCGTGGCATGTGTTCATTTGCTCGGTTGATCTTATACTTGTATGTACATAATCATGCAATCTAAAACATTTAGACTAAAATAATTAGTGAGTTTATATGTAAGTATACTATGTATGTACATAAAGCAAATTTCTCATGAAAACTGAACTTTAGAAATGACCAACACAACTTTTTAATTTTAAAAATTACAAACGCTTTTGTACAAACTGAACCAGTTGGTATTTAAGTTAAGTGACAAACGTGTATGGAATTTTGCATATCTATGTCGCATATACTATATGTAAGTAATTCAAATTAGTTTCTGTTTTAGTTTTATAAAAGTGACAAAGTTTTACTGAATATTTTTTTATAAAAAAATTTCTAGAAACGTCCAATATTTGTATTAAGAAAAACAACAAAATTCTTAAAAAAGCAAGGACTGTAAAGAAGCAAAAAGTGATAGCGTACAAGCAAAACTTTATATAAGCATTGGTTAGAAACTATAACTTTATTCTAATTATAGTTTATATTTCACCAAGTATACAAGAACGGCATTATAATAGTAGGGTGTTAAATGTTTGTAACATGATACGATTATGGTATAGAAAACTAATAAGTTCTTAACGAATCAAAAAACTTATTAGAGTTTGAAAGTATATTGGAACCAGAAAGTTTAGAGGAATTCGAAGGCTCAGTTAAATCTGAAAGCCCAGTAGAATCTAAAAGTTCAATAGAACCCGAAAAGCCAATGGAACTTGAAAGCTCAGTGGAACCTGAAAGTTTTATGGAACTTAAAAGCTCAGTAGAACCTGGAGACTCAGTAGAACCTGAAAATGCATTATTTTAAAATGGCGAAGCTTATAATTCTTTTGAAGCCTTTAAATGTGTGGCCAACCAATATTCAAAAGCAAACAGATTTAAAGTTATTTATAATAAAGGCAGTAACCGTAGTAGTAGTCACGTCGAACTTAAGTTTTCACTTGCGATCGTTATGGTCAATTCAAACCTAAACCTAAAGATCCTAGCAAAAAAAAAGAAATGCTGAATCTAAAAAATGTAATTGTCAGTAGTCTATTTGGCTTAATCATAACCAAATTGATGACAAATATTATATTTTACAAACAATACTTCGCCATAATCACCTCTTGATTTCGGTTCAGCTTAGGCATATTTCATCTGCAAGTCGTGAAATACCAATGGATATTAAAAAGAAAATTCTACTCTTTAAAAAGGCTGGAATCTCAACATAACAAACCCAGTCACTGCTTGTGACAAAGTATGGACCAATTGGCATGAAATGGATAATTCAGGATTTGTATAACTTTATTAGCACTGATCGTATTTCTTATAATGAATTCTAGACCAATAATTTTATTATTTTCCTACAACAGAAACGCAGGGACGATCCTGAGTTTTCTTTTGAATTCGAGCTGGACCAAGAAAATCGTTTGAAGCATGTAATTTGGGCATATTTATCTCAAAAGCGGCAGTATATGCGCTTCCATGATGTTATCGTATATGATAATACATACAGGACCCCAAAATATACATAGATAGGTCAGGTTAATTATAGGGTTACTAAAAAAGAAATGATCTATAGAAAAAACTTCAAAAATAAGCAAAAAATTACTATAAATAGAAAAGATCTGCATAAAAACCCTCAAAAATAAGCAAACTCATACCTGACCTATCTATGTATATTTTGAGGTCCTATACATACAAATGTAATTATTTTTTGATGCCTTTCAGGATGTTTACTGGTGTTACTAATAATGGACATTCTTACTGTACAGCTGGTACACTGCTTCGGGACGAGACCCGTTCAAGTTTTGGGTGACTTTTGTGAAGGCTTTATATATATTTTTTGCTCTGCTCTACAGACTATACTTACTGACAATGACCTCCCTATGACTAATGCTATTTGTTCTGCTCTAACTATTAAGCACGGCACCAAATATGGTCTTTGCATATGGCATATGCTCAAAAATATTAAGTCAAATATGACCACCAAACTCAGATCCAAATATAATAAGTATCATACTGATCTCATTAAATATCTTAATCATCATATCAATCAAAGTGAGTTTGAGGAACGATGGAATAATGTTATGATAAACGATGACTATGCTGAAGCAAGATCATATCTGGAAATCAATGGCATGAGTGGTGGGCCCTGGCATACCTTAAAAACTATTTTTTTGCTAATATGTCATCAACACAAAAAGGAGAGTCGATAATTAACTATTAAAAGGCTTTCTTGATAGTAAAACCATGCTTACTGATTTTTTAGCAGCTTTTGAACAAGCACTTGATACTCGTGAGGAAGCTGAACATATTTCTGCATACAAAGAGCTTGTCTATCCCTCACATTTGACTTCTAAGAACCCTATAGAAAAACAAGCTGCTAATTGTTTAATGCGATATGCATGAAAGAAATTCGTGGCTGAATAGAATGAAAAGGATACTTACATGTGTGAGGAAGTAAATAGTGATAATGAGTTGTGCTATTTTAAGTTATCACATTACGAAAGACCTGACATTATACATTGGGTATTTTATAATAGTTGTATACTTTCCTGCAGCTGCCGTAATCTTGAATTTGCTGAAATAATTTGTCATTATTCTCTTGTAGTGGCAGTCCGCCTTTTTCTTGCTCAACTTGCGATTTTCACTTTTCAAAATATTGGCAGAAAGATCCTTCTGAATTGGAGCTTGCCAAGAAATATATTAATTTTTACAGTCATTCACAACCACAAGCCCATGAAACTTCAGCATTACATGAATCTTCTAGTGAATGCGCCTCTAAACTCCAGTATATACGTATTTGTAGACTATCAGAAGAAATTGCAAGTAAAATTGCAAGGGACCCGATAAATGTTCAAATCTTACACTGTACCTTGAGAAATATTTGGAAGGCCTTTATATTATTGCCAACGATAATCAGGATTCGACCTATAAAGAAAATATGACAGTATCCTCTAGGCGTCTAGTAATTAACAACCCTCTTAAAAGTAAAGCAGTTGGATGGCCAAAAATGGGAAGAATCAGGAGTAAAAAAGAAAATATACCTGTAGTTGTAGTGAAAAAAAATGAAGTAGACCAAAAAAGACTTTTGAAAAGAGCCTGACTGAAAGTTAAAGTAATAGTGATCTAAGGCATTCACAAAATGCATACGTAGTTTTATGTAAATGCTTAGTTTTAGAATAATATTCATATAATTTTTTTTTTAAATATATATACAGTCACCCCTGGCTATAGTCACACTTGTTATAGTCACAACCTTAATAAAATCACAAAATTTTTGACCCCGTTTTTTTTATATTTAATTTCCCTATTTATAATCATATTAATATAATAATCACTTTTTTAAGAACCATTTATTAGTAACTATATATAATTTTCCCTAAATATAATCACAAATACAATAAAAAAAATTTTAAATCCTAGGAATTTTTGGTGTAATGGTTGCACTACCAGTGATCACTAGTTTGAATTTAATAACAAGCAATAACTATATAATCAGCAGCAAGAACCAAATAAAGAAAGCCCTTGCATCTAGAGTTAGTACTTCCGGATTTAACAGATTTTATTGTTAGATCTGGATTTAATTATAAGATCCAGATTCAATGATTGTTGATTGTCACAGAAAATGAAATGCGAGTTTCTAATTCACTTTCTAAAACCCACTTATATTGGTTTAAAATAAACTTTACTCTAAAATTAACCTTTAACCTTAACCCCTAACCCTAAAAAATGTGCCCAAAAAAATTTTATTTTTCGATGGCTTATCAATTTTTTAATCCGATTTCATTTCAATCTGACACAATGATTAAATCTGTATTAAATGAATCCGGATCCAACAATTAATGGACAAACAAGGGAAAAAAGATTGTGTATAAATAATAGATCATCTAAAAATTAAAATTTTAAACTTGTTAGCGCCAAGCTATGAAAACTCAAAAAAAGCAAAAAAGAACAGCTATTTCATATAGCTTAAAACAAAAAACCTTAGAGAATTTTTTCTAAATACCGTATGTAGTTTCATATTAATGTATTTTCATCAATATTAGGCCACAGTTTTTTTTTTCAAACATAAAAAATAAAAAAATTCAAATATGCGAGTGAATTTGATAATATCAGGTAAGTGGCCTATCAGAAATTGGCCATACATTCTTTTGTAATTTATGATCATGATTCCTTAACACATAAAAAAAAAATAATGAAAAGCATTGCACGTATTAGAAGAAAACTAAATCTAAAATAAATTTTTTTTTTATTTTAAGAACTAATTAAAATTAAATATAGTAACCTTGGGGATGTTAAGTGGTCTGTGGTGAACTGGTTCATACCGAGTCTGGATCTGACTTTTTAGGAACTAGTTCAGAACTAGTCCAAAAACCATTCTTATATCTTGAGATCTATTACTAGAACGAATTCAATACAATCACTATTGTTCTATACATTAAATTGCTAAAGTAGGATTAGTTTTAACTATTTTTTGACAGGGAAGTGAACAAGTTTCAGACCTGGACTTTATAGGGACCAGGACCAGACCGCACTAGACGCACCACTTAACATCCCTAGGGAACATGCGTTATTGGAGTATTCAGTCAACAATGTTTGACAAAACTATATATGGTATAATATGAAAATTAATTATTGGTTAATATTTAAATAATAAATAAATTATACCTTCCGGCGTCCCTTCATAGAAGGGGTTTAAAAAAAAAAAAAATTAATTATTGGAGATTTTTTTTGAATTTAATGATCAGGATAGTGATCAAAATAGTGGTTAGCGTATTTATCACTTTTTATATATAATTTAATGGTAAGGAATGACTTATATGTCTAAAGTGAATAGCTTTACTTTTTTCAATTATTTTAATATAAATCGATTCTTAAACACCTTTATAACTAAGTTACGTTAAAAATATTGTATTCTAGCATTAAATTTTTTGCCCATGATAAAACTACCTCTTTTAGAATAGTTACAACATGAAACAGAATTTTTGTAAAGAGTCAGCACGAGATTTAAATATTATTGTTAAAAAAGCTTCAATGTAACTTTGTTATAAAGGTGTTTAAGAATCGATTATGCTAAAATAATTAAAGCTATTCGCTCTAGACATCTAAAAACACACAAGTCACTCTTTATTATTTAAATTATATATAAAAAGTGATAAATAATCCCAGTCACTATCGATCACTATCCTGATCAAAAAAATCCTTAATATTTAATTTTTATATAGTACTACATATAGTTTTTGGTTTACATAGTTGACTGAACACCCTAATGCATTATGTAATAATACAAGTTTTACAGTTCGAATGCATCTAGCAGATATTGACTTTATTTAATTGGGCATATAGAAATTATTACGTTATCACTTAATTTTAACCATTACAACATTGGGCATCAAAAAAATTTTCGTCTATGGCAGGATTCATGTGGATTCTATATAATTTTCCAGTATCATTAGAATAGGTAGTTGATTAATTCCTTTATTTAGATTATGATGCTATATAAAATTACAGGAAATTGAACAAGATTTCAACGATACAATGGAAAATACAACTGATCACATCTTTTTGCTAAGCATTATAATAAATTGGAGTTCGACACTATTCACAAAATGGGTTATGAACCCAAATCAGGTAGAAACCCGATTCCCAAACCCAAACTAAGTACTGTAGTAATATCGTAATTTAAAAAAAAGTATTTGGGCCGCAAACCTACCTTGGATAATTGTATTATTTTAAAAAAAATTAAATTTAGATTATATAAGAACCAAGAAATTAATTTTGGATAGCTTTATTTATAAATTTAATTTTTTTTTGCTATAATTACACTCTTGCTATAATCACATATTTTTGGGGGCCTGAAGGTGTGACTATAGCCAGGGGTAACTGTATATATATTTTTTATCATATAATGATATATTATCGTTTTATTGTCTTTTGACAATCAATTCTTCATTTTACTTAGCTAAAATAGTTTCCAATTATTTAAAAAGAGATTTTTGTTTACTGCTAAAAGTTTGGGTCTTGGTTATCCAAGGTAATAATGCTATTAATATTTTTTTTTGTATTTTTACGAATATTAATGCCAGATTTGATTTTCTACAGGTGAAAATAGCTTGCAATAATGTTCTGTGCTGAAAAAACTATAGATAAGATGTATGATTCAAAAAAAAAATTAAAGCTTAAACATTTAATAATTAATTGAGTTTTTATGTTTCTTGTAACTAATTATTGAAGTATTTTGGTTACGGATTTGTAATATAAGTTCACGATAAAATTATATTAGAATTTTCTTACCATATTTTCGCATAATAATACCCATGAGTGTTATTTCAAAAATCAAGCTGATTACATAAATGTCAGACGAATAGTTTTTAGCTCAAAATAATATACAGATAAGTATTATTATATGAAGATAAATAAATTATAAAAAATTCTTATAATTAGTTTTAATAAAATTATTATAGTAGCCGATACCTGCTAATTATCTTTAACTTGTCAAATTGATTCTCGAGGTAAGACTGTCCCAAATATGGGGAACCGTTAAAACCAAATTAGTTTTTTTGATACAGTTAAGGTTAGCAGGTTATATAGATATCAAAAATGAACTTATGCAATATGTAGATTAATATGTAAACAGACCTGGCTTTAACGGACCCTAAATATGGAAACCTAAGGTTGACTCAGGACCACAAATCATGATATTCATTCAACCAATCAAAATCTCGAGATAGGGAGAGCGATAATTGAGCATGTGCAGTTTAGCTTTAGGTACAACATACTTAAGTTATGCGGGATGATTGTTTTATAAAGGTTTCGTATTTAATAATAGTTAAAAGTAAAGGAAAATATAATTATTAGAGTTATCAGATTATTGTAAACTATCAACTATGCGTTCTAATATCAACTCGTTATTCTTCTTCTTATCCTTCTAGCTCTCCTTCTAGCTATTCTTTTAGCTATTCTTCTACCTATCTTCCTACTTTATTAAACAATCGGATATTTTTATATAATTATAATCCTTCTCACTTTATGCCTGATATAAATAATATACATTATTAATCATAAAATGTAATCTTCTATTAACAAATTATTATAATTAATATAATCATATAATATTTTCACACACACGATTATGATGCAATAATTATATACTAACAAAAATTCGCTCAATACCATCTCAAATATGATATAGAAACTGTATTACTCCAATTAAATCGTGAATTTTAAAAGATCAAAATTAATAAAATCGAAGCAAAAATTGAAATATTTAATCAAAACCTATATTTAAAGTTCAAGGTAAATGCCACTGAACATCTCTACAATGTAAATAAAACATGGCTTTATTTATTTAAATTACAGTACTAGTAGTATTTTTATAATATAAAGAAAAAATAAATTGCAGGGAGGTAATAGTCAGATTCTAAGCCTGCCTCGAAAGGCTATAACTACATTTAAGAAAACTATATTATTAAAGGCAACTGGATTGTATATTTTTTGCAGAACAAACAATTACCTTTACCAAAGTACTAAGCTACTAAATGGTAATTATAAGTATGTTAAACCTCACAACACACATAGTTAGAGACCTATTACTTCAATAGTAGAAATAAAATTTTTTGCTTGACTAAGCATACCCACACAAATAGTTCCAGCAACCATCTTATCAACACAAAAGCAACCTAGTGTGAGAAGGTGGAATATCGGTAAAAAAATTGCTCTAAAGGAATTTTATATCAATATTATGTGGCTATGGAATCATCCCATATTTGGTTGAAAATAATTCAACACTACTAGTACACACATGTTGTAGTTATATTTTAACACGTAAAAAAATAATACTATATTAGAAGACTGTGGGACTGGTTTGCATCATTAAAATCAACATATATGCACATGAAAATAATTTTTCTTAAATTTTTATAAAATTCCGCATAACTACTATACTAATCAAAATTATGACAATTTTATTCTAATGAATATTGCTATTAATATTATTGTAAGTACAGAAGTAAGATACAGTAACAAAATTAGATATAAAGTTTTGTGACACTCTCTTTTTTTTTATTAATGAATATTACGAATAGTGTTTAGACCCTTTTTTTATTATATAGATACTGCGATAAGAAAGGCGAGGAACGTAAATTTATGAGTAAACATTTTCGAAAATAACAAAATTCAGTGTGATACTTTACCGTTACAATTGACACATGATACTGTATGTGGCTAAAGCTAATTTGGTACTATCGTGATGATATTCCTGATCATAACTTGCTTATTGATGTATTAGTCATAACATTTTAACGACTTGAAATTTCGATTCACACATCATAACCTACACGTAAGATGGAAAAAAATCAGATTTTTTATATAATATGTACCCTGTTTCTTGTACATCATACTTATCTTTTAGTACTAGTTCTAATTTTTAAATCTCTATTTCTTGGTTCTCGAATTTCATTCAAAAGCAAGATCAATATTCTTTCAACAACAATTTCTTTCCGGTAAAATTCACCAACATGATACATTCCATTAGCATGCTCCATTTCTGCAATATTCAAACGCTTTCTTTTCGTCCTCTTCAATACCACTTCTATTTTTGTAACAACATCCAACATTATTTGTTCCAAAGGTATAACCCATCTTTGCAGCTTTTTGATAATATATGAATGCCTTTATGTCTATCTATTTCAACTCTAATTCCAAGCTGATAACAATATCTAGCACTATTTGTTCCCATAGCATCACCCATCTCTGCAGATTTTTGAAAATAAAAGAATGCTTTACGTTTATCCTTTTCGACACCAACTCTATATAGATAACAATATTCAACATTGTGTATTCCATTAACATCTCCCATCTCAGCAGATTTTTTGATAATAAATGAATATCTTATGTTCATTCTTTTCAACTCCAACTCTATTTTCATAACATAACCTAACAGAAAATATCCCATAAGAAACATTCATCTTTGCTAATTTTTGATAATAATTGAATGCTTTATGTTCATCCTTTTCAACCCATTTTCCAAAACTATAACAACTTGCAAGAATGAATTGAACTGAAAAGTTAATTGGATTATCTAAACAAAATTTGATAATATTTCTGAATTTTGTTTTTTCTTTATTAGAAACTGTCCTAATTTATCAAGAATTGTGCGTCCTGGCTTGCCTTTCAATTTTTCTTCTTTATATATAAATTACATATATCATCAACAATTTCGTTTAAAAAATCATGTGAAAAATCCTGCAAATTATTAGAGCGCTGACAGATATTATGTAATATTTTTAGGGGGGAGGGGGGTAGCTGGGTATAATATACTATATATATACTTCATATATGATGTGGGGGGAGGGGTAACCCCCTTAATAAAAAAATATTACATAATATATGTTAGCGCCCTTATCTCTAAATACAATTGAGTACCATTGTTGGCTATTTGAGTAATATCCGATAAACACTTGATTTTTTTATCTTGCTTTACAAATAGATTATTGTGATTAGACATTTTGACACAAGAATTATGGTGCATGATATAGTTGCATCAAATTTATTGAGTAGAGTTATGTATTACATTGCACAACATACAACTTTTAGATAATATTTAAACAAGTTAATAAATTTGTAACCGTAGTTACTATAACTACTTGCGGGTATTCTGCGAAGGGTACCTTAGCTTACATGAAAAGGGTACAGGTACTAGACTCTGAATAGGTGGGTAGGGTCAGGGTATTGCTAGTACTCAGCCCTACCCAGTCCTTGCAGAAGCCTAATCACCATTAACAAAATCATCATAGTCTCTATATAGATATTTCATATATCCAACTATATATCTAATCTAAAACCTAAATATCTTATACAATCTCTTATTGCACACCATGATTCTATTAAAAACCCTTCGAAATCGGTATATACTTTAAGTTTCTCATCGCATCTAAGTTTTTATAGCCTAAAAGAACAAAAATTTGAAATTAATTACTATACGTACTAATATATATATAATTTTATTTTTTTGTATTTTGAAAACTTATGCATAATGTATAATAAAAATTAATACCATATTATCTGAAAATAAGCTACCCTTTTTGACCAAAAAGTTATACAAAAAATTGTGGGGGTAGCTTATTTTCGAATTGTTAAATTTTTCAAAAAATTGAAAAATGTACTAATAAAAAGTTGTCCAATTGGCATGAAATTTTTATTATAAGTGTATTTCATTGCGCAGAACAACTTTCTTAATTGAACTTTTGAAGTTTACTTAGTAAAAAAAGTTTTATATGTAGCAACTGTTAACGATTTCTTTAAAAATTTTTCTGAAAATCCAGGGGGTAGCTTCTTTTGGAGGTAGCTTATTTTCAGAAACCTACGGTATCCTTTGTCTATATTATCTTTGCTAAGTTATCCTTCTAAATGTTTTTTGCCTTCTTTTTTTTGTACAATAAACGAAATTTCGGTAAGGTAGTGGCTTGAAGTTTCTTACATTTCTTATAACTTTAGTAGAAAAATCGTACTATGAAAGTTGGTGGATTTAGATAGATTCAGCGAATATGTTTGGCAAAGCGAAAGTATCAAGTTTACAAAAAGTTAAAAAATTTTTTTATCAATTAAAGATCTTGTGTAATATTGACAGCCCTATCTGTAAATTGATTCAGATAGTCAATCGTCTAACTGATGCATCCGAGGTTACATAGTTATATTGTTTACTATAATATGCATCACATAATCAGCGCATATTTTTATTGGCAGATATGCAGGAGATCTATAAGGTATGTATCTCCTACGGGGGATGCCTATAATCCCATTAAAAAAATGTAACAAATTAAATGACTAATATATTATTATTATTTTCTTTTTTGTGTCAAAGTTCCTGCTATAGGAATAAGTTTTTTATTCAAGCCTGTAGATCAAGGTCCTCTTTGGCACTCTGACATTTGTTACAAAGATGAAAATACGAATAGCTACATATACAACTTTTGGATTTAATTTAAAAGTCTGCTTGAAAATTTTATACTAGTTGCTATATCTGCAACCCAACTAAAGGATTGCTTATTTAAACTTTCTGGTCTTTATTTCTTCTGCCAATTCTACTTGTTCCACTAGTACCGGTACAGCCTTCCAATACATTAGTCAGTTGAGGTCAGTTTTAGATACTATTAATAAATATTTTCTTAGGATTACTTTATCTTTACAAAATACTTGGTAGAGCTTCTTTCTCTGTTTTATACAGGTATTATTTATGCTTTGGTAATTATTACTATCCCTTAAACCGTCCTGGTTTAGGGGACAAATTTGTTCGCTAAAATATTCTGAAAAAAAGTAAATCAGGATAAAATTTTTTTTATTAAAATACTAACTAAAATGGACTAGAGTAGCTCCCGTGAACACAAAGCATGCGACAATTACAATTTCATGTCATTGTGCATGCTATGTGATACAAGCAAAGATCGCTAACCAAAATTATGCAAAATATTTTGCGTTTTTGTTAAAGAATATTTTATTGGGTTAAAGCTTCTCAATCACTCTGATAATTCGGTTATGAATTGTATAGATATGGGCGAAATATCATCATATGAAATGCTAGGACATATTTATAATAAAATTTTTTTTGAATTTTTTTTCTTTTTTTTTAATAGTTAATTAATAGTGATTATAGACAATCGTCATACTACTAACACGTATATACTATGTCATATACCACTAACACATGATAAAAGATCACAAGTTGATCTGCAAAATGGCATACTTTAATTCCAGCTTAAAAAAAGGGTACAGTTGCTTAGAAAAATCGAGCACAACTATACAAAATCAAAAAAAACTGATTTTAGCAGGCAAATTTGCCCGCTGGACAGTTTAAGGGATAGTCAAGACCAACACTTGCAAGACGAGATTGCCCTTGTCCCCTTACTAATATCTATTTTTGCTCTTGTATGGTTCACTCCAACCTAGCACTTACCATCTTTTTTTTTCTGGTTCTTTTTCAATATCTTCAAATTTTCAAAACTAGTTAGCCCAAATGGCTTGATCTATTTGGCATTAGATGCTATTATGGTTTTTCTTTCTTTAATATCTACTTCTAAACCATAGATTCTTCTTTTCTAGTATATCTCTGGTGGCCAGATTGGTGAAACCTCTTTTCTAAAGATTATTGTCATTCAGTTCTCTAATTCCAGGTTTTGGTTTTCCAGTTTTATTAGCACTATTAAAAAATTTGCTACCTTTTTACTTAGGACTTGCCAAACAGGTTTCTGTTTCCTTTGGTTCCTTGGTTTTGTTTGTATAGCAGGTACACAACTATATCTAAAAGCTTCTATTTAAAATAGTGAAACCAAGACTATAGGTGATATATCTAACTAATTAATAAGAATACAGTTACTAGAACATAGGTCTATTGTTCAAAGTATTGCTAGTGGAATTTGAACTTTAGACCTGCTACTTGAGGGTAATAATTTACCAACTTCTTTAAGTCGCTACACTTTTACTAATATATTATATTATATATATAATTATATATATTATATATGTATAATATAAAACTTTGGCTTACTCCATCTCTTATACTATAAATTACCGTGAAAAATACTTTCCTTAATTGGTACCCCCCCTTGATTATACTAGGTCTATTTCAAGATTTTCGCAATTTTATTGGCTATTTTGTAAAAAATAACCTGTATAAACCTGTTTTGCTATTTTTAGTTTATAACAGACCTGGGTATTTTATACAGTAATTTACAGTAATATTATACATATTATCTGTTATAGCCTTTAGGTTATACCAAGTTAAAAATATATTTAATATAATCTTTTTTTTTAAGCCTTAGATAGAGAGAGTAATAAATATTATTTAATATAAAAATCATATTAACTGTTCAAAAAAAATTTTTTTAGCCAATCAAAATCTTATATTTTTTTACTCTTTTCTCATATTTGAAGTTGTAAATTATTTATTAGTATTATATTAACATAGAATCAAATTGGAATAGTTTTACTATATTATAATATATAAATCTATTTCAATTTCAAGATCTAGTAATTGGATTTTATAATTTTAAACTTGTTGAAATTTTCTTTCTGAAAAAATCATTTTGGTAGTTTAATTATTAAAATTGAATTAGTATATTAAAAGCTATTTATTATTAAACTTTATTAATAAAATTTATAATTTGGGCTAAATTTTTTTAATTTTGGCCAGAACTTGATAATTTCAGCCAGAATTATACTTGATACAGGGCTTTTGCAGTAGAAAGAGCTAATACTAATTTATATATGCTTTTGAGAAAATTATATTTGTTTGGTTTGAACTAATTTAGTTTAATCAAAATTATTAGTCCATTATATTAGATAATCCTGTGATATATGAAAATTTTAAAAAATTTTTTTTAAATATCTTAATTTTTTAAATTATATATAGTCAAACCTCCTAAATGCATAGTGAATGGCCAATAAAAATCTTGCATTTAGAGAAGTATTGTATTTAGAAAGGTAAAAATCTATAAGTAATATATAAATTGGGATCAAGTCAAGCTATGTATTAAAAAAGTTACATTTAGAGAAATTTAACTATATATATATTATTTTGAACAGAATTAAATTTTATGCTCACTCTAGTAATTTATTGAACAATTAAATAATTATAGTTAATTATAATATATTTTTGAAACATAATTATTAAAGTGAAAAGAATTAAACTTTATACTCACTTTAGTAATTTAGTAAACTTTCAAATAATTATAATTAAACTTATATTTTGTGATTACAACCAATAAGAAAAAATAATAACAAATAAAATAATTAATTGTACATATATTTTTTTTAAACATGGTTATTAAAGTAAACAGAATTAAACTATATATTTATGCTAGTTATTTATAGATCAATTCCAAAATCTAATAATACAATTATTCAAATAATCAAATATTATAATAATTATATTTTAAATAGAAAATTATTATAATTTAACCAAAAATTTTTTTTATAATTTGATTAAGTTTTTGGATTCTGCCAATTAAGAATATTAAAGTATACAAATTCATAGTGATCTGAACCGGGTTAAACCGGTTAACTAATAACTAGACTCGTTGAAAAAATCTGTAAGGGCGCTGACATTTATTAGGTAATATTTTAGGGGGTGGGGGGTCAAGAAAAATCTTACCTTAGTTAAATTTGATTGGCCAAAATTCTATTTATAGATCTTACCTGGGGGTGGGGGTAAGCCCCTATAGTAAATGGATATTAGGTAATAAATGTCAGCGCGCTAACCGGTTAACCCTAATTAAAACCTTTGGTTAACCGGTGAAACCTACAAATTATTTATAATAGTTCATCATTCGAATTTTTCGATTTATTTAAAATTTCATAGTAATTTTTGTTAATAAAAAATTTTTGATTTTGATACAAAAGATTGAAATAAAAGAGCAGTAATGCTTACATTGCAAGCTTAGATTTTATCGCCAAATCTCATAAGTTTTTTGATTGGTTGTATAGTGAATCTTGTCCGGAATCTCAATTAATAAATTGTATTCAGATATTCGTACATTTACAGAATATCTGGATATATCATTCATCATATAAAGCATTCGAAACCTTTTTGAATTTATAAGATCACTATAAATATATATTGTTCTAATATCATACTGAGTTTTTAATTTCGTTCTCTATAATATATCCGGGGCTTTTTAATAAAATTTCTTATTATATATCGGGCCTTTACATTTTGCCAAAATATTTACCTGCATTATTGACCTGGGTTTGATCCATGGTAGGTCTACTATCTCGCATATACCAGGAACATAGTCATGCTTGCACCGCGGAGTGTATAGTTTTCTGCCATCTAGAATGGCGAGTTCACAAAATCTTTTATTTGATTGGACATTAAAAATATGATTTCACATGTTAATGTGCTATGTGTATAATACAGTATACGTACTGTTATTCATGTATGAGCATGCCGAATTTGATATTTGTGTTATCTGAGATATCATACCATATGATAAAACGAGATATGAACTATTCTCTATATTTATCAACCGAATTAATTTTAAAATGTACTTGTATAAAGTTACTGGTTTTAGCGTGACTGTGTTGCGCAACCACTCTAATTATATATTCTATCTCGGAGTAACACAGCTAGGGTAGCCAAAAAGTACAGTCACAAGTCTGCCAAGCCACATAGAGAATAAAATTCTGAATTGCTCAAACTAACATTTGGCCACTCCACGCAAATAAGTAAAATGAAAGAACCATATTATATGTAAGATATATATATGAAGTTCCTAATACGATTCAAACTAATATTATTCTGTTTTTGATTAAATAAAGATTATAATAGTTTGAACTATAGTATGACAATTAACTTAAATAGTATAACTATAAAATAACCGGTTAATCATGGTTAACCATAAAAAACTGGTTAACCATTAAAATAACTGGTTAACTATTAAAATAACCGGTTTAGCACTTGGCTAAACCGTAACCCGGGTGGTTCACCAGTTAACCCAGTTATTCATTGAACGGTTCAGATCATTACAAATTTAAAATATAAATTATATAATGTTGAGAATGATACTAAAATTTGGAGGTTTGATTTAAAACTATAAACTCTGCTAAATCTATATACTCTTTAAATTTCAAATTTACTTTAAACCTTACTCTAACTCTATAAAACAAAAATAAAAAAATAACATACCAAAAAATTTTAAAATTTTATATCAATATAAATCAAAATTTAGTATTAAAAGCTTCCAAAAATTAGCTAATTTAGGAAGTAAGTATGTGGATCAGCTGAAATATAGAGTCTTTGCAATAGAAAAGGCCAATACTGTTCAAAAATGAAAATCAGGGTTTTGTTATATTCGGATAAATTTTGACATATACTATATTTTTTAATGCGTAGCATTATATGTCTGGAGCTCATCATATGATGTTCATCATATTATACAAACGCATTAATATGCATATTTAAAAGCACAAATATAAATACACGTGAGGACAGACAAAAAATTTCCAAATTCTATTTCTGATAAGATTTACATCATATATATGCAAGTATATTAAAAAAGTAAAATTTGTCAAGATTTTTACAATTGAAGCACATTAGGAAGGTAATTTTTGTATCACTTCGCATAGAAATGTCTGTTGCTATGCTCTGGCCAATAAGTGGAAATTGATTTGCATAATAAATAATTGGGAACTATTTTTTATACCCCCCAAATTTATTATTCGTATCCCTGCAGATTTAACTTTTTTTTAAACTTTGAGCAAAGATATCTTAATAACGACCAGACCAAATCCAACAAACCTTTTTCTTTTAAATTCTATATGTTTGTAGAATTTAAACAAAAAAACTTTATTGAATTTGGCTTAGTAGTTGCAAAGATATCTTTGCTCAAAGTTTGAAAAAAATCAAAACGTCTATTAAAACAAACTATGCAAGATTTTCTTTCAACTTTGAGCGAAGATATCTTAGTAGCTACTAGGCCAAATTCAATGAACTTTTTTTTGTTTGAATTCTATGAATTTATAAAATTCAAATAAAAAAACCTTTATTAAATTTGACTTAATAGTTACTGGGTTATTTTCACTCAAAGTTTTAAAAAAATTTAAAACGTATATTAAAACAAAAGCTGCGCCAAAATTTTTTCTAAACTTTGAGTGAAAATATCTTAGCAACCATCCAACCAAATTCAATAAACTTTATTTTAGTTGAATTGTATGAATCTATAGAATTCAAATAAAAAAAATATCAAATTTGACTTAATAGTTACTGGGTTATCTTTGTTTTAAGTTTTAAAAAAATTTAAAACGTATATCAAAACAAAAGCTGTATCAAAATTTTTTCTAAATTTTGAGTGAAAATATCTTAGCAACCATCAAACCAAATTTAATAAACTTTTTTTATTTTAATTCTATGAATTTATAGAATTTAAATAAAAAAAAGTTTATTGAATTTGGTTTGATAGTTGCTAAAATATTTTCATTCAAATTTTAAAAAAAATTTTGGCACAGCTTTTGTTTTGATATATGTTTTGAATTTTTTTAAAACTTTGAGCGAAGAAAACCCAGTAACTATTAAGTCAAATTTAATAAATTTTTTTTATTTGAATTCTATAAATTCATATAATTCAAACAAAAAAAAGTTTATTGAATTTGTCCCAGTAGTTACTAAGATATCTTCACTCAAAGTTGAAAGAAAATCTTGCATAGTTTGTTTTGATAGACGTTTTGATTTTTTTCAAACTTTGAGCAAAGATATCTCTGCAACTACTAAGCCAAATTTAATGAACTTTTTTTATTTGAATTCTACAAATCTATAGAATTTAAAAGAAAAGGTTTGTTGGATTTGGTCTGATCATTATTAAGATATCTTTGCTCAAAGTTTAAAAAAAAGTTAAATCTGCAGGGAGTATGAATAATAAATTTGGGGGTATAAAAAATAGCCCATTTATTTAATTATCCAATAAATTACTAGCATAAGTATAAAGTTAATTCTGTTTACTTTAACAATTGTACTTTAAAAAAATATATAATTAACTATAATCCTTTTATTGTTCAATAAATTATTAGAGGACCCCAAACATATAGTACAGAGGTCATACATTATGCATTTTAGCAAAAACCTCTAAAATTTGAGAAGCAGAAAACCAGTTTTTAGCAATTATCTTGGCATCCAGTGGTTCAATTTGAATGAACTTTTTTTAAAATAAAGCTCTCAGTAAAGCGCATCTAACAAAAAAAAGTTCATTCAATTCTGATTACCAGATCAGAAATTATTTAAGTAAATATAGTTTTGTCGTTTTTAACAAATTAGATCAAAATTGGCCAAAATCCAGTTATGATCTATATGAGAAATGTCTGGAATCCTATTATTAGCATAAGTATAAAGTTGAATTCTGTTTGCTTTAATGATTGAATTTTAAAAAAATATATATATAAGGCCATGTACATAAATAAAATTGTTTTTCATAATCCAGCCAGATAAATTTTTTAAAAAGTCAAATGTTATTTTATATATAGTATATGTAACTGCTGGCTATATATAACTAGTTACACAGATCAGTACACTCATCATTATTTTACTTATTTGCACATGTAATACAAACCAAAAAAGAAAATCTGCTTTTGTAAATAAACTAAGTGTTAGGTCCTCAAATTCAAATCAAATCAAATATTGGATCAATTTGAATTTGATCAAATCAAATTGGCACTGATTTGAATTTGATTTGATTCAAATATTTGAATTTGAATTTGATTTGAATTTGAATTTGAATTTTTAATAGTAATTTTCAAATCAAATCAAATATTTGTCAAATCAAATCAAATTTGACCATATTTGAATTTGATCAAATCAAATATAGTCAAATTTGAATTTGAATTTGATCAAATATTTGATTCAAATATTTGAAGATCAAATCAAATAGCAGAACCCTACTAAGTGTATAAGATAACAATTTAGAGTTAGAATCTTAATATTAGAGACTATAGGGTTGGAGTAATGCTTAATATAAGTAAAATTTCATTTTCTTATTTTTAATTAGTACACCAAGGCATTAGTTTTTGTGTATTTTGCTTTTTTTCTTTTATGCATATTTAAATTCTTCGTCAGGCTGATCCGAAAATAGTCAAAATTTGTACTTTCTAATTGGCTATTTTCTCACCAAAAGCTTGTATTACTCGCGCAAATAAGTGAATGCTCCTAATCATAGAGTAAATAAATAATGATTATGATAATCACTTTTTTGATTTTGAAAATGCAAACTAACTGCTTTTCTTTTTAGACATTTCTTTCAAATTCATCGCAGGTGTCATCGCCATAGTGTTGTTACAGCTTTTTGGTTATTGCTACTGTTGTCAATATTGGTGCTTCTCGGTCATTATTAGTATCGTTGATGAAATATTGCTACTAGTGCCTTTTGACTATTTGTTTATGCTGTGTTTTGTTTAATAGATCACCATAGCTATTTCACTAGTATTGTTTGTAATTTGTTTCACTTTTTTTGCAGTTTCATCATTTGCTGTTTTATTGGTATAATCATTCATTCTTGTGTTGTTATTTATAGTATTGTTTCACTAGTATTGTGTTGTTGTTTATTTGTCTTTAACTTTGCTAGTGTGTTATATTTTGGGTAGTTTAAATACGTATACTTTTATTTTAGCTTTTTTTTGCTTTGTACAAATCTTTGTATGTATTACTAATACTCTTCTTTCTTTTACAAAAATATTCTTGCTGTTGGTATTGTCATTATTGGAAGCATTTTTTATATTATTATTGGAGTAGTGAATACCTTTATCATAGCATAGTTGTTATTACCTCCTTATGGGTGTCATAGTTATTGAAGCATAAAATACCTTTGTTTTTGGTTGTTATTATTAGAACTGCAAATAATTGGTATTGTTGTCTTGGATTTTATTTCTATCATTTTTTGTTATTTTTAGTCTTGTATTAAATTAAGTATTTGGTCTTCAGTTGTGACTAATTTGGCTTCGTTACTGGCACGTTTTCTTTGGTATAATCATAAACTTTGTTATGTAGTGCTAATAGTATTAATTAGAGTATGGATAGTTTTGGTAGTTTTTTAGATAGCTAGGATTAGTTAGTATTAGCTATAGTTAGGCTATTGTGGCATAATATAATCTTTATATTATAATAAAATTTACTTTCATATATGTATGTGAATTGTGTAATATAAATTGATATAAAAAAGATCTTCCGCAACTCTATCCACTGATCACTAGTACCAACAATTACACTAACACTTCAGAAGTAAAACCCAAAAGAAACAGTAGAAAAACTGAAGAAAACATGCAACCTGGCAGCTGTTATTTAAAGATACAGTTAACTGAGTATCTGCTAACAGCTTTAGAGTTTGTCACTCACCACTGGCACTTGTCGTTTAAAGGTAAAGTTCATAAACTACCTGCTGACAAGTTTAGAGTTTATCACTCACCAGACTCGAGAATTATTTGGCGGCTCTCTGAAGGACTTTGAACTATACAGGAAGAACTACCATCTTTACTATGACTACTAGTGAAATTTTGGTATCGTCAGTTTGTAAAGAATTTTCAAAAAGTGGGCTTTTTGCCGTACTCCCTCCAAAAGATCAGCAGTGTTTACTGTGTCCAAAAAAGGAAGGTACCTACCGTATTGGATTAATTGTTTCGAGTGGCTTGAAAACAAGTAACGTGGAAAGACAGATAACTAATGGAGAAACCACTGGATGAAGATTCTAGAAGCTCTAAATCAGGCAGTCCGGATCATATGACTGCCTTCCGTTTAAGCTATTGTGGCCTGGGCCGTTAGTCGGAACAGAGTTATTAATGTTAACAATTTTTACTTTAAAAAGTCTGATGGGTTTATTCGTATTCCTGTTCAGCTAACTTTAGGCCTTGGATAAAAATTGATGGTAGCGGAAGGCCATCATAAAGTCTGAACTTTTTTTTCTCATAGAGTAGTAATATTATTCTCTTTCGCATGTAATAATTAACTTATAATATGAATAAAAAGTAAGGTCTCGGTTATAAAACAGAAAAAAAAAATATAAATTGATATATTAAATATATAATTATATGGTTATTCAACCACATATAGCTGCAGCTACGTATATATTTTTCCTATTTTACTCGAATTATTATACAATACTGATTTGAACCCGATTGGCCTTAAGTCAACTAGTAAATTTTTAATTTAAAAATTTTATATAACATTTTTTTTACTTATACAATAATAGCTGGGTTCTGGATTAGTGATACCACCAAAATTGATTTTTGAAAAAGGCCTATTTCGTTTTCATTAGAGAAAATTAAAATTTTTTATAAGGAAGAGCAAATAAAATTTATATAGATATGTTTCTTATAATTTCGTCTATTCAAAAAAAGTATCAAATAATTTTGTCTTTCAAGTAAAATAGGTCAAAAATATTTTGTCTTCAAATTTTAATTTCGGGTTTTAGAACCCGAAATGCTTTCGTCCTCATGTATATTCTGGATGCTCTTTAGCCTTAATATGTTATGAGAAACAATTAATTTTATTTGTATGGCCTAATTAACATCATTATTTAATTGTTTAATAAATTACTAATATAAGTATAAAATTTAAGTTTGTTTACTTTAATAGTTGTATTTTAGAACAATTAAAATTATTTAATAAATTACTGGTAAAAGTATGAAGTTTAATTTTGTTCACTTTAATGACTATGTTTTAAAACAATATTTGATTAAGTATAATCATTTAATTATTCAATAAATTACTAGTATAAGTATAAAGTTTAATTCTGTTCACTTATATTGCAACAAAATTCTAAACTGACTAAGTTGGTTAGAGAATTCAAATTCTACTTAATAAATAGATTTAAAATTAGCTTAAAATTTAGTAATTATTAGTTTATTAAAACAGAGTTTACTATAATGAGAGTAACTTGTATTCTAAAAAGGAAAATAAATGAACATAAAATTCAAACCAAATATCCTAAAATATTCTAAATGCAAACTAATAGTTATAGGGATGTTAACAATGTGCTTCAGGATAGTATGGTACATACTTTGGTAGAGTATCTTTAATACTATACTACACTGAAGTATAAATCAGAGTATATTCCAAAGCATAACCTAGAGTATAATCTAAAGTATAACCTGGAGTACTATATGCTAAGTACTATGTAATGCTCTGGAGTTTATAGTAAGAATTCCATATGATTGGTTGATTTAAATCAATTGTCTGAACTAAATTTTATTTAAAGCTGTTCATTATTTCTGGACACTTTTGAAAAAATTAGCCAAATAAATATTCTGCTGATTAGATTTTGGTATAATCTAGGGTAACATTTATTATTTATAGAGATAGCTATTTCTGTAAATAATAAATGTTACCCTAGATTATACCAAAATCAAATCAGCAGAATATTTGTTTGGTTAATTTTTTTATAGATGTTCTAGTATAATGAAGATCATGGCCTGAAATTCATTTAATTAGCTAGTACAAGTCAATTTCCCAGTGAACTTATTTATACTTTTAAAGTACTTTTTGAAAATGCGATTATTGAATGAATATAGTCAAATTAAAATCGATAAGTATCAGATTTACTATAAGTAACCCAAAATGATGAATAATGTATGTAGATCAATTTTTTACTGCACATTAATATTAGGTACATACTTGCACCAAGGGATAAATACATGCTAAAACCAGTTTAGTGCAGCTTTTTATAGAATTTAGTTTATATTAAATTATACCAGTAGTATTAATCCGGAGTATAATTTACTTTATATAATAGCATTACTCCAAAGTATACATGCTGGCAAAACCCGGACAAATTCCAAATAATAAAAAAACAATTGCTATTTATAAAAGATTAAATCAAATAAATAATCTTAATATTTTGTAAATATATTATTTATAACTATAAGAATATATATGATTTGTTTACATAAAGATTATTAATAAAGTTTTTGAGATATTAGTAATACTAGAATTTGGGATTTGGGATTTGGGATGACGGACAAATCCCAAACTATAGTAAGTCGGGATTTTGCCAACATGTATACTCCAAAGTATTTTATTTCTATTACAAGTATCTTAATAACCCAAGATGGTGTCATGCCAAAATCATACTGGTATTGAGTAGGGTATAATTTAGGATTACTTTGAAGTATATTACTCTATTAACATTTCTAAATAGTTAGCATTAGCCAACCACTTAGTTGATGATTTAGTCAGCTGGCTAAGCTAGCTGACTAAACCCATGTTGCTTAAATCACTAAATTTTATATACTTTTTCTAAATTACAAGACTATTTATTTTTATTTTGTAATATATTTGAAACTTACAATAGCAAATCTTTTAATATACCATAAACTTTTATTTTATTATGCAAGCAAATTATATTTTTATATTAAAGCTGTTCAAGATTCATCAAATGCAACTATTAGAACTGCTAAACTTATTAATATAATTCACTACAAATGTAAAAAGTAAAATTGCCTTGATAATCATGTTTGCAATAATTAAAGTAACTAAAATAAATAACTAGAATATATGTCCTGTATCAATTAAAAATTTTGTCAATTCTTAATTAATATTCATCATTTATTAACTTTTACCAATTGAAGAATGATCTAGGTTAATTTTTAATATATTTATATATCAAATTGATTGTATAATAAAATTCAAATCATTTAAAAAAACAATCAAAAATTATTATTATAATAACAAAGTTAAACTATCATTTTTTTGGTTATAAAAGATAGTAAAAACCTTTATATTGCATATTTAAATAATGACTTCAAGGATTGTCTTTATACTGTATTTTTACATTCAAAAGATTTCCAGTTTTTTCTGCTAAAAATTTATTATTTATTTTTATAAGCAAAAATTTCTTTAATTTATTATATAATCTTTAATATTAATTCATTAACATAAAAAAGGTAAGATTTATTTAAAAAAAAAAGAAACCAAATTCATTAAATAAATTATTACATTCATTAAATAATTTTTATAAAATATTTTTTTTGAAGTAAATAAATTATTAATTCTTTAAGTAGCTCTATAAATTCTTTTTCTCATAAATAAAATATTTTAGATTGTTAAACAATTTTTTTAAAAAAAAGGTCAATCAAGATTATAAAGAATAAATGACTATTAATTCCATATTAATTGCAAATTGACACATTATTTTCAAATTTACTAATAACCTTAGTCAATTATTAATAATTGAGAAATGATGCAGGACATCTACAGTTAACTATAGTTTGCATGTGGATTGTGCAATCCAGATTTATGTGATGATACAAATATCAGTATGGTCATACCATACTGCTCCAGTGTTCTTTATATACATAAATATCATAGCTGCTGATTAAATTCATGTGCTAAATGGATTCGGAATCACCTTTAAGTTAGTTCGAAATTCTTTACTGATTTAAGTGAATTTATGTTTTAACATAAGTGTATTTAGAATCAACTTATATTGATTCTAAATATATTCCGACAACATATAAAAATAAAATTCACTTTTACTATGTAAACAAATGCTGAGTGCATTATATTAAAAAAACCTTCCACGTGTCGAAGGCACGGATCAAATGCTAGTTTTTTTGTAAAATGTAAATCGCTATTTAGGAATAGTAAGTTTAAAGATTCTAATAATACAAAATTATTACCAGGAACGGAATGATATTGAAGATTCACGTAGTGTAGCAGAACCCCGAGCTGTACATAGATAGGTCACTATTTGCTTTTGCTTATTTTTGACTATTTTTTTGTATATTTTTTCTATATTTAGTAATATTAATGCTTATTTTTGACTATTTTTCTGTAGATCTTTTCTATTTTTAGTAATATATTAAGATTTTTTAAAATAGTTAGCTGTTCATAGATTGCTCGGGGTCCTAGTGTAGCACATCTTCACATCCGATGTAACACTTATTCCTGTATTAGTACCTCATTAATTGCTGATCGTAAAATCATTGTCTTCCAAATTATTTTAAAATCGCCGGCATAAACAAGAATATAGGAATTGAATGTATTTATATTTCTGAACCATTCTATATTAATTCTCTAAATAATTCGTCGGTTCTGTCTATAATAATAATAATAATAATAATAATGATAATAATAATAAAATAATAATAAATATTCGTGTTTTTAAGTTGTATTTTAACTACAAGACTGCCACCCCAAAACCTCCCCAGTATATACGAATATATAAATTCTTGTATGTGTATACAATCATTGTGTTGCACATCAACACATAACAAAATAAATCAAAAATTTAATCTATACTGATGTTAAAAAATTGATAAGGCTTTGTTGACTTTATATAATAATAATTGTTACTAAAAACGACAAAGAAATGAATGAATTTCCTTTCTTTTATATGGCTAATTGAGTTAATAATAAACTGCATATGACTTTATCATATTAAACATTCAAATCTAACCACTATAAAGGCCTTCTGTCCCTGGTTTCACGCGTTGACGCCGAGCAGCTATGTTGGCTAATTAATAGTAAATTTATAATATCCGTTATCTGTATTTCAATAAATTTTAAACAAAAGTATAATTATAGTATATAAGCATAATACTTACCTATATTGACCCGAAATTATTTCAAATATATCTATATGCAATAAGAGTTGATTTTCTGAGTTCAATCTTCTATAAATGCACATTTTTAGAAAAGTGCACTTACAGAATATGCACTCATTTAGAGCAACCTATATATAATATTATACAATATATTAGACTGATCAAAGTGGTATGCATTTATAGAGAAAAAACACATTGTAGTGCACTCATAGAAGATCGATTGTATATTATTTATCTAACAATAAATTCTGTCTACATTAAGATATGTATAAATTCGGGATGTTTGAGATCATATAGACTATTTTTGAGCATTATTTCATGCTTATATGACATCTTTCATTATCAATTGAATTATATGCTAATAGGAATTTGAAATCGCTATTGAGAGATACATTATTCAATAATAGAACAAATATAGTTAGTATTGGAACTTTAAATATCAATAAAAGAAAAATGTTCAATTAATATTTCTTAAATTAGTAAATACGTATAATATAATCGATTAATGATTGACCTAATGATTGATCGATGATGTATGTTTTGAGCTCATACTGTAAATTATATACTTGATCAATTATCATAATCGATTTTTAATCGATCAAGAAAAATTTTTTGAACCCAATTAGGGTTCAAATGAGTCAACCGTAGTGGTCGTACCCTACAATAATCGGTTAACTGTTAGGCTATCTGGATACCCGAATTATAAAATTGTTAAACAGATAAATTATTGAGGTATCCGGTTAACTTAAGATGTGATATAGGATAATACAATTATAATAAATATTTTAATTTGCGTATTATTTATATACTAGCATCATTCGGTGTAAAACTTGTCAACATCATAAATTTAATGTATTTTAAATAAGAACATGATTTTAATATTTCGTTTGTTTATTATATTTATTTAATAGGTCGATATAAATCAATTACACTTTAAACTTATACTGGCTTTCAGTTTTTTTGTAAGTATATACATAATAATAATTATTTTGGGGGCTGATGCTGAAAATGGATTATGCTGAAAATTTGGGTATAATACCTACTAAAATCCACATATACTCTTTTATTAATAAAACTACACCCTAACTTAACTATAAAAGAAAAGACCACAAAAAAGGCCCTAAAAAAATTTACAATTTTCATAATAAAATATGAAAAATTTTCAGCATAATCCATTTTCAGCATCAGCCCCCACAATTATATTATAACTTATATATGAATACATACTTGTACAGTAGGCACTTATTTTATTTTTCTATTACATACTTTACACAGTACAGAATACAATAAGAAAAGCGCGAGTTGAACGCTGCGTGATAAAAGGATTATTCTATACTATTTTATTGTTCCGAGTCATTTCTGAATTTACTTCAGTTCAATTCTAAATTGAAACGGGTTCTTTCTCCGATCGTCAATTCTCATGAGACCACAGAATAATTACTTATTAATAATTACATTTATATTTGCAATGATCTTTTTCATTGATATTTATAAAGAAAATTCTTTTATTGTTTCATCTTTTTTTTTTTATACACTTTATTGAGCAAGGATATGACTTCGTGACTCGTGAAATTCGTTATAATGAATGTCTAAATACTAAAAAATTCTGATCTTCAGTGTAACCCGAAATTTAAGCTAAACCTTTTAAGGTTCTTTATATTGGCGTAACAGAAGAACTGCTCATGCCTAAACAAGATGGGATGTCGAAAATGATGGTCATGAAAAATTTAGTAATTATCTTCTTATTAGATTCGGGTTAGACAAGACACCCGACCAGATTCCTGCTGTTGCCGAAAACAAATGCGGATGTGTTCTACGCGAGGAATGCAAAAACTATTAATTACATTGTTAAAACATATATGAATATTCGAATGTATTCTTTTAACGTATGAAAAGTTAGCATTTAATATTTAGTGATTCATTTTTATTCACGTTTATTTATTTATTTTAATCGCTTTTTTTTTCATTAACTGGTAAATGGATAGCGGTTCTAAAATGACAAATGACAACGAATAACACATGCCAATTGAGAATCAACATAAATTCAGAATAACGCGGAACATTATAATAATAAGGGGTTTCAGAATTAAAATTCGTAAATTTTATTTGATAAAATAAGAAGACGTATTTATTATCAATTTAAGAGATGTACAGTACAAATCTTATCTTCATTATTATAAATTATTTTATTGTTAATCGATACTGCTTCTAATATCGTTTTATTATTATTAAATAGTTTGTTGATCTGCATAATAAAAAAATCTTACTTATTTCGTCAAATGGGAGTCTCTAAACACTCCCATTTCATGATTTTTTTTAAACTCATTTATTTCCGAAATACGCCTAGATCTCTTTGTCTGGCCACTAATGACACCTGACGAATACGTAAGTTAGAATAGTACAAACTTCATGCATAAATCTTTTTTTTATATTAATCAACAATATAGAGTTACTTTATTTGATTGATGCATCATAATATAGATATCTTATCCGGATATAACCGTTATCCTTTTATTTTGAATAGGATATAAAACCGGTTATTAGATTTTCTTAAAGGTTACAACCTTTCGGGTAAAGAGTTATCCGGGTACGAGCACTAGTCAACCGGGTTCACTTGAACCCAATTCGGGTTCAAATAAGTCAACTCGTTGGTTCATTTGAATCCAATCCAGGTTCAGATGTGCCAAATCTGGGTTCATTTGAACTTACCGTAAAGTATTGAAAATAAGCACATCTCCCTCTATCCCTCCATCCCACTTTTTGCAACTTCAGATTAACGGGGATAACTTGATTAAAGATTTTATTGCTAGTGTCACAAATTCGAATTTCCCTATTAGCATTTGTACGTATATAGATCTCTTTTCTTTATTTAGTAAATAACTTTAATTTCCATTTTTGTATAATTCATTAAATGTTAGTCAAAATTGTAAACTTGATGATGATTAACATATCAACATATCATCGACCCTTTTGTATAACATGTTTAACGTGTAAGAATTATGAAAATTCTAGATAGCACGCAACGTGTTAGGCTTAGTAGTATCATTGTTGAATAGCACCAAGCGTGTTAGATAGCACGTTAATGTGCTAGGTAACACGTTAACGTGTCGTTAGGGTGGGCCTCAACTAATAAAATCAAACATAGTCGGGGTAATATATGAAGATCATTAATTTCGGATTTATTAATGGTTAAATTTCGATATCAAAATAATTATAAAATTAAATTTACATTTATTAGCACAAATATCTAATGAAAGTGCATATAATTTTTTTTTAACTTGAAGCTCTCAACTAGCTCTACATGTTAATAGAGCTACTTTTTCAATATTAAACGTTAAAAAATTAATTGATTTTTGCGAAATTTTTTTAACAAATTATTTGAAAAATAGCTCTATTACCATGTAGAGCTAGTTGAGAGCTTCAAGTTAAAAAAAATATATATATATACTTTTGTTTAATAGTTATTCTAATAAATGTAATTTAATTTAATATTTAAATATATGGCCTATAAAAAATCCGAAATTAATGATCTTCATATATTACCCTAACTAATGTTTGATTTAATTAGTTGAGGCCCCACCCTAACGTGTCGTATATTAAATCCAAATGTATATAAACGAATGAATTTGACTTCAATAAAGAGAGATACAGGTAGAGAAGCTCCCTTCGATTTTACTTAAGAAAATAAAGAAGTAAGCTAGTGTAGTGATGAAGAGACCTTTATTCGAGTAAATCAGATCAGAGTTAAATCGGTTAAACGTACACACTCTCCCTCACATTAGTTCCGCTAATCTGAAATTGGGCGCTGTGCTTATTTTCAATACTTTACGGTAATTTGTGTACAATGGCTGGCACGTGATGCCGATAACTTCTCAAGTCCGATACAAAACCTGCCCACCATACATCCCGATTTTGAGAGGGTCGACTGTATATTATGGTGCAAAAAAAACACACACACACATAATCGCACGTAGCTCAGCATGCAAAATGAAAATTTTAATGCCAATATGATATTCAGGTTATATTGCGGTTATATTGCGGTTGTTTGGATAGAATATAGCATTTAGAATGATGTTGGTTGACTCGGCCCATTAGCGGGCCGAAGATCGACCTGCACCTTCATGGGCGAGGCGATCTTATAAAAAGCATTCATGTAGCTATTTTATTTCGATCCAAGAATGATCATTGACCAATCAAATCAATTTAAATTGAACAATTTTAGTTGGGATAACCCTTTTTTTTGTCTTATTTCGTGAATGTGATTCTTTGATGCATATTACTGTCAATTATACTTAGTTCAAATAAGCGAATTAATAGAAGGAGCTAGTGAATATAATTTGCCAGGTACGTACTGTACGTAGTTAAATGGCATGGACGGATAGGCAAAATAAATATGTTAGCAGATAAGCAAGCAATATATAAAATGAAATGAATTTATTATACAGTAAATAAATAATTATATGTAACAAATACATATTATAGATATTAATTAAATTATCAGTTGATTATATATTTTAAATTTGTGTCGCGGATCATAATGAAATTGGATTAAAATGAAATGTGGGTTTCTATTTAACCCTCTAAAGCCTACTTGTACTTGTTTAATATAAACTCTACTCTAAAACTAACCTCTAATCTTAACCCCTAACCCTAAAGAATGCGCCCCAAAAAATTTTATTTTTTGGTGACTTGTCAATTTTTTTATACTATACATATTTCACTTAAATCTGATTTCATTATGATCCGTCACAATAAATATTTATTCAAGTAAATTACTATTTATTATTAATCATACCTGCTTGACGTTATTCTTTATTCTTCACATTTTTATATTTAAAATTTATTTATAATCATTTTATTTTGTATTAGACGTTATTACTATTCTTAATTGTTCATACAAAATATCGCTATGATTACTGATTAGTTGATTCACATGTGAATTAAAATGATTGATACTTATAATTAATAAAGTTATCCATTTCATGAACTTACCGGTATATGTTAAGCTAATAAGGGCAAGTATTGAATTATAGTTTTTTTTAAACGAAAATTTTTTAGTAGAATGGTTGGCCCGGTCGACCTGCTTGAGTAATTATGGCAGCCCAGTTGGCCCGAGGGTTTGCATCGGCCCGTATCATTGCATTGATGATCTAATTCGAATAAAAATAAAAAAGTTTATTCAAATTAGTTCATTAGATGGCTAGCATATTTAACATTTTATTCACGTATTTATTTTATGGCATGCAAAAATATCGTGTAATCAACTATTATCAATAGTCAATCAAATTGCAGAAGATAGACACACCCACCATTTAGTAACATATAATACTTAAGCTAGATCAACACAATAGAATAAGAAATAAATAGCTTAAATACTTTTTATTTGGTGTTTCAAAATAAATTAAATAAAATTATAGGGTTTTTGCAAATAGCTTTTACATAACTATGTATATAAAATTATATAATCAAAAGAATAATATAGGGGTGTGGCGACATAGTGTAGTTGGATTGTTGTTACCCCCCAAGTAGTTGTAACTAGTGATGTGAGTTGGTAGCTACCGGTAGGAATCTACCACTGGTATCTACCGTTAGATAACGGTAGAAACCATTAGGTAAATTATATGCAGGATAGATACCAATAAAATAATAGAATAAAATTTTAAAATTATATAATACATTATAAATATCGAAAGTATATGATTTGTCAAATAAATTTTATTTACCATGTAACTAGTAGATCTACCGGCAGAGACCCGTAAAAATTTTTTGTGTTATACGAAATCTTTATTTGCGTTATTGCAAAAATTTGTATTAATTTGTAATAATAAATTAATTTTGTATTAATTTGCGAATTTTTCGGAAATCATCAAAAATTTACTCAAAATTTTGTTTTGCCCTTTAGTCTTTTTATGTTCATTCATTTTCTCTTTCAAAAATTTTCAGAATCTTAATTTTGCAGACTATCTGACACCAGTAGCCAATCAAATTTATAGAACATTACGTGAACTTTACTCTTAGAAATTTGGTTTAATTTGCATAATCAATATAAATTTGCATTAATTGTATTAATTTATATACAATTTTTATGGGTCTCTGTCTACCGGTAGCTACCACCTACCGGTAGATACCGGTAGGAATATGCCAAATTGGTAGAATTCACATCACTAGTTGTAACAAAAGGTACTGAGTTTGAATCCCACTGGAGACGATTTCGAAAAATTTATCTGCATTATGGTAACCTGGACTCCGAGCCCAGATTTACAAATCTGTATTTCAGATTACACCAACTTGTATTGGGAGCTCTAGAGCTGTGTTGCAGAACTGGGGTGCATAAATCCTGGGGGAGTGCTGGCGCTGTGTTATACACAGAACTGTAGGACAAAGGAAACCATACTTGGCAAGACCCGAGCAAAAAGATAACCGACTTCGACGGTACTTAAACAGAAATCGGACGGGGACGGACCGGAAGTGGACTGACCGAGAAGCGGACTGACCGGAAGCAGACTTATGACAAAAGGGCCTATGGCGGAGCTCTACCAATCAGACCACCGGAAGTCGCTCTGGAAGAAAAGGTCATGCGTTACGAAAGCATGTACCAAGGAGAAGGAGATCTTGGATTCACCAAGGCAGACCACTTCTTCCGGGTCCTCGGCATTGGGAGTAGGAATGCAACTGAGAAAAAGAAAGTGAGGTAGGGGTAAAGGAAGCAACCGGAAAGAAACCAGAAGAGGAACAGGAGAAGTACTGGGGTTGGTGAACTGTGCAAGAGCATGTACCATGCTATAGATACTAGTAAGAAGGTAGTGGCTTGAGAAATGGGCTAGGTTGCGGCAGCATTAAAAGATGGCTTGAGATACGAACCTGGTGGCGGCAGCACTACATGTACTATTAGTGGACAAGTAAGGTGCAAAAACCAGGTTAAAAATATGAGTGGGACATATAGGATACTCTGGTAGGTTTAGGTCATAGATAAAATAGTCTAAGTTTCGGTACTTGGTAGTTGTAGTAATCCAATACAATATTCATGGATGTTGTAATGATAACTATGCTTAATAAAGATCTGAGGCATGACCTCATCTTAACAAATAAAAAAAAAAAGAATAATATAGGAAGTTTTAATATTACTGTAATTTAGTTAATATTAAATCAGTGTGAATTAGAATCAATAAATATTTTACAGCTGATTTGAAAATTAGTAGGATACTTGTTCATAGGAAGATATTCATATGATTGGTTAATTTGGGTAAATCTACCTGTGATTTCCAGTGATAATTAACCAATCAAATTAATAATTTTTAAAAGAATTTATCATTCTAATACTTTTAGAAAATGAATTAAAGCACCATACAAAGAAGCTTACAAACTAATAAATTCACATGAAAGACATATACTTAGAGAACAGATAGATACGCGTAAAGTAGGTAAATCTTATATTTATTACTAACATATCCAACTCATTAAAGAATCTACAAGCATAAACTAAACCCTTTACAGTTGATAAGCTCAAATACACTACAAAACTAACCAAATCTAACTATTAAATCTGGGTCTTCTATTATTAAAGAGCCTGGACCTATTCAACTTAAACAGTTAGCAATAAAAAGATATTTAAATCTAACGCTACAAAGTAGTTTTGAATTGAAACGTTTCCAGTTACCTTCTTGATAGTATAATTTCATGTAGTCCAATAGGTGCTAGTATATTCTGTCTTCTATGTAAAGTAAGTCAGGAGTAAGGTAATTAGAGATTATTTTAATCAGTGAATATTGATGTTAGTTCAAAATTAGAAATGGCTTTTGCGGTGATTTTTTGTTAGTGAAATGTTACATTTTTAAAAAAGTACTTAAAAACAGTGTTGTCACTTGGACATTTTTTGGACATTTTGGACATTTTTTCAAATTAAAATTACTTAAAATTTTATTAAAATAATCTATTTTAATTTTTTCACCAATGAGTCCAGCACCTAAAAAAATATATAATTATATATTTTTTTAAATTAACTTATTGATTAGTTAAACATGCGACATAGGCTTGAACGATTTTGGACAATCTTGGACGTTGGACAAAAAACATAGTATGGACACGTCCAAGTGACAACACTGCTTAAAAGTGTATAAATAAGCTACCTGGGTAATTGATTTATATCAACCAATCAAACAAATATTCCATTCTAATGTTTATACAGATCATCATTTGATTACATAAATTTCAGCATCATTTGATTTAGCATCATTTGTGACATTTACTATAACTGATAAATATCTACAATGTCATCACAATACAAGATATTACAAATTGTGGAGAAAAATATGTTAACTCCTACGAGCAAATGGTAATATTTTAGGTATCTCGAGGCTATGGAACCTTACATTAATAACAGCACCAGACTGAGTGCATTAAAATCTTTATAGAAGAAACAATTTAACAAATATTTAAGTAAAATTGCAAAAGATCGTTCTGATAAAGAAAAATGTACTATAGCAATAACTCTTTTTATTTAGATTAGATTTTGGTGCTAAATTATTTCCAGACTATATTTGTGCTACTGGAAGCAGGTGACACCCTGTTAACTCCTAGAGCTAGGTGACGCTCTTAGTACAATATACAGTGCTTGTACTTATGCATTGCACTACTAGAGCAGGTGACGCTAGGGTGTGAAATGTTATATGATCTACAAACATAGTGAAGAACATATATTAAATTTTACTAATAAAGATTTTTTGTCGATCATTCTGTTTAATAACAAAAACATATAAAATTCTAAATTGAAATAACTTCTAAACTATTTATGAGATACATGCGAAAATATATTTATTAGATTCCTTTTAACATTCTCTTTAAAGCAATAGAGCTCTTTTTTTATTTTTCATATAAGTTAAAGCGAAAACTAATTACTAAAACACGATTAATTTTATAACAATAAAAAAAAAGAGCTCTATTATCTTAAAGAAAACATTAAGTGGAATCTAACAAAGGTATTTTTACTCGTATATCTTTAATAGTTCAAAAATTATTTCAGTTTAATTTTATATTGATAATAATAATGATCGTAATGAGTGATTATTAGCAGTCAGAAATAGGTTGCAGATCATGCAGATTATCGGAAAAATCTTGATTAGTAAAAATTATTATATAATCTTCACTATGTTTGTATTTTTTGTTATGCTATTTCACACCCTAAGGTGATGCCCTGTTAACTTCTGGAGCTAGATGACACCCTTGATGCAATGTATAGCAAGCATCAATGATTTTAGTAAATTACATAAATAAAGCAAGACTAATACAGTCAACCCTCCATAAATGCAACTCATAGTACAAGCCTACAACGTGCATTTAGAGAGGTTTGCATTTAGAGAGAGCCAATTAAATTGCAGCTTTAAAAATTAGATTATCAAGTTTGTGTAACTTCTACCAAAACTGTATAACCTATTTTAAATACTGAAATTTGATTGGCCACGTGCATTTAGGGAGGTTAGTGTGATATAAAATGTTATTCAAGAGAACATGCATTTACAGAATATAGAACGTGCATTTAGCACTAATAACATTTTACGGAATAGAAAAAAACCTGCATTTAGGGAGATATTGCATTTATGGAGGTTGCATTTATGGAGGTTTGACTGTAGATAATTTATTTTTTTATTTAAGGATTCAAAAGCCATTGAATTCTGGAATCAATTTGAAAAGAAACGAACTCTAAAACAACAACAGGTATATAATGATTAGTGGATATATTTCAATCGCTAATTCATCTAATACTGTTGTATATTGTTAAACAGTATGATACAAATATCGACATACAATTAAATACTCTAAAAGTAATGAGCACTGCTTCATCGTATTAGAGGAATGAATTATCCAAACAAATAGAAATTTCAGATGACAATGACAAAAATCTGGTAAGATTATGAATATTACTAATATATAATTCTTTCAGAATAGCTAACAATCTACTTTTTTTTTTATATAAATATCAAAATGATGACTATATTGAGAAAAAAATATTCAAAATCTTGTAATATTGAGGATAGCAGTATGAAGAAGCGAAAAAGCAGACAGAAAAAAATGGGAATAATTTGATAGATATTGAAACCCTTTATTTACTTTGTGTGGACATAGAAATATCTAAACAATTAAAATGAATTTTACAGAATGATAATGATTGCAATTAGGATAAAAAATCTCTTAAACAAGCTATGTAGTTCTGAAAAAATGAAAAATTTAGTGGAATGAATATTTTCAAAAATATTGTAACGAATCTGTCAATAAGTTAATTCAGAACGAAATTATGGATATTACCCTGTCTTCAGAGTTCATACTAAGATATATGAATAAAAATGACTATATGCAAGTTCTAAAAGAGATCTTTGAGTCTGTTGATAAGTTATTTCCAGAAAGTGCAGTTAAGTTCCTTAATGGGTTTTTTCAGAGGTATTTTTTTATGCTATCCAGTAGTAATTTGTCTCTTTGCCTGTCAATTACATTATCACTATTTATATTTTGGCAGAATTGTACTCATGAACAATGAGATGATAAGTAGAAAGCTTATTAGAATCAGAAAAAGATCAATTTTTAAAAAAATTGAAAGACTATTATTCGAAATGTTACTCATTTTGTAAGTATCTTTTATCATATCAGCTGATTTAATTTTTTGGGCATTATAAATAGTCCCAAAATATTTAATGATCAGCAAAAAATCACATGCTAATTGGGTATAAATAAAATTTGTATCCAAATCACATGTCAAATTTGTTGACTCATCTAAAAATAATAACAGAACATATATAAAACCAATGAACGCAATCATAAAACCAATGGACATAATCTTAAAATATAAAGTTTTTTAGAGAGAATAAAGTTAGTAATAAATTGCAAGTATTATTATTATTATTTTTTTTTTTAACCTTTGACAGTCTCGTCGGTACCTTTATTAAATAGATACTTGATACATAATATAACTAAATTAATTATTTATATTTATTCTATCTATCTATCTTATAGCAGGTCCGGCATCACCCGAATACTTCATGAGCACCTTGGTGCGACCTGTCGCACTGCCTCACTGATAAGACAGACAACTTTGTCAGCCCTGTCACAGGCCAAACCAGAATGGATAATTTCCATTCTTTATAAAGTCCTCGATCATGGTTTCCCACCTCTTTTCAACATTCATTTCCTTATTTCCTCTAGGTCTTGACTCTTCTATCTGAACCGTTTCGCTTTCATTCGACGAGTCACATGATCTTTTCCGTCCATTTCCATTATCAGGTTTCTTTCTCTTGATCTTTGGGCTAATACCTTCTCCTTTTTCCCATATTGAAAGCATTTTACAACGCTCTGACCATATGAAGTCAAAGAAACCATTTCTCCATATGTAAACGAAGCTTCTAAAACAGTTGTTCCACTCTTTTTTTGTTGCCATATATTCTCGTAGAGCTCCACTAACTTTTGCTGTACACAGACCCTTTATATAACCTATACGCATCTCGTTACGTTCATTTCCTGTAGCTGGTAGTAGAATTTCTCTAAAATCATACAGACTTAATCGCTTCTTCGTTTCCTCCGATAGCTTCTGCCATACTGCTTCTGTTGCTACCACTTCAATATTATGCCACAAAAAACTGTATGCATCACACTCCACCAAGTGCTCTAAAGTCTCCGGCACTTCTTTCATACATGCAATACAGTTGGATGATATATAGATATCGGGTCTTCTTTTTTTTAACACCTCTAGCACTGGCAACTCATTAAAAAACACCTTGTACCAGAACGCCAATTTTTTGCTTTTCTTCAGGGTTGTGCATCTAATGCCCGTAAAACCTTTCAGAGTTGACCAAAATAAATGCCAATTATATTTTTCCTCACTTCCTTCTTGTTCGAAGTCTTGAACTACCTTCGATTCGCGCCATCTCGCGCTATTTTTGGCGTCAAAAACTTTCCTTAGAAATGCTCTTGTTCCTAACTCAACCCTATAATGCTTCCATCGTAAAGGACATTTAATCCAATGATTGTATTCTGGTGTCCCTATACTTGTTCCTCTTTCCGTTCCTTCTTTTGCTAAAGCGTCCGCCTTGTCATTCCACCTATCTTTGCTATGACTCTTTATCTTCTCTAGCTGTAGCTCTATACCTTTCGTCTTTACCATATCTTTGATTTTGATTAACCAATCAAAATACTTTTCTTTCATCCATTTTTTCCCTTCACGAAGTTCCAAATTTCTGCTCAGACCTGCTATTGCTCCTAAACTATCTGTTCTAATTACTACTTTTCTATTACTAGGCACTGTCAACAAAGCTAGCCAAATTGCTACCAATTCCGGCTTGGTTGAAGACGGCCATGCTTCTACTCTACACATGCCTTTTGTTAAGCATAACTTCCCTTCATTATCCACCTGAACCCAACCAGCTCCCATTTTATTTCCACCTTCTACAGACCTTAACGACCCATCTGTATAAAAAACTACTACATTACTATCTCGTTCTCTATTACTTTGGAGCTGTTGTTCAAGTGTTTCCTCCATTTCACGTCCCACCTTTTGCTGTCTAATCATCCCTACATCAATATCTTCTATCACCACGTCTTCTGCAATATGTTCTTTCTCTTTTGATATTGGCGCTTCTGAACGTACCATTTCTTCTAACATATCTGTTGGTATCAGACACACACGCTTCCCTTCTTTAACTACTGGCCTTGGTAAGCATGATAAAATCCTAGACTTCGTTAACCATTTCGCACTCTCAGAGCTTCCACTTTCTTCTTGCCTTTCCAAATACTGTAAACTTTTACCAGGACTTTTTCCAAGAGAGTTTGTGTCTTCTACCATTCTCCAATTTTCTGTTAAGACCTTACACTTCCTTTTTTCTATGATTCTCTTTACTACCGGCTCGTTCTCTTTTCCTCTAAGCAAGATCCACTCCTTCTTTCTGTTATCACGTGACACTTCTTTTTTTGACATCTTTAGTATGTACATACTGTTTGCGTCTCCTATCCATTCCTCTTTAACCGTTCTTCTATCTTCGTTTTGCAAAAGTTTACTTTCAACTACTGTAAACCATTTGGGCCTTTTCCCTCTTCGGACTCTATCTCTTGCCAACATAACTTGTTGCCACGTTAACATGTTTTTACCACTCTGGTCTAGCAACTGCTCTACAAAGAATATACCCGTATCCTGTAGTCCACTTATCAAATTCCTACTTCCCTTTTCTTCCTGGAGCAATTTTCTGATCGGATATTTTCCTCCATGTATACCCCACCAATTTTCATCAAAACCAAAACTGACTTTTAACTCTCTCGCTTTGACCAACACTCGGCATGCTAGATTGCCTTTCCATAACTGTTGGAGCTCCTTATCTTCCTCACTCTTCCACTCCATATCTACTAAACCCGCATTAAGCAAACCTTGCTTTATTCTAATGTGTGCTAGCTTCAACACTATCCCATCATTGTTCAGCCGATTTTGCAATGCCGAAATCTGCTTAATACACAACTCCTGCTCCAACAATTTACATCCCATCATTCCTCTGTGGGATATGATATAATTTCCAGCTGTTCTCGCCATTCCTATTTTGTTTTTGACTAATTGAAGGTACGGTTGCTGTATTTTTTGCAGTGCCGTCTTGCTTAGATTTGATACTTGTAAAATATAACATAATTTTGGTATCAAATATATATTATTCACATAAATCAGTTGACTAATCGTCATTTTCTTCCATCTTAAGGTTAGGGCTGTTTGTCTTATTATCTCTTTCGCTTTATCTTTAACTAGCGACTCTTTTAGTCTTCCATTCAACCAAATTCCTAACATTCTAACAACTGTATTCTTTTTTGCTGCCTTGATAACTATCTTATTAATTTGAATATCTTCTCTTTCCTCTTTCTTTCTTTTATTCATCACCAAAAGCTTGCATTTGCTTTTATTTAGCTGTATGTCATTGATTACAAAAAATTCATTTGCTATTGCTAGAATTAACTCCATTTCTTCTTTACTCTTCCCTAACCACGTTGTATCATCGGCATACGCTATCGCAGCTTGTCTTACTCTTTCTACGCACCATGAATTGCAAGTATTATTAATTTTTTAAAATTTTAATAAATATATATTTTTTTTGTTAATAAAAATTTGTTCTCTAAAGTTTATATTTGTCTATATAATTTTAGAAGTATATTAGAATATCGAATACTACCAAAGTTAAACAGAAAATGTACACTAGATATATCTTTAGCAGTGCTGTTCACACATTAACAATCAGTTTGTAGGCACCTTATTTTGCTGATATTTAGTTCACAGTCAAGTTTATTTTACAAATACTATTTTACATACAAAGTAATTCTGGTTATTATTATTAAGATTAGTTTTGTATTAAAGTTAAAAAACAAAATAAAATAATTTTTAAAGTGTTTATATACCAATTGTTAGTGAAACAATGCAAATTCCTTGTTATTGGTTATAGGCAGTGATAGGTTCAGACAGTGACCCAAGCTTTTTTGTAATATCCCAACGTCCCAATGTCCCAGTGTTCCAAATTGGCCCAAACTAAGTCCCAAATTTAATAATTAATAAGTTAATTTAAAAAATTTATAGTTATATATTTTTTTAAGTACTAAATATATTTTTAAAAAAATTAAAGTAATAAAATTTTGAGTAGTTTTAATTTATAAAAATATTCTAAAATGTTCCAAAATGTCCTAATGCATTTCTGAACTGTCCCAAACCCATCACTGGTTATAAGTATTGTTTAGTAATTATAATTGACTGATTAAAAATTTTTTATTTTTAAATAATATTTTAAATAAATAAAATTAATATTTATTACTAGTCAAAGACCATAAATTACATATTTTTTTTAAAATCAAAAAATTAAAACCAAGTGTAATTTTTTATATGAATGTTGTTTAGGCTCAAAATGCTAAAAAGTTTGTTGTATCAGTAGCACGATTTGTTACACTTTTTTGGGGCATATTTTTTTTTATATATAAAATTATACAAAAAACATATAAAATTACTATAAACTTGTTAGCCAAGATTAGTTTCAATCTACATATTAATTTAAAATTAAATTTTGTGATTATATAGAGCAAAAGAAGGAGAATAAACTTGTCTTTTCTGCCAAGTTACTGTCCTGCCATTTTGGCACAAACTGAAAATGTAACTTCGCCAAAAACAAATATTTAACGATTTTAAGATGATGAGTATATGTAAAATCATACCCTGAATAACTTTACTTAGGCGACCAAAGTAGGTTACCTTGTAAGAAAAATGTATTACCTATGTACTAAAGTGAAATTTTTTGAGTTTTAAATATAAAACCCCTTTTTTTATCAAGATAACCTACTTTTGGCGCTTAAGCAAAGTTGTTCAGCATGCAATTTTACTTGTATTAAGAGTTAAAATACGGTTTTTTGGCCATTTACTAGGTTAAAAAACATTGTTAAATATTTGTTTTTTGCGAAATTACATTTTTGTTTTGTACCAAAATGGCATAACAGTAACTTGGCAGAAAAGGTAAGTTTATTCTTCTTCTTTTGCTCTATATAATCGCAAAATTTAATTTTAAATTAATATGTAGGTTTAAACTAATCTTGGCTAACAAGTTTATAGTAATTTTATTTTTATTTATTTTTTTTTAATTAAAGTGCCTGTCTTGGGACTTAGGAATTTTATTCAAGATATTAGGACCATCAGTATCCTCTAAGGGAAATACCGGCATTTGTTACATAGACGAGGATACATTTAGCTATACATACACTTTTGGTGTCTAATTTAAGTGGTCCATCCAAGGGTTCCACACTAGCTACTATACCTGCAACCCAATTACAGGAATTGCCTATTTAAATCCTCTGATCCTAGACGAGGATACATCTAGCTACACATACACTTTTGGTGTCTAATTTAAGTAGTCCGCCCAAGGGTTCCACACTAGCTGCCATACCTGCAACTCAACTACGGGAATTGCCTATTTAAACCCTCTGGTCCATATTCCGCCTGCCAATCCATCTTGTATCACAGAACAGGCCCGTTACATAAGTCAGTCAGCAAGTTCCGGATACTTATCCATTGTCTTAGGACCTAGTCGGGTATTCCTGGTTCTGTTATCCTCGACAGGTAGGGATGGTAAAGTCAGTCCAGGTCCGGTCTTGGTCCTAGGACCTGTAAGTCCTATCACACGGACCTAAGGACCAGGTCCTCATATAATAAGTCCTAGAACTTATGCTCAACCATTAGGATTAAGTTCTTGGACTTAGTTCTAAAACTTTCTAACCAATTAAAATTCTTTGTTTACTATTCTATTACTAATATTTTTAAGTTCTAATATATTTTATATTAGGACCTATTGTGGACCTATGGACCTAGGTCCTAAAATTGGGACCAAGTCCTTAAAGACCAGGCCTCAAAACCAGGTCCTAAAGTCCCGGACTTAAGGACTTTGCCATCCCTATCGACAGGAGACTTGGTAGAATGGTACCTGTCCCATATCAGGTATTCACCTACACTTCGATATTTATCGCTATGACCAAGGCCAACACTTGCAAGACAGGGTTACCCCTGTCCTCTTACCAATACCTACTTCTGCCCTTGTAAGGTTCGCTCCAACCCCGGTACCCACCATCACTTTCCTACCGGTCCTTCACTGGTTTTCCCAGACTTCCAATTCAGTTGGCCCGGAAGGGTTGATCTATCTGGTATACCTTCTGGTATTAGGTGCCATCATGGTTTTTCTCCTCCTGGTACCTACTTCTATAACATAGATTCTTTTCCTCTGGTATCCGATCTGGCGGCCAGATTGGTAAACCTTGTCCCTGAAATTGATGTCCGGTACTTTAGCTTCAGTCCAATATTCCGGTTTTGGTAGCATCATCAAAGATCTTTGCTACTTCCTTACTTGGGTCTTGCCAAATGGGTTTCTGTTTCCCCAGTTTCTTGGATTTGTCTGTGTCATGAGACACAACTTCGCTCGAAAGCTCCCATTCGAGATAGTAACCAAGGACTACAGGTAATGTACCCAACCGATCGACAGGAAACAGTTATCAGAACACAGGTCTATTTTTTCAAAGTGTTGTCAGTGAGATTTGAACCCTAGACCTGCCACTTGGGGGTGACAACTTACCAACTTCTCTAAGCTGCCACATCCTTTATAGTAATTTTATATATTTTTTTATATAATTTTATATATAAAAAATTTACACGTGACATATCGTGTTACTGGTATTGTAGGTTGGAATGCTTTATTATATTAGCTTGATAGTTCATCATAAATACAAGATATAGTTGATTTATTAAAAGAACAGTATCTATACAATGATTTGCTAAATAAATATACAAATATAATGCTTGAATATATTTTTAGCAAGCTTAGAACATAATCCAGAGATTCGATCAACTCAACAAAAATTACTTCAAAGACATGTTAGAGCTAGGTTTAGAATTTGAGTTAAAGTTAGTATGGTCTATAAAAAAATAAACTAATATTTTGTTCTACTTAATCTCATAATAAGTAAACTTCAATATACAGGTCGAATTTTAAAATTTCTCTTAGAAATTTTAAAATTCAACCTGTGATACTTTCAGGACAACTTAAAATAACACGGCATAATATTATCAGTCATAGGACATGTCCTTAAAAAATGGTCCAAACGTTGTTTATAATAAAAATTATAATAAAAACATATGAATTTACTATATAGACATAGATTAGAAGATTCTTTTGATCTTACTTATTAACTTAAAATTAAATTTTTTGGGAATATAGAACAAGGGAAGAAAAAAAAATTGGGCTTAAAAATCGAATTAAAATTTTGCCAATTTTGCACAAAACGAAAATATAACTTTGCCAAAAACAAATATTTTCTAATTTTAAGATGATGAATATATGTAAAATCATCTTAAAATTAGAAAATATTTGTTTTTGGCAAAGTTACATTTTTGTTTTGTGCAAAATTGGCAAAGTTTTAATTCGATTTTTAAGCTCAAATTTTTTTTCTTCCCTTGTTCTATATTCCCAAAAAATTTAATTTTAAGTTAATAAGTAAGATCAAAAAGAATCTTCTAATCCATGTCTATAGTAAATTCATATATTTTTATTATAATTTTTATTATAAACAGCAATTAAAAGGACATGTCCTATGACTGTTATCTTCTAAATCTAATCCATATTTTTTTCTAAATAATCCTAGCTCTGCAATATAATATATTGATTTTGCAATATATTATTGCTATAAAAATTTTTATGAAAATACTATGTCTACTACTAGGTAATTATAGTCCTCTAAAGAATATTCATTTGACAATACAAGTTAGTACAGCATATTAATTACCAATCCGGATAAGATCGGCACTATAGCTATATTATTACCATATTTGGGGGTCGTCTAAAGCCAGGTGCATTCATGTGATAAAAAGCCCTCAAATCGTAAAATTTGATCTTAACGGATCAGCCCGACGAGACGAAAACAAAGAAAAAAAGTGAAAAATGCTGAAAATACAAAAAACGAGTGTCTAAACCTGTCTAGGGGCATTAATAAAAAATGTCGGGAAGACAATTTTACATATAAGTCAAGCCCTAAACCTAACCCCTAACTAGCACTTATCCTAATTTTAATTAAATAATCAAAAATATATAAACGCACCTGGCTTTAGCAATCCCCATATTTGGAATTAGGTATAAACAAATATATAAACAATATATTAGTAAATCTGTTTTAGGCCTAATAAAAAGTTTTTTTTGTACTAAGTAAATATTATTTTTTGATATAAGTAAAGTTGTAGAGCAGGTTCTTGTGCATCTACTTTTTAAATTTCATTAAAATCGAACCAGTAGATAAGAAGATATGAGTAAAAACGTCTTTAAAATTCTTTAAATCATATAAAAATTTTATATATACAGGCCTGATCCAGATTTTGTACTACTTTGTTTATATATTTGTTTTGCCCCAATTCTAAATATAGAAATATTGCTGATCTTATCTGTATTGGCAATTAATTTGATTCATTAAATTGCATTGTTATAGTAAATAAATATTTACTAGAAGTATAATTATCTAATATTTGCTAGCTTTTTATTTCTCTAAACAATTCTTTTGCGAACCAGATAATGGCCCATATATAAATAACATACGTGATTGTAAGTATTCTCCTTTTCACTTCATCACCTACTATATTGCTAAAAACACTAAATCAAAGCTTCTTTTACAAATCTTTTTGAACGTTATCTAATTTATAGAAGAAATCCATTGGATTATAAATTCATAAGATGCAGGTTTAAATTGAAAGATTTTTAGTGCAATCATCAACATTCTTATTTCTGCTTGTCTATCCTTGTGTTTTCAATAAAATAGATCATTTTTTTATATGAGCTGATATAAAGAATCATTGCAGATTTGAGTAAAATACTAAATTATAAAAAAAAATTTAAATATATAAAGGCACTGACATTTAGGGGGCATCCAGAAATCACGTTATACAAGAGGGTGAAGGGGGTCTGACAAAATATAACATTTTTCCTTTTAAGTAGAGAAAGGTCAAAGAAATATAACGCAATTTTTTTAGAAAAAATCGTCTAAAAACTGACCCAGTGGTCCAAATTTAATGATTTTGGTACCATTCGATTCGTCTCGGTGAGAGGAGTCGAATGGTACCAATTTCATTTCATTTGGATTACTGGATCAAAAGTTATTGGTCAAATACTATTGGTTATTATGTTTTCTTATAAAAATGACTATAAAATCAATAGTTTTATGTGAATAACTATTGATCCGGTAATCCAAATGAAATGATTTTGGTATCATTGGATTCGTCTCACTGAGACGAATCGAATGGTACCTAAATCATCCAAATCGGATTGCTGTGTCACACTATATTCAAGTTTTTGTAAAATTTTATATATAAACATATGGATTTTGAAAATTTTTTTTATATAGTAGAGGGGTGTCAAGCGCTACTATGAGGGGTACATAAGTTATTTATGGATGCCCCCTTATTACCTAATATTTATTTACTATAGAGACTTACCCCCACCCCAGGTAAGGTCTATAAATAGAATTTTAGCCAATCAAATTTAACTAAGATAATTGACCCCCAGCCCCTAAAATATTATCTAATAAATGTTAGCACAGGACCCCGAAATATACATAAATAGGTCAAGTTAATTATAGAGTTACTAAAAAAAGAAAGATCTGCAAAAAACTTTAAAAATAAGCAAAAAATTACTATAAATAGAAAAGATCTGCATAAAAAACCTCAAAAATAAGCAAACTCATACCTGACCTATCTATGTATATTTCGGGGTCCTGTTAGCACCCTAATTGAGTTAGTTTTGAAACTTAAATGTCTTTGAATATACTATAAATATACAAAATCCCTGGACCTAACATTTTGGATTTTTTGAATAACCAGATTGCCTATTATCATTAGTACTAAATCTGTGCATATAATTGAATATCAAATGTTTGATGCATCTATATTGTGTAATGATCTATATATAATCAAATTTAGGTGTGTCAAAAATTTTAGAGTGATCTACAAATCCATGCATATGTTATTCTTAGTTAAAACTAATATTGTTAGTCAAAATACTTAATTTAGTCAACCATTTAGGCAATTAGGTATCTAAATATATTTCGACATGATATTATTTTTTTTGAAATATCTAAAGTCTAAATTTGACTAAATGTCTAAATTAAATATAAACAATAAAATTATTATATATGTATATATGTATATATATATATAGCCATATCACTCTCACCAACGATCATCTGGACCAAATTTTCGACGGAAGAAAAATCAAACTTTTTTTGTTAGAGCGGTGCAGGTACTCAATAGTACTTTAGGATAACACAAGTGTACGGTTTTTAGAAAGGTCAATCACTGCCTTAGGGACTCCTTTCTTATATTCGGCATGCAAACCAAGAGCATCGGTGTAAAAGATAACTGGCAGGGGATGCCCTTTTGCACAAAATTTTGGTGGAAACCAAGGATTAGTGTTTTCGTCGACGAAGTATCTCGTGGTAAAACAGTGGGGAACAACAAGAAAATGAAGTTTTATCTTCCTACACTCTCTTTCAAATTTGCTTCAAGGTTCGTCTTTGGCCTGTTTGGATTTTTTTGAAATTTTTGCCAAAAAGTGGGCATCCTAGCTTATACCCTTCAAAGGATCAGCAGTGTTTACTTTTCCAAATCGGGAATATGTCCCCGGAGTGGAACTGGTTCCAGCATTGGTGCTAGGACCTGGAGGGCCCGTGAATAAATTTCTTTTCATTTAGACGTAGTATTCTATTTGTACATATAATACTTTGGTGGGGTTTGTCCATGCAGTATTATATAATTTTTACCATCGTTGGTTGTTTTGGACGCTGCAACAGCTTCATATTCTTTTCTTTCATTTCTTTATCTTTAGTTTTTCTTTTGTGTGTTTTCTTTTTTTTTGGTTGTTTTTGGTTTTTCCTTTGGTTTTGTTTGTTGGTTATCATTTAGTTGTTTTTGCTCTCTTTTTAAAATTTCCTCTTTCTTTTTCTTTATCTTATGAGAAGCTCAAGGATGAAGTTTTTTGGAAGTAGTGGAATATGAAAGGTAGCTGAATACCTCGCTATATTTGAGTGACGTATCCATATTATTGAATATGGCCATCCCCATTTGGTAAATTTCAGTGCGACAATCCTTCTTGGGCGCCTATATGGTAGCCGGGTTGCTACCTATTATATAAATTAGATAGTTTCATTTGTACTTCTTCATGTATGGCAGTTAAATCTAATAAAAATAGAGCAAGATTGTCAAAGCGAAAAAATATATATATATATGTAGCATTAGCATAGTATTAGCATCATTGTCAATAATAAATGATTTTTACTGTAAAGAAAGTAGTATATAGTGATTCTGGCTAATCAAATTTTATCAGCTAAGCTAAGCCGATAAATTTTGGTCAGCTTAGTCGGCTTTAGCCGATTTTCTAATTGGGTCTCAATTACTAAATCATTATACAACTAATTGATTTTTTTTATACGTAATGGAAGCTTGGTAGATTATCTTTATCAAACGAGATAAATTATTGAAGTTTTTTACTTGCTCTACAATATATTTGCTTAATCCCTCTTAATCCCACAACATTCATATTACACTTCACTGATCGAAATTATAAGTAATTAACTACTAATATGTTAACAAAATCTCGTTTTTTGCACAAATAAAAAGGTAAAAACTTTTAAAATAATGATTTAGAAAAGTAAAGTTAGGATTGTGTGATCTTTTTTGTATGCATAATATAGTTTTTTTTTTAATCTTGAAGCATACAAATAAACTGTTATTGACTTCGTTTGTTTTGTTTTTTTTTACAAAAGTTTTTTAGGTTGTAGTATAGATTTAATGTATAATATAGCTATAGAACAGAACTATGAAACGTAATACCATGAAAATTTCAAGTTTATTAAATATAGAAATAAATATTGATTACAAAAAATTTTAAATAACGATGGTTATAACTTATATGTACTGTAATATAGTTTAAAGTGTTCCAAATCAATAAAGATACGTTTGTCTACTTATAATAATATTCAACAATTTAACAACATTTATTTAGGATTTTTAAATATAAAATTTTAATAAAATTTCTTTGGTTTGCTTTCTAATTTTTTTTTTAAAAATTAATAATTTTAATTGGCTATTAGTATGTAACAATTATTCAATATTCGTGTAGCTATTTTCTATAGTTTTTGTATGTAAATTACGCGTAAATTATATTTCTATTTTTGAGAAAATAAGAATCGATTAGCCGATTTTGAAAAAATCGACCAGCTAAGCCAAAAATTTTTTGGCTTAGCTGACTTTGCTATATCAGCTGGAATCACTAGTGGTATAAGCATCTAATATTAAGCTCGTCAATGAAGCGATGGGCAGTCATTATTGCAAGATCAGCTAACTTTATTGCAGTTTATATTGGGTGTGAATAGGAGGCTGTAGGCATGTGAGCGTTAAGATGAAGTTTATAAGGATTGTTGTTTGGAATAGAGTATGTTAACTATCACTTGCCTTAGTAAAGACTAGCTCTATCTTCTGCCCACCTTCCTATTTTAAGTGCTCAGTAAGTATTAGTAGCATCAGTTATAGCTACAGTAGATATTTGTAGTCAGTTATTGAGCTTTGTAGCTGCAGTGGTAGCGCAAGGTCCTATTAGTGTATAGTTAGGCTCTGTGGCTGCAATAGCAGTACAAGGACCTTAATAGTGGATAATTAAACTTCGTGGCTACAAGACCTTATTAATAGATATTAGGCTCCACGCTTGTTGTGGCAATGCAAGGACTTTATTAGTGAATATTTAGGCTCTGTGGTTGCAATAGCAGTGCCAGGATCTTATTAGTAGATAGTTAGGTTCTGCAGCTATAGTAACAGTACAAAAATCTTATTATTAAGGGATAGTTAGGCTCTACAGTTGCAGTGAGTCATTTTGAGTTTATATAAACTCAAAACGACTTAGATTAGACTATTATAGCCTCAGGTGTGACAATCATTTTGTACTTGCCTCGTCATTTATGTGACAAGCATTTTAGATTGCATTTGTATCGTCATCAGGATATGCAGGTGACTTGATATGCAATTTCTATTTTTTACGTCATTGAGTGACGATTGGTTTACGAGTTTGTCATCACACTTATGTACCCATAATCTATTAAAAAATATGATGATGAATTTGAGTTCATCTTGTCACACTTAGATACCCCACGATCTATAAAAATTTGACGACTCATCAGATGATATGTAGATTGCATTTGTATTGTTATCAGGATATGCAGATTACTTGACGTGTAATTTCTATTTTTACGTCACTGAAGTGACGATTGGTTTACAAGTTCATCGTCATTCGAGTGGCAATTGGTTTACGAGTTTGTCATCCCACTTGTTACAGGTTGTATTATAAAGATCTATTAACAGTTTGTTATCTGTAATCACTATCTTCTGGCTATATAAGTTAGAGGTAAATAGCCAGTTGATTTTATTTTGTTTACTTGCAAATTAATTCTATAATATAAGATGAAATGGGATATTGTAGCGAAGGGGGTATTGTGGCGAATTTGTACTTCTTGTGATACAACAACCAGAATTAAATAATTTTTATACCATTCGATTCATCTCGATGAGATGAATCGAATAGTGGTTAGATCATTGAATTCTGATTACTGGATCACAAGATAATGATGCTTATGTACATACGACACACTTTTCATCATAATATCCTCAAACTTATTTTTGTATTGTAGTGTGTCATACCATAATTGTTAATATCTTGTGATCCAATGATCGGAATTGGATGATCTAACCACTATTCAATTCGTCTCATCGAAACAAATCGAATGTTATAAAAATTATTCAATTCTGGACATTGTATCATGATATAACTCTCAAATTCGCCACAATACCCCCACACCCTCTAAAATCTTTACCTTAGTTTCTTTAAGGTAGACTAGTTGTGGCAGAAAAATTTCACTATCACGTGACTAAAGATCATTTCCGACCTGGTACGATCTATTCATAAAAATAAAATATTTTAAAATTTTAATGAAGATTTCTCGACAACTATCAGACTAAATTTAATAAAATTTTTTTTATTTTGATTCTATAAATTCATAGAATTCAAACAAAAAAAAGTTCATTGAATTTAGTCATATGGTTGCCAAGATATCTTCGCTCAAAGTTAGAGAAAAATCAAAACGTCTATCAAAATAAAAGCTGCGCCAAAGTTTTTTTAAAACTTTGAGCAAAGATATCTTGACAACCACCAGACTAAATTTGATGAATGTTTTTTTATTTTAATTCTATAAATTTATAGAATTCAAATAAAAAAAAGTTCATCGAATTTGATTGGACGGTTGTCAAGATATCTTTGCTCAAAGTTTTAAAAAAACTTTGGCGCAGCTTTTATTTTGATAGACGTTTTGATTTTTCTCTAACTTTGAGCGAAGATATCTTGGCAACCATCTGACTAAATTCAATGAACTTTTTTTTGTTTGAATTATATGAATCCATAGAATTCAAACAAAAAAAAGTTTATTAAATTTAATCAGATGGTTGTCAAAATATCTTCGCTCAAAGTTAGAGAAAAATCAAAATGTCCATCAAAATAAAAGCTGCGCCAAAGTTTTTTTAAAACTTTGAGCAAAGATATCTTGACAACCACCAGACTAAATTTGATGAACGTTTTTTTATTTTAATTCTATAAATTTATAGAATTCAAATAAAAAAAAGTTCATCGAATTTGATTGGACGGTTGTCAAGATATCTTTGCTCAAAGTTTTAAAAAAACTTTGGCGCAGCTTTTATTTTGATAGACGTTTTGATTTTTCTCTAACTTTGAGCGAAGATATCTTGGCAACCATCTGACTAAATTCAATGAACTTTTTTTTGTTTGAATTATATGAATCCATAGAATTCAAACAAAAAAAAGTTTATTAAATTTAATCAGATGGTTGTCAAGATATCTTCGCTCAAAGTTAGAGAAAAATCAAAACGTCTATCAAAATAAAAGCTGCGCCAAGATTTTTTTAAAACTTTGAGCAAAGATATCTTGACAACCACCTGACTAAATTTGATGAACGTTTTTTTATTTTAATTCTATAAATTTATAGAATTCAAATAAAAAAAAGTTCATCGAATTTGATTGGACGGTTGTCAAGATATCTTTGCTCAAAGTTTTAAAAAAACTTTGGCGCAGCTTTTATTTTAATAGACATTTTGATTTTTCTCTAACTTTGAGTGAAGATATCTTGACAACCATCTGACTAAATTCAATGAACTTTTTTTATTTGAATTCTATGAATTCATAAAATTCAAATAAAAAAAAGTTTATTGAATTTAGTTAGATAGTTGTCAAGATATCTTCGCTCAAAGTTAGAGAAAAATCAAAACGTCTATCAAAATAAAAGCTGCGCCAAGATTTTTTTAAAAGTTTGAGCAAAGATATCTTGACAACCATCTGACCAAATTCGATGAACTTTTTTTTATTTTAATTCTATGCCTTTATAGAATTAAAATAAAAAAAAATTCATCGAATTTGGTCAGATGGTTGTCAAGATATCTTTGCTCGAACTTTCAAAAAAATCTTGGCGCAGCTTTTATTTTGATAGACGTTTTGATTTTTCTCTAACTTTGAGCAAAGATATCTTGGCAACTATATGACTAAATTCAATGAACTTTTTTTTGTTTGAATTCTATGAATTTATAGAATCAAAATAAAAAAAATTTTATTAAATTTAGTCTGATAGTTGTCGAGAAATCTTCATTAAAATTTTAAAATATTTTATTTTTATGAATAGATCGTACCAGGTCGGAAATGATCTTCGGTCATGTGATAGTGAAATTTTTCTGCCACGACTAGCCTACCTGTTTCTTTACCTTTGAATGATAATATCGTCTGATCCAGTGATTAGAATTTAATGATCTTTATACCATTAGATTTATCTTTGTGAAACAAGTTAGTTGATATCAAAATCATTCGATTCTGTTAGATAATTCATATTATATCATCAATCAAAGTCAACTTCGCCACAATACCCCTTTTACCTTATATTATTTCTAAAAATCGTACATAATATCGCAATACAATGCAAATAAATAAGGATGAATTGGGAGCCCAAAACTCCCTTTCACTATTAGCTTTGGTTTCCGCATGCATGGAGGAGTTGCAAAGGTACATACAAGAGCTAAGAAATGAAAATAGTATTTTATGAGCTTGTATCAAAAGCTATGAAATTCAATATGGGCATAAGGAAAACTCAAGTTGTTTGAGTGATGGATAGAGTAGTCGTGGCCAATTTCAGTCACTGGGTCACATGAGCAAAAAAATATGCTAATGATAATGCTATCATATATATACTATCGGGCTATGCTATTAAAAAAATGTTATCGTGTACATTATATTAAAGTATGCCGATTTCGATTGCCAGAATTTTTGATACCAGAAATATGTCCTGAGAACATATATAGTAAAAAAGTGGGTTAACTTTTACTAACTATATAGGAAGGCAGGTATATAACTCCCATAATTATTATATAATATTACCAAAGTTATACACCCTAAAAATATATCCAAAAATATACCCAGAAACATATCACTAAAATGGGTAGCCTTCTCACATAATTATTATAATATATTACTGAAGTTAGCTACACAAAATATATGCAGAAACATATTATCAAATGAGTAGCTTTTTTTATTTTTTTATAATATATTACTGAAGTTAACTACCATGATCACATACCCAAAAACATACTAGTGGAATAGGTAGCTATCTTCCATTATTATTGTAATATATTACCAAAGTTAGCTACTCCAATATTTACCTCAACATATATCAAGCAAATATCCAAACATACTTGGTCACATGTTCCGAAAACATACCATTGGAATAGATAGCCATCTTCGATTTTCATATATAATATTACTGAAGTTAGCTACTCCGAAAATATACTCAAAAATATATTCCAGGAATGGGTAGCCATTTCTCATAAACTATTGCCGAAGTTATATACCCAAAGTATTTACTAACCAAGATCGCAATTCTCTTCATTAATTTCACTAAAACTTGATGCATCTTTTTTTAATATTTTTTACCAGGCATGAAAAAAATTAATTTAAACTTTTCAAACTATATTGTAATAATATAATCGAACAAAGATTGATACATACCAATAAAAAAAACCAAATACCAAAAATAAGTAAACAAAGTGCACAACTCGAGCGATACAGGGGCGGGGAAACTTTGGCTGGAATTCCAACTCACAATGATATTATTTTGAAATGTGATCTTATCAAATAACCAGCCTATATACTTTATACCTAATGATGTGAGTGATACTACAGAGTATGTAAAAAATGTATCTACATATATTCTATGTATTTACAGTACTTTGATTAATGGCCAAAAGGCTAGAGTAGATATTACAGGTATTAAACCTTTCTTCGATGTTGTTGTTCCGGATAAAAAACACTAACTATATTTAAAAGTAGTTTAGTTGAAATCATGTCTAAAACCCTTAAAAGTACATCAAAATTTGGAATCAAAATTATCGATGCTTTCTACTTCATGGTTACTATACAAAAAAAAAACCATATACATCAGAAAATTTTATACATAGATATTGATCGATATATAGCACTTAATCGTTTTATATCGATTATATAGTATCGTTATATATCGATTAAAATATCGTTATATATCGATTAATTGGATAAAA
>QKWP01000734.1:27979-65407 GCA_003550325.1 Gigaspora rosea | reverse complement strand
ACATCTCTAGTACTTTGCAAAAAGTTATGAATATGAACGAATATAATCGAATATAAGCAAATATGGGCAAAATATAATAGTTTATTTTTTTCGTTTTTGTTTTTTGTTATTTTTTCAGGTTTGTTTTTTGTTTTTTGTTTGTTTTTTTTACTTATTTTTTTTATTTTATTTTATTTATTCCTTACTTCTTTCAAAACTTTGCAAGAAAACAATCTAACTTTCTGGCACTTTGCAAGAAGTAGCGAATATAAGCGAATATAAATGAATATAAGCGAATATGAGCGAATATAAAGAATATAATAGTTTATTTTTTTGGTTTTTATTTTTTAATTTTTTTTGGTTTCGTTTTTTTTGGATTTATTTTTTTTTATTTTTTTTATAATAATATATAATATATGTAATATTTAAAATAATAAAAAAAAAATTTTTTATATTAAATAGCAAAAACTTGTGAATATTGTATATTTAATAATTTAAAATATTATATAATATAATAAAGATAAAAGCAAGGTCTCACCTTTAACATTTAAAAAAAAATAAAAAAACTATTATATAATAACAATAAATAAATAAAAATTTATAATTAAATTGCAAAAACTTGCGAAAACCTGTAAAATATTCAAAAAGCATGATTATGTGAATATAATAATTATTAATTGATATTATATCAAATATACATCGATTAATATTGATATATATCGATATATATCAATTACTATCACTATTCATTATAATTGATATATCAATATATATCGATACCCATCACCCCTGTCGATTACTATCGATCGTGATAGTAATCAATATATCGATATATATCAATTACTATCACTATCGATAGTATCGATATATCGATATATATCGATTACTATCACTATCGATAGTAATCGGCAGGGTGATGGGTATCGATATATATCTTACCAGTTAGTAATCTGTATATATCTATATATAAAATTTGCAGATGTACGTGTAATAACATGGAATCAATATGACCGATATAATGCATTGAAAGCAGTTTGTGAGTCTGGTATAAAAACAGTATCCGATGATCTAAATTGTAAGTACTACTACCGAAAAATAGCCCATGAAAAAAATTAACTCTCTCCAGTTGGGCAACAATATGTAATTACACATATGATGAGAGCATATTTCGAGTACCTATAGATGACTATAACTCAATTAATGATGATGAATATAAAAATCCATCAATTGCTTTAGCTCTCACATGAGATAAAACACTTGTTCTTACTTGGAATATAGAAACATATAGCAGTTGTAAGACCTACCTGATGCAAAAAATGAGAAAGATCGAGTATTTATAATATGTATAACGGTACATTGGAAAGATGATCCTCACTCATTGACACAAATATGTTTAGTTGATGTGGAGACGAAACCAGATCCCAACTGGATCATAGTAATATGTGGGAATCAGACCAATTTGCTGAAAGTATTTGTATTATATTAGAAATATTTAGCTCCCGATATACAGATAGGTTTTAATGATTCACAATATGACTGGCCTTTTATTATAGAAAAAGCCAAAGGTTTAGGCATTCTTGAATGGATGTATAATCATGTGTCACCTGAACTATCAAACGGTGAAGAAATTATAAAATGGAGATATCAGGGGAAGTGAGATGAAGATAGCTGATAGAAAATTTTACTTGAAGTATCTCAAAATCCCAGGGTATATATCTATTGATGTTCGTGTTTGCTACAAAAAGATATACCTAAAATCAAAAGCAAGTTCACTGAAATATTATTTGGAAAAATGTGGATTGGGTAGCAAAATGGATATGCCAATGACTACTATGAATAAAAGATATGAAGATGCAATACTTTACCTCTCAGATACATTAGCTAAAAATATATATGAAGTTGCGAATTATTGTGTTATAGATGCATTGCAATGCCAAGAGCTTATAGTTAAGCATAATGTAATCAATGACTATAGGGAAGTATCGTCTATTGCATATATGTCCCTTTCTGATTCTCATTATTTTGCGGGGGGTATGAAAGTATATAGTCTTTTGGGAGCTGAAGCTTAAAGCAGTAATATGTTATATAGTATAATTGCTTCAGAAAATACAGAATCCGGTAAGTACCCAGGAGCTTATGTTATTATACTGATAAAGGGTCTCGAATACAAACGGCAGTAACAGGCTTAGATTTTGCTTCTCTATACCCAAGTCTTATGATAGCTTACAACCTTTCACCAGATAAAATCATACTATCCTGTGAAGAGGCGATAAATGTAATTCGTGGTGGAAAGAAAACCCACATGATTAAGTTTCTATTCAATGGTCAAACTATAGAAGCTTGGTCTGTTTGCCACAATAATATACCTAAAAAAAAGGGTTTATATGCTAGAGTATTGGAGAATCTGTTTAATAAACGAAAGAAAATGAAAAAACACCTTAATGAATTGGATGAGGAAAGTTTCAAATATAGTTGCTTAGACTCAAAACAAAAGGCAGTAAAATTATATATGAATATATTTTATGGTGAGACGGGAAATAATCTCTCCCCATTCTATAAACTATAGTTAGCAGGTAAAGTTACTTCTGCTGGACAACGTAGTATTAAATTTGTTAGAAAATTTGTTGAAGACAAAGAGTTTAGTATTAAATATGGAGATACCGATTCTTTATATCTCACATGTCCAGAAGAGTGTTTCCAAGAATGTGAACGAAAATATAAATTAGATCAACTCTTACAAAAAGAGTACTGGGAGGAAATAGTAAAAATATCTATAGAAGTGATGGCAAACCTCCGTAATGAAGTAAATACTGAGCTTGAAAAAGACAATAGAATGCCTTACCTTAATATGGCATATGAGGAGGTCTTATTCCCCATAGTATTTATAGGAAAGAAAAAATACTATGGTCTTGAGTATAAAAATAAGCCAAACTTCAATCCGGGTAAGCTTTTCATTAGAGAAGTAGATATCGTAAAAAGAGGTCAATCTAAGCTTTTTTGCAATGTAAGAAAAGAAATCATATTATACAGGATTGTTGAGAAAATTCTTTGGAAAACTGTGGAAAACCTCTCAAAGTTGAATTAAAATGAATTTATCCAAACATGTACCTAAAGACCTAAAAAAGGGAGTAAGTGGGGAAATATTCCCGTAGAACGATTTGTCTTACAGATGAAGGCGAAACATGCTCTTGAAGTTATAGAGAATAAATGGCTTATAAAGAGAGGTTTACCTACTAATAAATATCTTTATAAGGTCCCTAAACCCGGTGAGCGATTTGTTATATTGTAGTAGAACCTGAAGAAATATATGACAAATTGGGAAAAAATATCACAACAGAAGGGAGACTGTATGGAATATGTGGAAGTAGCGAGAGAATTTAACAAAAAAATCAATATTGATTATTACACTAAGAGTTTATTTGCTCTTTGTGCCCGTTTTATAAACTATAATAAGGAATACCAACCATTACCTGAAAATTTGTTAAAAGCCTTGGAACGTAAAAAGAAATCAAAAAAAGTCAATAATTTAGATAATGATGAAATAGCGAATGTTAAAGATGAAGAGTCACAAAAATTAGCTAAAAAATGGCTTAAAAATTATATTAAAAACTTATGTGATGGTCCAAAAAAAGAAGAAACCATTATATCTCATTTATGGAAAGAGGCCATTTTTTATGCAGAAAAAAATATACTTTGGTATTGGTAGAAAAAATAAGGAAACCAGGGATTGCATAACAGATAACGATTATCTTAATATGTTAGATAAAATTGCAGACTCCATTCGTTTGAAATTATCAAATTTACTTTCAGAATTATCTAAGCTTAATGTAGAATATAGAATTGGGTTATATAAATTAATTATACAGAAACAAAAATGCAAGACTGATGTTACGATTTTGGAAGAATGTATATTTCGATATAATCTGGAATCAGAGTGTAAAGCATTAACAGATTTCTGAAATACATGGTATAAGGTAATTGGTCTTGAGATTACCTGTTTTCAAGCGGTATTGATCTTGCAGAGCAGTAAAAAAAATGACTCATCTGAAGCAGATATTGATGAGATTATCGATCTATACTGTTAAGTATCGAATACATTCCCCAATATTAGCAATACTTAAACATTATTAATAATATTTTTTCATATATAAATAATACCCAAGTTCAAATCGATAGTCTCAGTTATCCAACCCATGTATCTCATAGCCAATCACTTTTTTTACCCATATTCCATGTGCGTCTCAATATAATGAACCACATAACGGCAATAATTAACAGGATAAGAAAAATGTATGCCAATATAGGTAACATTAGTGATTCTGGCTGATATAGCAAAGTTGGCTAAGCCAAAAAATTTTCGGCTTAGCTAGTTGATTTTTTCAAAATTGGCTAATCGATTCTTATTTCCCCAAAAATAGAAAATATAATTTGCACGTAATTTACGTACAGGTAGAACTATCCCAAATATGAAAAATAGTTATACGAATATTAAATGATTGTTGCATGCTGAACAACCAATCAAAATCGTAAATTTTTAAAAAAAATTAGGAAGCGAAACAAAGAAATTTAATCAAAATTTTATATTTAAAAATTCTAAATAAACATTGTTGAATTGTTGAATGTTATTACGGATAGACAAACATGTCTTTATTGATTTGAAACACTTTAAACTATATTACAGTACATATAAGTTATAACCATTGTGATTTAAAATTTTTTGTAATCTATATTTATTTCTATATTTAATAAACTTGAAATTTTCACGCTTAATAGTTCTGTTCTACAGCTATATTACACATTAAATTTATACTACAACCTAAAAAACTTTTGTAAAAAAAAAAACAAAACAAACGAAGTCAATAACTGTTTATTTGTATACTTCAATATTAAAAAAAAACTATATTACGCATACAAAAAAGATTACACAAACCTAACTTTACTTTTCTAAATCATTATTCTAAAAGTCTTTACCTTTTTATTTGCGCAAAAAACAAGATTTTGTTGATGTATTATTAGTTAATTACTTATAACTTCAATTAGTAAAAGTGTAATATGAATGTTGTGGGATTAAGAGGGATTAAGCGAATATATTGTAGGGCAAGTAGAGAACTTCAATAATTTATCTCGTTTAATAGAGGAGATAATCTACCAAGCTTCTGAAAAAAAAAAAATTAATTAGTTGTATAACGATCTAGTGATTGAGACCCGATTAGGAAATTGGCTAAGCTGACTAAACGGACCAAAATTTATCGGCTAAGCTCAGCCGATAAATTTTGATCAGCCAGAATCACTAGGTGACATCAAACTACTTGCTACGACAGGGATTGCTCCTATTCCACCTATCGGAAGAGGCAAAGCCTCGAGACTAGGTCTCATCTTGGCGTTCGATTCAATCAATAGGGACATGTAATTTTTTGGCTATACAAGGACTGAGGCCACCTTTGGTATTTCTTAAGGTATATTGTTATTAGCTTTGCTAATATCGATTTTATCGCTTACCTTGGGGATAATCACAGTATCCACTCTTGGGAATTCGGGTTTAGAAGTAGGCTCTTTAAGCCATTGCTCTGCAATACTTTTATCATCAGTGTAATCTGATATAATATTATTGATTTTTCCAGCTTGATCCATACTTTTTCTGCGTATAAAATATTTACTGATATTATTATTACTAGGGGCACTTACAAGGTGGTTAGGTTCACTAACTACAAAAATATTATTGCTTTGCAATAGGGTTTCACCCCTACTAGAATTCGATATATTTTTTTTGATATTCCCACCAATCACAGGTTTTGATATGGCCTTGGATTTCAGCACTTAAGCTAATTGACCTTCGATTCCAATTCGCTCTTTATATTTTCTAATTCAGCTATTTTAGATTTGAAAGATAAATTCTCAGAATCTTTTTTCAATAAGTCATTTTGAATCGAAATCACATCTTTCTGAGCTGAAGACAACTTACCTTCCAATATCTTGATCATAGACTCAAGTGATTTGATTTTCTTGGATTTTGTAATAATCTCGGCTTTGGATTCAGCAATAAAAATATCCTTTTGTGTATTATGAAAATAAGATTAGTATTTTCATTTTGTAGTTGCTTATGCTCATTAATAATCTGCAAACCGTGAGTGTGTAACTTTTGGATTTTAGTATTATTTCATAATGAATTTCGATTCCACCCCTTTCTTTCTCAATCAAAAGCCTTCACTCGCTTTGAGTATTTATTCTGTAATTTCTCACTAAGGTCATTAATTTTTGCTTTGAATTTGATAATATTATATAATTTTTCTTCAAGCTCTTGCTAACATATACTACCCAATCTGTATCCTTTATTAATATCTTGCAATGTACGTACATTAGCCATATCTAATAATATGGAATGATATTTAATATTAGGTACTGTTAATTATTGAAAAATAATGTTAGAAATCACTGACTATTAAAAATATATAATATTTAACTATTGAAAATACTTATAAAATAGCTATTTTAATATTTCTCATTTATTTATAACAATAAATATTATTTTAACATCTTATACTAGCTTCGTTAATATTCTTTATTAATATATAATAATATATATTATTTTTTATCGATAAAATAATGAATGAAGAATCAAGTCATGAATACTCAATATCTAAATACATATTATCGCCGGGGTCTACATTTCTAACTTCTGAACAAATAGAAACAATCAGAGCGCTCAAAGGTAAGGTTCCTAAATATAAAATAATTAGAGATTTCCGTATTAATTAAAATTGGGTCAATGATATATAGGAAAATCGTGAACGCCAGTAACAAATGATACAAAGTACTATTCTCTCTGAAATATTACCTATATCAACAATCTTACCTGAATATTCTAATCAGAACGAATGCACGGTTTTATATTTGGAATTTACTACTCTCCCTGACAAAGAAATAAAAAAAGAAAAGTTCCAAATCTAGTTCAAAATCTAGATCTAAATCTGTATTATGTAATCATAAGCTCTGCTTTCACAAATCTGATTCAATAGCTACTAATAACTCTGATATAGTAGTATCCATACTTAATAAGACAGAAAAAATAAGTAGCGAGGATCTGGATACATTATATGAAAAAAGCCAAAAGAGATGGGAAAAATAAAGTGAATATGAATTGCCTATTAGCTACTTAATCTATTGTTACTATCATCTTTGAAAGAGCTATGTTCAAGTAGTTTTTCATAATGTATTTGCAACTTTTCACAAAGAACATTTATTTCAACCTTAGACTCAAGAGTATTATATAGCAACTTTTCTAACTTCTCATAGCTCATGCGTTTTTTTTTGCACCTTTGGTACTTGCTCTGCTAAAGTTGAGTTGTCAGTATCTAGACTAAAACCTGCAGGAGCATGCTATTTCTCTAATGGTTCATTATCACTCTCATTACTATTAACCCTCTATAAAATTTGATCAGATACCAAAGGCTTATAACCCTTTAGGATTGTCCCTTCGGTCATGCAAAGCAATGGGATTTCATTCCTATTATTCTAAGATATGGTAGCACAATTTACTTCGAGCTTATTCTTAACCTTATGCATGTTTATCGGAATAAATACTCTTTACCATTATATATAAGTTTTAATTCACGTTTTGATGTGAGCAAATTGTAATCATATTTATCTAGGAGAGTATTTGGCAAAATTAGCATGGGTTTGGGATATTTAATTACTGCAAATCAGAACATATAGTACAACCTTGAGCAAAATTTATTGGTACATTGCGAACAATTCCAAGTGATTCAGTAGGAACGGTAGCAATACCTCTAAGATCATGTTTTTCCCTTGTATCAATATCTAATTTTAATCGTTTAGCTATATTTTTAGATATAATTAGAAAATTTGCTCCAGGATTTACTGTGGCCGCTGGGATTATTAATCGTTTGATCTTGCATTTAGTAGTAACAACATCTGTAGCAGGTTCTTTTCTCTGAACAAAATCTATTTCCATAGGGTCATCGATGAACTCATCATCCTCAAAATCGGCTGATGTTTTAGAAGTTTCAGCTTCTGGCTGAAAAAGAGGGGTTGTAATAGTGCCAAACTTTTCATTAAGCTTCTTCTCAATAATTTATTCAATAATTTTTCTAAGCGGGATTGTTCATCCTGTGACTAGACTTTAAACTTTGCTTTTTCTTCTTGAAAATCGGAACTGATACTAAATGAGATGTTTCTGCATCTTTTATCTTATGAGACTTGTGAGACTTTGATTTCTTCTTCCATAAAGAAGTACTGGTGCTATGTTTTTTCTTTACTTTTTTTTTGTTTTAGAGACATGTATATTAAGACTATGATCTGATTCGGCATCCGAAGAGGTATTCTCAGAATCAGATCCAGAGTCGTCACCAGAAGAGCTATTAGTATCTGAGCCTGAATCAGAACCCAAATCTAAAGTAACTGTATTAATCTTACCTTTTTTATTCTTGCTAGATTTCTTGAAGTTAGATTTTTTCTTTCTAGGGCACTTGCAAGAATTGTGTTCGGTTCTATTACAATTCGAACAACGGTATTTGGATGATTTAACAACAGCATGAACTCCTGCCTCAAAACCTTTCAATAAAGCCTTATTTATTGATAACTTATCTATACGATCAGCCAGTTCTTCGTTAGAGTTGACTTTAATATTTTTCTTTGATTGCACTGGCTTTGCCGAAACCATATTTGACACTTTTTTATAAAGATCATTAGCTAAAATTCTATAATTTGGCTGGCTAAAAAAGTTGGGTTTATAAGATCACGATGAATAAATTTTTCGGAATTTATATCATACCAATCTGGTGGTTTTTTTGGCATATATTTATCTGGTACTCTAAGGTAGTCACTGAAATTGGGTTGCTTTTGCTAAGACTGTAAAGCTTGTGTTTTCTGGAGCTGTGAAGACTGAATAGAAGTGGTTGGTACTAAAGCTATTGTGATTTTATCATACTATCTATTTCAGCTCGATATATATCACTACTACTATCGGAATGTGATTTATTGGTATATTAACAGCTGAAGTTTGAGGAGTTTAATTGAGAATTGAGCTTTCATAGTTAAGTGAAAGTCGATGCTCAAGCCACATATTTTTTAGGTTAGTAAAGAAGGCATTGATACCAGCTAGATTCACAATTTTTATTCAAGTAAAAAGTTCACCTGATAAATAGCGCTTAAGAAATCCTAAAGCATTAGCATCATTATCTGCCACACCTATACATGCTGGCAAAACCCGGACAAATTCCAAATAATAAAAAAACAATTGCTATTTATAAAAGATTAAATCAAATAAATAATCTTAATATTTTGTAAATATATTATTTATAACTATAAGAATATATATGATTTGTTTAAATAAAGATTATTAATAAAGTTTTTGAGATATTAGTTATACTAGAATTGGGATTTGGGATTTGGGATGACGGACAAATCCCAAACTATAGTAAGTCGGGATTTTGCCAACATGTATAGCCACACCTAATAGAAGTGGTCGAATTCTAGTCTTATAAGTTTTTGAAGTATCAAATGGCATAAATTTCTCTTCAGACAATCTTTGAATAGCTAACTGTTGATTTTCAACCATTTCTTGTTGGTACTTGGCTCCAAGCCAAACTCTGAAGCGAACTGGAGTATCAATATTATTGTCTGCATGTTGGGGAGGGATTAGTAAATACTTTCCAGCCATTTTTGATTTATAAATATCTGCTTTATGTGCATCGGTAAAAGTTTTAACATTTGCATGATTGGCATCAGCAATCATTGTATCAGCATAACCAATAGCTCTCTCGATTCTGTTACAATAGTCATCAGGTGGTTCTTGCCCTAAATATGGTGAAATTTGAGCAAGAGCTGTTTGAATATTTAAATAAATTTGTTGTCTATTCACGGCTGCCATGTTTAGATTTATAGGTGGATTATTCTGTAAATGTAAAATTTGTGCTTGTAAATTATTTATTAATTGTTCAAAATTTTGAGCATGATTTTTCACTTACCCCACTTGTTGTCCAGTTGAACATTGGCAAGTAATAGATCATTTTCTAGAGTCTTGCATTTATTTTTCCATTTGGTGTATCAATTTTTTGTAAGATTTAAGAGGTGCGTAGTAATTGCCTTATCCATCTTATATTCTTGTAGTTGCTGATAGGTTAGTCTATTTTTGAATCCCAATGCAAATTTTTCTAAAAGCAATTTTGATATTTGTCTTTTTTGCATACGGATTGTAATTCGACTATCAAGCTCTCGAGATTTAAATATATTATATTGTGTTCTGTGGACCTCATAAGCCTGATGAAGAAGGCCATAGTCATTTTGAAGCATAGCTAACTGGGTTTGTGAATCGGTTAACTGGGTTTGTGAATCGGTTAACTGGGTTTGTGAATCGGTTAACTGGGTTTGTGAATCAGCTAACTAGGTTTGCAAATTTGTTAGCTGGGTCTGCAAATTCACTACTCGATTTTCTGCGTTAATTGCACGAGCATTTGCCCGTGGATATATATCTAGTACTAACCTTTCAAACCTATTTCTAGCATCAAAAATTATATCAAGATTTTCTTTAATACCATCTAATGAAGGTGCTATTGTAATTGGGCTTTCAAAATTTTCTATAATGCTATTAACCTCTCATGTAATTCTACGTTTCTGGATTGTAGTTTGATTTTCAGGTAGAGATAATCTAGATGATCCTGGTTGTTGTGCCATATCTATAGTATCATTGGAATTTTTATTTCTAAGAAATGATCCTTTGAATCTATACAAAACAAGTATTTTTTCATTAAGCTTGTCAATTTCATTTTGATAATCTACTAATAACTTTTCCATATAATCAATAAAATTCTCTTGACTTTTAGAGCATTTAAGATCCTTCTCTAACTACTCTTTAAGATTAAAAATTTCCAATCGCAAAGAATCTAGGTTTTCATCTCGAATCAAGATTTCTTTTTCAAGGTATTTAATTTAATCTTCTTTTGAGACAAGATTCTGTTGTAATTTGCAGACTTGATTTTTTATTATCTGCAAACTAGCTTCGAATTTTTTGATTGTTTCACTAGGTGAAGACACTATTGTATCTGATGGCATTGTACAAGCCTATAATATATCGATGCTTTTGGAAACTTTACCAAATAATAATTTATTAATATAGTAAAATGTATCGAAAATGAACCAACCTAGTATTATAATTAGTACCGATGATAGTTTGTTCGTTATTATTCTATCAACCCACAGGGTATCATTCCTACCCTCGAAAACTATAGAAAGATCTTAAAGCAAAGGGGTATCAGTTCCCATATAAAAAGGTATATGAGTGGTTTACAACCCAGAATAAATGGCAAAAATACACCCATCACCAAAAAATACTCTACGGGTGAGTTATGGAAAAATTTCGCATCCGAACTGTGTACATATGTGTGATTTGTTGCGCTTTACAAATGATATCATTAATAAAAAGACATATAAATGGGCACTTACTATTATAGATGTTGCATCTCATTTTAAATATGCTGTTCCTCTAACTTCAAAAAACAGTTCAGAGGTAGCCACGGCATTTAAGAAAATTTATGACAACCCAAATATCCCTCTTAACTGGTCTGATTTATTACAATATGATAGTGGATCAGAATTCAAAAAATCAGTACGTTTGTTGATAGAAGCGCATAATGTTACAATTCAAGTTATAGGCCCGTACTCTCATTGAGGACTTGCAATCGTAGACAGGTTCTGTAAAATATTGGCAGAGATGCTATACAAAGTTCAATCTGCTATTGAAAGTATATCCAGGAATCCTAAATTAATAAGGGCATGAGTTAAACATTTACCAAAAGTTCTTGAATATTTGAATAATTATCTAATGCAACTTATACGAGTGCCAGGATCAAAGAAATGGGAATTAGCGCCCGTAAAGGCAATTGGATTGGATAGGGTAGAGTCTAAACCATCTACAAAACATAAACGTTTAGTTGGTAAAGATGAAGAAAAATTAAAAAAGGGAGATACCGATCAGTACTTACTCGCTAATGCAGAATGGGAAGGAGGTATGGAAAATCAAAGCCATGCAACAGATGAAATTTGGTGCCCTTCTTTACATAAAATCTGAAAAATTGTAGTAACAAAGAATATGCCAGTATTATATTATTTAGATAGAGAATTTGTACCTACACGTGGGTTTGTAGTGAAGAATTGATACACATGAATATTGACACACTTTAGTATCCGCCCAGAGTATATTATCAGAAAATCAACGCACTGGATTAGTTCACTTTATTCGTATTTCTAATAATGAATTTGATAAGGTTCAACAATATGCCAAAAAGTGTGGTGGCGAATATCTAGGAAAATCTGGGTGAATAAATGACCTGAATATTTATCTTTGGTCATGTGAAAATAAACTCTATCATTTTGAGTATCCATCAGAAGTTCTGGAGCGGAAATTCGAATGGTGTCCACTTTGTCTATATTTTAAAAGCAAGAGATCCGCTCGATATATTTTTGAGGATCGATTAGATAAGATTTCTATCTTGTAAACTATCATTTTTGAATGGGATGCAATTAGATGAATATAATGAAGAATTAAAATTGGCATACAAATTCCAGGGGCCTCATTATTTTTCTGAGAATCCAATGTTCCATAAGCGAGACAAGATAGACTTAGATAATCAACAGACACGTGACCAAAAAAAGCAGGATATATGCAAGGAGCAAGGTATAGATCTTATTGAAGTCCCGTATACATGTGATCTTTTGCCTTATATCTGGCATATACTAGAAAAAAGGGTTATCTGCAAAAATAAAATTCTTAATATATTACTTATTTTAACATAGTACAAAATACAATAAAAAAAATGGAGATGTTTGTATATAATCTTGATGAAGCTAAAGAATCATCTCATTGTCAAGCACACCCAGCTAGTCCTAGTTGGCCATTTTTAATGGTGGTTGCTGGGAAATCGAATAGTGGTAAGACTCATATGCTTATTAATTTACTTCTAGGAAATAAATTGCATCGGTTATTTAATCAAAAAAAAGGGGGAATTAGATATATTCAGAATGATGATTTAGTATTATGTGGATTTTATCTCAATGAGCTGAAATATATGTTCTTAAAAAGTGGCTATCAAATAATCACGAATAGTCCCAAACCACATAGAGAAAAAATTACTTTAAATCATTTAAACCTAATGATATTCCTGACATAACTAATTTTTCTCTCAAAAAAAGTATGGTAGCTATATTCGAGGATTTATGTGATGCCTCTAAAAAAATTCAAGATAAAATTATTCCTTACTTTATCAAAGGTCATCATTCTAATGTTAGTCCAATTTACGTAATACAATCATTTTTCGATGTTCCGGCGCTAATACAAAAAAATCTTACCTATATCATACTCTTCAATGGAAGCTGTAATATGAACGATCTTTCTAGAATTCTTCATCAATATGTTAATAATTGGCGTGATGCAGTTAAGGTAATTGATAAATATTTACATGGCCATGAATTTATAGTTATAGATCTAACAAGAGAAAAAGGCGATCCATTATTTATACGAGCTAGCTAGGACCAACCATTAAAATTGGATGTATAATAATAACAAATATGAATTATTATTTACACTAGGGATTTTTATATCACAAAGCAATTAATAAATCGAATAAATACCTGTATACTATGCTTCTACTGTATTTCTAAAAGTCGCTTTTGGAATCTAACTAGCAATTGACTCTTTTTACATTCTATCCAATTATCTGAAATATAATATTCTTTAGATTGTCTATTAATAATGGAACTGCACATCATAGGATTGTTTTTATATAATTCAATCCATTTAGTATGCCACTGATTAAATTGTTCTCGAGTCTGAGAATTTTTCACTTTGTGTTGGGTTAAACCTAGAAATTTCTTATCATCTGAAGTATTATTATTTGCTAAGCTGTTCCAAGCAAGTCGTGCATTGGATGGCTTCTTTTCTTTGAAACTCCTCCAAAATTTTTGTATAATTCTTGCATACCCAAAATCAGTTTTAGGTCTAAAACAGTCACGATCCCAATGTTCTAGTATCAGGTCTTTAGGCTCAAGAATTTTTACATATCTACCTCTTGAGAAATGGTGCTTCTTCTTCGGCTTCACATTAACATTAACACAAATTACCTTCCAACACCCAAAGCAAATTGCGGTCCCATTCTTGAATGGCTTTGGGTGATAGTAATTAAAATCTTCTAACTTACCTCCAGGATAAAAAGCGAATAAACAGAATCGGTGATATACACTAAATTTTTGTTGGAGTAACAAATCTTGAAGATCAATTTTAACTTGTACTGCCCATTGAATAAGATTTTCATCCAGCCTTACGATAGACAAGTTATCATATAATCTTTCAGTTGCAAAGAGTTTAACATATTGCTCATAACCATAACCAGTATAATTGAGGCAGTATGCCATAACATACTTCATATCATATCCAGGATGATTATTAAAGGGTTTGGGTAATGTTCTATCTTTTTTATCAAGAATGATAGAGATATCAAAACCATACATATTTAGCGATTTTAGCATTTTCGACCTATTAGATTTGATACGATATGCTATAGAATATCTGGATTCATTTTTTAGTGCGAATTGGGTTATTAGATGAGTTGTGTATATTCGTCATATTTTGTGAGTGATGTATAACTGAGAATGGGGGAGATGCATATTGGGTTGTAGCGAGAATTGTAGACCCGAAGGGTCATGATTCGAAGAAGAGACAGAGTCTCAAATCTCCGATTCATCGCCTAACGGCCTGCTTTGCAATAGTTTAGAGTTATTCTAAAAAATTTATTTGTGACGATATTTATATATTAATTGCTCGTGTAAATATATTTATTTTTCTTGGCATTTTTTTGACGAACATTTTTGGTGATTTGTTCACTGAAATTTCATCAGTTTACATTAATACAATAAAGAATTGAATATATCCATATTTTTATAAAATATAAAAAATGGCAAACAAACAATCCAAAGTCGATTCATTAGAAGAACCAATTTCCAAGCTTGTAGCTGAGAATGATATACTTAGACGGGAAAACACTGAGATCAAGTCTGAGAACATCAAACTTAAAACTGAGAATGCAAAATTAAAACAGGCTTTGAAAGAACATGAATCCAGATTTATGAAACTGGAGCAGAACGATAAAGATACTGCTTCGGAAAATGCCAAACTCAAGGCTAGAGTTGCAAAATTGGAACAGAAACAGTTACAAACCGACAAAGAAAAGAGCAACATATTATATTACGAAGTAATGACCGCGCCAGCTCCACTGATGCCTTCGCATCTAAATCGAATGATACCACCTCTATTGAAACAGAAAATTCTAACGATGCTCCTGAACAGACAAACTTACATTGTGATGAGTCATAAACTTGTGGCTATACCATTGATACTCTTGCAATTAATATATCTGATAACACTTCAAATTCTGATGTACGTCAGGAGCTTTCATCCCAATATTCCACATCACCTGTCTGCACAGAGAATAAGTCATTGAAAGACAAGGAAATAGATGAATTCGTAGATTCAATATATGAAGAACAGGTTAGTAAAGAGATAATTCAGAGAATTAGGGAGAAGAAACTTCGGGAACAAGAATTATCCTCTATATCGGTTGAAGAATTATGTAGTGAAAAAGTGAGACTGAAAGTCCCACTTGAGCAAAACAGCAAATCGGTGCCGATACAGCCTGAAGAAACAAAAGTTTCGTATGATTATATAGTCGCCCACCCAAGTCGTAACCAGGCACAAAGTATCATTTTTTCTGAAATAAATATCATAACCGAGCATCAACCGTGCGACCCCGGGTCTCACCCTTATGTGACTGAAACTAAAAACGATTCAATTCAGAAGGATAGCTGAATTGAGATGCAAAAATTTATACAAGAATTATATTTGGAACCCGTATCAGAAGAATCAATTGAAGTCATTAAAAATAAAGAGCCGGATATATCAGATCACAATGAAAATGACAAACATATTGTTATCGAATTGGCTCATTTATACCAAAAAGCAAGGAAAGCTAAAAAGAATACTATCTATGCTAAGCAAGAAGAAATTTTAAGCTGGTATTATTATGCGGAAGGTTTCGAAAGGAGGGTTAATAATAATTTATCTATTTGCCGAAATAATAATAGAGCAGATGACTTGGCAAGAATTCAAGTTTATGATAAAATTTGGGATTGTCTTTCTGGTGTCTCACGTGAGAATTTCCGCAAGCAAACTCAAAGAGCTTGTAAGATTTATAAATTATTTAACGGTATAGGAAAGGATAGGATTAAACGGGTTAAATCTTATAGTGCGAACGAAATATCAAAACTCTCTAACTCGCAAATTCAATATATTATACAACATTTTACTAAAGAATCCCGAAATAGTAAGGAATGTATGCCGCGCGACCCAGGTCTCACCCTTATGTGACTAATTTTTTTTTCTTATTTTTTTTTTTAAATTTTTTTTTTTTTATTTTTTTTATCTCAGACCTCTAACTCTTTTGACCCGAAAATACAGAAAGCTTTACCGGTAAGTGTGCTACCGACATCTCAACCTAAAAAACCAAATAACCACTTATGACCGTACCTACTTTTGTAATAAAATACTAGAACAGTATCCTGATTTATATCGAGAAGGTAGTAATGGAAACGACATTACTGATGAATCTTTATGCCCGCTATGCAAGTTAGATCATGATGATAATGGTATAGGAGGCAGATATAAAGCTGGATCCTATTTTATTAATGTGAACAGCGCGAAATTGAGATAACTGTATAGTCTGGGGTCTCTCTAAGACCACCCTATATTTGCTCGCGCTTCATGTGATATTTTTTTACAGGGCTAATTTATGTTGACTATTATTTACAGTAATTTAAATCTATTTGCAATTATATAAAACAGTAACATGACCAAGTCCGATAAAATATTAACCCCTAAATATTGAGATTGGCATGCCAAATTGAGTGGGTTACCAAGTATTTTTTGACAAATAAGATTCGGTCCAACTTATATAAACAATATAAAAAAGAAACTGGGCATGAGCCATGGCAATTACCAAAAGCTGTGATAAGTACGCCACCAAAGCCTAAGACCTCTGATTTCAAGCCTATCACTTATGAAGCCAAACCTGATCCAGAATTAATTAAATTAATTATCAAGTCCGTATTAGAGCATTTCACATACTTGAAATTCCGAAATAGTTTCAGAGGAATTGATAATTATAATTTTGCATCTGCTCAACCGTGGAGCTCACCATGTCCTATTTGCGATGGAAAACATGGGAATTATGGATTACATGGCGAATGGTATAAAAATGAAACGGAATATTGTCTTACTTGCAACACCAAGCAATAAACTCAAGTTTGCGATTGTGGCTTAGACCGGTCATGTGAAATCGATCACCTGAAAAAATGCATAGTACTTTTTCGGCTAAGCCACTTGATTCACTATTTTTTTCCAAAGTCTTACTGCGCCAAAATTTACCCGTTATCGTTCCACCAATAAAAATAATGTATGGTATACGCTTATCATTTTGTAGAATTATACTGTCGTACAGACCTCACATGAGCGAGGACATCTGATGCAGGACACGGAAAAATATCGATTTGATTTGGCAAAAATATTAGGGATGTTATCCTGCTCCAACCGGTTAGCTTGTGCTTAAAACCGGTTGGAACTCTGTTCGGAGCACATTTAAATAAAACCCGATTTTTTGAACTCAGTTTATATAAGTGCATTAATAATTATGCTTGCATAAGCAGTTTAATAAAACCTGCTATCGCTTTATCTGCTTTTTTTTTTTGTTTTTTTTTTGGCGATCATATCGTCATTACTTTTTTTTTCTTTAAGCTATTATTTTTTTTTTCTTTTGGCGATCATATCGCTATTACTTTTTTTTTTCTTTTGGCGATCATTTATATCGCAATTACTTTTATTTAAGCAAATACATTTAAAATATATAAATTTTGCATTATAATGTTATTGCATCTATTCGCTGTTATTTTTTTTATCCAATTTATTAATCTTCATTACAGTCAATAATACCCGCTTCATACCAAGTCTTTAAGCAGAGACTTGCGGAGGCATTTTCTTCAGACAACCTGTTACGTATTGGGTTGATTGTATTTTTTGCTTTCGAAAACATTTCTTCGCTCGGTACGCTTGTTGCTTGCACGACCAAATAGTTTCTTGCCATTCTCGAGAGCCCAGAATAATGTATATTGGCAGATAGTGTTTTCCAGAATTCCAAGGGGTTACAATTTTCTTCAACGGCCGTAAGGTATTCATCAAGAACATTTGAAGTAGTGTTTAAACTTTCATTACGATATTTTCTAAAGTAATTTCTTGGAGAATCATTAGTATCTTCAGTAATAGATGAGCCAGGTTCTTTATATTGCTCATAAATACTATACAGTAGCTCACGCACAATTATTGCCGTTTCACTATCGAATGAAGATAATTTCATGTTTGGGTCTAATGCAACTGACACACTACAACAAGTTTGAAGAACAGTCCAGTAATCGTTAAGTTTTTTATACATTCGTTGTGCAATTTGATTATTTATTTGAATTTCACTATCCAATGCATCGTGTAAAATATTTAAAATTGTAGGAAATATCATGTGTAAATCCCCCATCGTTGGACGAGTTGATGACGATAAAATTAGTGTTGCTCTTGCCATAGGCTCGAGTAACAAAACAATAGCCTAAAAATAACAAATAAGTCAATTAATTTTATTATATCGTATTTGAAAATGTGCTAACAAAAATACTAACCTCAATTTCATGCCATTCAGTTTTACTTAGATACCGCTCTCTTAAAGCAGGGTTATCTTCAACAAGGTCATCAGTCATTTGACGAATTCGGAACATCTTTTCAATCATATTATATGTGCTGTTCCATCTTGTCGATATGTCCAAGTCAGGTACGAGAAAAGGCCTTCTGTTTGCTTGAAAGACCTTTTTAAGATCTTCAAACAATGGTTGGGATTTGCGTATGTAACTTACAAAGTTTCGCAACTTCACGATTGAATTGACTACAACTTTCATACCCTCAGAAACTGCAAGATTCAACACATGAGCTGCACAACGGACATGTTCAAAGTCATTGTTACCATGTTCATAACGAAGCTTTTCGCGGAATAAACGTCCAAATACCTCCATATTAGATGCATTGTCGGTGGTTGCAGAAACAATTCGAGAGCCTATGTTATAAAACGAAATTGCCTCCAAGATTTTTTCATTTATATAGTTACCGGTATGTCGTTCGTGAAGTGGTATCATATCTAATAAAATTCGTTTCATAGTCCAGGTTTCGTCGATCCAATGAAGAGTAATTGCAAGAAATCCAAGGTTGGTGCAAGAGGTCCAAGCATCCGTTGTAATCGCAAATTTTTGCTGATTTGTGTTAAAAAAGTCTTGAAGTTCATTTTGCTTATCATTATATAGATTTAAAATGCTTCGTGAAATATATTGTCTTGATGGAAGAAAATATCGTGGGGTTAATTGATTAATGAATTGTCAAAAATCATTATTTTTAACAAGAGAAAAAGCCTGCTGGTCTGTGATAATCCATTTTAGAAGATACTGATTGATTTGTAAGATCTTATCAGCACTGTAAGGTTCAACATTTGCTTTAACGGCTACCATAATTTCATTCCACTTCTCTAAATGGTTATTTTTAAAATGGGATTTAATAGTAGAGAGACCCGTTTCCAATGAATAGGCTTTATTGCAAAGGTTGCAATGTCGTTTATCACCGACTTCAGTAAGTTCGTTCCAGAAAGGGTCTTTTTTTACTCGCTTTGGAGGATAGTTTGTTACTATAAGCGTTCCAGGTTCAAGTGCATTTTGAGATATTGAACCTGAAGAGGTAGGTTCGATTGAATGGATAAGCTCTTCAAATGTATTGTCTTCGTCCATCGAATAGTGAAATTCAAGTAAAAAAAATATGTAAAAAAAAAAAAATCGCATATTTATATTATTTATTAAAAAAAAAAATTAAAAATGACTAATTGTCGTCACATTAAATTAACTTTTAATTAAAAAATTAAAGTCAAAGTAAATTGATTTTGTTCGTTATAAGATAGAAATTTTTTATTCGTCATATCATGCCACATTAAATTAAAAAAAAAAGTCAAAGAAAATTGGCTTTTGTTTGTTATAAGATAGTAATTTTTTATTCGTCATTTCACGCCATATTAAATTAAAAAAAAAAAGTCAAAGAAAATTGATTTTTGTTCATTATAAAATAGAATTTTATATTCGTCATATCACGCCACATTAAATTAAAAAAAAAAAGAGTCAAAGAAAATTAATTTTTGTTCGTCATAAGATTGTAATTTTTTATTCTGTCATATTTAATTAAAAAAAAAAAAAGTCAAAGAAAAATTGATTTTTGTTCGTTCGTTATAAGATAGTAATTTTTTATTCGTCATATTTAATTAAAAAAAAAGAGTCAAAGAAAATTGATTTTTGTTCGTCATAAGATAGTAATTTTTTGTTCAACATATCACGCCACATTAAATTAATAAAAAAAAAAGTCAAAGAAATTTGATTTTTTCGTCATGAGTTAGTAATTATTTATTCGTCATAACGATAGTCTAAATTAATATTGCTCAACCGATCTATCAAACTCGTTTGGAGCATGATTTAATAATAAAAATCATGTGACCGCAAAAACTCGAGTTCCATTGGGTTCGGTTCCAAGCAGGGTCGAACTAAGTTTCGGCAAGCAGGATAACATCCCTAAAAAATATCTATCGACATAGTCAAAAATATTGCCCATGATTGACCAATAATAATGTAAGATTTGGTGTAACATCAAATAACGTGAACATAAAATATTGTAAAAATGGCTTAAAAATATCGATTTATATTGATCTATATAAATTAATATTTTTCTGTGTCCCTGATCCGATGTTATACAAATCACTCGTACGTGAAGTTACGCAAGATAATTTGAAATTTCATGAAAATGAGCATTACCAAAGCTCGAAATACATCTGTTGAAACTGATCAAAACCCTTCTTTGGAAGGAAATAACTCTACGGACTCAACTAACAAGAATCAAGTACAAGGTATTGAGAGTACAACGCTTTTTTTTCAAGTGTTATTAAATACTGAAGCCACTAGATTGATTTTTAGATGAATTGTCGCCTGACGATTTTAGTGACTCTGAAGAGTCTTTAGCGATGACAATTGAACTCCACCTCCGTACTGCATCTGATCGACTCTGATTTAGTAAGCTTCTTTGAGACTGCCAGGCTAACTATCACATTTAATTTCAAAATTAAGGTTCTCTCAAGAGAACATACGAGGAAATCCATGTATTTCCGACCCCAAATACATGTTCGACCTCAAGACGAAAGGGCTTACTACTCCTGAAAAATTTGTTGTATAGTGGAATGAGAACCATCCAGACTTTCTAATCACGGTTGATTCTATTAAGGATTGGACTTATAGGGAAGATGAAGATCCTTCCCGCTATAATCTCAACCGGGGCAAGTATGGAGATTGAAATTAGAGTATCGTGAACAGATACTGAAGTTTAATCAAGCTTTTCTTATGCCACCATTATATATGGACATGTTTCTTGATTGTTAAAAGGATTTATATATTGATAATTTGAAATGTAAATCAAAAGCAAAATGTCTTTAATAGTCCATTACTACTTTTTATAAATTATACACAAGGTTAATACTTTAGATTTTTGAATTTCTATATTTAGTTTCAACTTTTTTAACTAGAGCCAACTGTTTGCTTAATATATATTTTTTAACAAGTTCTAATAAAAATTGTTCAATTGTAATATTGGCTTGTACTAATATTACTTTGCAAGCAAATAGTATGTTGATTTCTTTGGCATAGTATAAAAAAGAGTATTATATTTTTTTAAGTTGACAAAAAGTCAATTAAATACATAATGGCAGCCATTTTACTGTCTCATGCATAGTGCATAAGATGGTCAAATGACATTTGTGTGATTGATTCTGGGACTATATAAACTGAAATATTACAATGCAAACCGAGGAGCACAAGCTCTGGGATACTGCAATAAATCTGGCACTTGTACAATTTAGATAAGTAGGATTAAGGTGGAATAATCATAATTCAGATAAAAATAATTATAATTCAGATAAAAATAATTTATACCATGAAAGCAACTAAACAACTCAAACCACAAGTAAAAACAAAGATATTTATATAAACTAGAAATGAAGTATGTAAATTAGTGTAATATATAAAAATAATAAGATTTAAAGAAAATAATAGTTATCATGCATTAGAGTGGTCAAAAAAAAATGGAGGGTCAAAACTGATGAAAAACTTGTGAAGGCTACTTTTTTATGTTTTTGTTAGTAGCATGAAGGCTTACAATAGTCTTACAATTCCAAGAAATTCAACCAACAATTAATGATCAAGTGCTATTATTGAAATTTCCTTATTGAATTTCAACACATAAGATACACATTTTGCTTGTATCATGATAGCCTCTTTTGTATACAGTTTTACATTATATACCATTACGTACATATCTGATATATATATATATATGTGTGCACATACCATATGTACGTACTTACGTATGCATATATCTGATATATGTTCGTACGTATGCCCAATAGCCTATTGTTTATTATTATGTTTGAATATAAGGTAATGCTTGAGCGATGACAAAAAAGGTGATGGGAACTCACTCGATCCATTTATTTGATTTCCGACGAATTAAAAATTTACTTCCGATCCATTGAGTGAGGTGCTTGAGAACACCTTTTATCAAAACATATAGATTATAGACAGTTGGCACCCATTAGCTCCATTTGGAAATCACACTCAATGGAGCAATGGAGTTGTCCTCCATTCACCCTAATGAATAAATGTACCAACCCTGCCTACGAGGTATTATTTAATTAATCTCAGCTTTTTTGTAAAATACCCGGAGTTCTGTATGTAGCGCTGTACGGTAAATATCTGTATCTTGTGTGAAATTTTGATCTAACAAAACCTCTGGTGCGACATAAGGCATAAATAACTCCAAAATACTCATTTTCAATATTCTTTTTAGGCAATCTCAGATCTGAAATGTAATATTGTAATATCCACTAATATTTCTACCTCACAAAATATTATTACTGTGAAAGTCTGCACGAACATACTCTATGAATTTCATTCTAAATCATGTAGAATATCTACAAGCAATTCTAATTTAGTCTGCCAAGTAAGATCTTGAAAATTTTTCCTTAAAAGCTTAAGAAGACTTTCATTAGTATGATCCAGTTAAGAAATTGATATTCGAATATTCATTTGTTCAATTGTTTTATTAACCGAAAATTCCAATGAATATTCATTGACTGATGACCTGTAAATCTTTGCTTTTTTACTTTTTTATAAGTGAAAAACATGAAATCCATACCGTATTTGCACATAATAACGCGCATCTGCATTATTTCGGGACGCGTATGCGCGATATTTCGAATAATTTTGACAGTTTTTACTGCCAGAAGAACCCTGCTTTCGTTATATGGCGTATGTATATTTAGGGTGCGCGTTATTTTTGGACGCGCATGGGCGTTATTTTGAGTTAAAAAACCAATTTTCAAAAAAAATCCGAATTTCGAAATAACGCGCATGCGCGTTATTACGTGCAAATACGGTAGATAAGATTTCTTTAATAATTTATATAATTAGAAACTCTGACTAAACCACACTTTTCATTTGCCGTATTCTGCCGTAAATAAGCACCACCCTCTACCCCACTTTTTAAATATCAGATTAGCGGAATAACTTGGCTAAATATCTCATTGCAATTTTCGTTAATCTGAAAGTGAGGTGGTCTCAAAAAAAAATCGACATTAGTACTAGTTGATTAACACGTATGGTAAGTGATTACAAGAGTATTTTCGCAAATCAGTATGACAGATCAATATAGACAGGCCGATTTTTATTTACTGTAAAATGATAGTTGTTCAGTATGGTATAAAAATCGGTCTGTTTTCGTTCTATAGAGGTTACAGCAGATCTGTATGGTTATGAATGATCAGAATTGTATAGTACGGAATACGGGTATTTTGTACCCATATATATTTATACCGAAAATTATAGCAGATCAAGATGAGCAGATTCGGGGTGTACTATACTGATCTGCTCATACCCATTTATCCATTGGATGAATGGAGAATAACTCCATTGGCATCACTCCATTGCTCCATTGAGAATAATTTGCGAATGGAGCCAATGGAGGCCAACTAGTTTATAATATAGTATGTATTTGTTAATAACTAATATCTAATTCCATTGGCTCCATTGGCTCCATTGGTTCCGTTGGCTCCATTAGTTTGCAACTTTTTCAATGGAGATATCCATTGCCAACCCATACTGATTTGCGAAAATACTAATCGATAGCATACCGGTACCATACTGTAATTTCCCATACTATACAATTCTGGTCATCCATACCATACTAATCTCTGTTCTATATCTGTACTATACTGACCTGCTCATCTGTACCATCTAAAATTTCAGTATGAAGGTGTAAAATACCTATTTTAGTTAGTAATTAACAGATTATATAGTATGGTTTTTTAAAATAAGTACATTTTTGTTCATCCATATTATACTGATCTGCAGTGTAAATCGACCATTGATGCACACTTATAGAACTTATAGAGACAAAATGAATGCAATACAAGATTTGAAATCTGGTCTCTTAATTATATCAATTAACTAGTTGCATTTATAAATATCACTAAAAATCGACTAGTTGATTTTGATCGACTGAAATCATTAGTGTGCTACCGAAAATCTGCGATAGTGCATAAACATGGATTTTATCGCAAAACATATGCAATAGCATATTTTACATATCAGAGTAGATTTCGCATAATTAATTGCAAGAATTTTGGTAGATTTAAGCATGATTTACATCGATGAGGATCCGGGGATTCCGATGTAGACAATTAAGTAAACTAAAACGCGAACGTGTTCCTGAAAAAAAAAGCGGAGGACTAAGATCAGTTTTACTAAAACACGATACTAAACTTTTATTTAATTCGCAGAAATTTTAAAAAAATCGTAGAATTTATAGCATAAAGAAAAGAAATTTATCGCATAATTTCGTATAAATGGTCTTATTGAGCAAGCAAAAATTGGTGACCTAGCCGGAATGCAACGAAGTTTATGGTTAAAATGGTAAGTGTGAAATTTTTTTGCATTTGATTTCATGACCCTTTCTCATGGCTTGTCCTGGAATTTCTATACTTGTAGCTTGTTGGATTTTTATTACTGCTGTTTAAAAAACAATTTATTTTCAATATAAATAATAAAGAATTAACCTGGTCAACAATTAATAAATTAATTATAACTGAAACTGTGACTATTAAAAATCTATATAATTTAAGAGTGCTTTGAAATGCTTCATAATGTTTTGATATTTTTAAAAGCATCTTTGTGAAATTCTTGCATGGTTTCTCTAATGCATAGCATGTTAATCAAAAAAAATCATAATTGTTGCTAATTCAAGATCTTTAAAAAGCTGCCAATATACTGTATAATGTTTAATGCAATAGTACAAATTTAATTATAGTTTTAATCATTTATAATTTTAAAAATTATATATTATCAAATAGATTCAGAATTAACTTTAGGCTAATTCTAACTATTTAGTTAGATAAATTTCATTTCAACTTGAGAATATTAAGATCTTATTTCGAAGCATTATACATAAATTACATATATATTAAATAAATATTTAATGAATATGTTTAGTAAAAATTTGTATATTTAGATAATAAAGAAATTATAATATTCAAATGTTTAAATATTATGTAAATACTTGAATATATATTATTTATTGAATCGATCTCTACTATAAAGTATTTATTTGTTTTTGTATTTTGAGATAATTTATATATTTTAAGTCTACTATTATGTTAATTATATTTTATATGATTTTCAAACTATGAATTTATATATAGGCTGATTTGCTTCCAAATATAATTATTGTAAAATTTATACTGATTGGCAAATTTACGAGAAGAGGGGTGGGGAGGGGTAGTGATGTGCTATTTATATGATATCTGAAAAATTTTAGCGTACAGTACGTACAGTACGTATAGTATTGTACATATAGTTCTTTTCTGGCATTTGATTGGCTATCGAAAGTGATCAGATTTCACAAAGCATTATACTTTTTTAAAAAATATAATATAGTTTAGTCTTTGCAATTTATATTTAATAAAGCTTTAGCTTCCTGGATTCTTTTTTAATTCCAAAAACTTTTGAATTTACTAGTAATAATTTTTAGTAATACTAAATCAAGCCACTGGTGCTTAATACCAGTATGTACCATAATGTGAAGATCAATATCAAAAAAATAAACAAAAAAAATAAAAAATTTAAATTTGATAAATATTAAGTTAGAGTTAACAGATAGGGTTAGGGTGAGGCATAGTATTTAGTAAAATTTTAAAGAAGTTTTTTTTTTAAAAAAAAAGGTAGTTTTATAGATAAAATTTTGAGCTAGAAGTTATTTTTAATAAAAAAATAGCAATGAACCTATTAAAAAATGTTTTATAAAAATTTTAACACAATGTGAACTAGTGTTATTTTCTTTTAGGTAAGTGAAAGAGGAACTAGTCTTTATTAAATAATTGCTTTGATATATTTATGATATATACTTTCTTTACTAACTACATAATTATGACTATATTTATTATGCAACATGCAACTAATTTACTTACGATTCCCTGCACAATCATATTGTATAATTATTTATATACCAACATTCGATCATAATCAATAATCATAATATGTATACAAGGTACATACTAATTCTGTAATTACTACTTTGCTTACTATCAATTATAGAGGTCTGACTCATTCAAAAAATTAGTATCTAAATATTTATTTAATTTTTTAGTATTCAAATATTTGATCAAAAATTTTGAATGAACATTTGAATATTCACTGAATATTTATTGAATATTAAATATATTTCAATTTTAAAAAATTATTAATTATTCACTTAAATTAGCCAATAAAATGCAAATAAATTATTAAAAAATAAAATAAAATTATAAAATTATATATATATATATTCAATGAATATTCAATAAATATATTTAGTGAAATTTTAAATATTTAAATATTCATTTAATAAAAAATTAATATTCAATATTCAAATATTCAGTAAATATTCGAATATATTATTTACTAAATCAGATCTCTAATCAATCATCATTTTCTTTGTAGATCTGATGTTTTATCAGCATGCTGGTTTGGTCACTTTAGTGCAACTTGACTTGTTACACTTTTCCTATCTAAACCCCAAACAATCTATCTTCCTACCCTTTTCACTAAGCCTACGTTATTCACCTTATACCTCTCTACCAATTCCATAGTATTGTCTAAATTCAATAATGGTTCCTATATTGCTTTATAAAGGAGTAACCTTTATACTTAATCAAATACTGGGGCTTTCAATAGTACATTTATTTATTCAAAATCTCTTCAACTTCAAATTTTAGGTCCGAATTCAATCTATTAAGAAATTCTGGAAGTGGTATAGTGTGGAAACCCTTAAATCAACAAGTGAAATTGATAATTTTTAAAACGTTATAAAAAATTATCTAATAGCTAAAACAATTTAGAAACTCTTTTCCATAGATCACTAAACCAAAATTGGAGCTATAGGAAAACAACAAAATATATTGTGAAAACCTAAATAACATCATAATTATAGGCCTCGTGGCCTAAGCTGTGTCCATTAAAACACCTGGTTCCTATTCGTGTTCGTTCAAAATAACTAAAAGGAAGGGAGACAATCTATTCCTTACACCTCTTGTGTTTTCGAACCTCCTCCCAACAATGTCCTCAAACCAACAGCTACCGTTACCGATGGAGGACCTCCAATAGACTTCACTAGAAGATATCCAAACTAGTATCCTTGAAACAATCACTGCCCCAAAAACTCATGCCGCCAAACGAACTAAAAATTATCACCAGCCCTCATCTACTTTCACCCTACTCCCCTCTTTTTCATCTGAAGAATCCCCCAGAAGTAGCAAATCTTGCTTACCCCTAGTAAATCAATCAATGACATCATTGAAACAAACAACAACAACAAGCGTGAAAAATTTGATGATCATATCAGGACCTGAACCAGTTCCTATACCGCCAAATATAGACAACATACATCATATGATGGAAACTACTACAGAACTTAACTCTACCGGACTAGTCACTAGCCCTAACCCCTGGGCTGACCCTTCTGAGGAATATTGGACTAGCACCGACCACAAACCCAACTCTAAACAGATAACAAATGACGTTCAACTGGACGCTATGGAAATTGAATCAAATACTACTATCGAGGCAGATACTGTACCAAAAAAATTATACAGCCAAGCGCATGCACCAAACAAAAAACTACCAACAGACTGGGTAACAGGCACCCTAAAAATAATTGCAAATAGTAGACAACTAATCCTCAATACAGATACATGCCATTATGAAGCGATTATTGACGCCTTTAACTCTCAGGATAAATTACGAGAATTTTTACTGCATAAATTACAAACAAAGTCCACTAGAATCAATATTTCACCCACGATTATACAAAAAATTCAATACTTGGATATAGCCTTTTTCAAATTATTCTCTCGAGACAAAAGCATTGCTCCGAAATATCAAACATAATTTGAAGCACTTTACGAACTAGCATTAGAAAAATTCCGTCGCCATAATGATATTAGATTTGTTAACAAAACAAATAGAAACCAAATTTATGAAAAACTAAGAATTAAATTGGCCATCAATTACTTATACAATCTTGACTTTTTTATGATAAAACCTCACGACTGCACTCGATATATTTACTACTGCCTCAACTTAGCAAAAATTATACTGAAACTTAACATTTAAACAAAGTCGTACATGCTTATTCGCAGTACATGAGGAGATCCTCATTCCTTTTCCAGACTAGCCGCATGAAATAGATCCTACAATAGTAGCAGTGCTACCACACCCACTCCCTCTGACAGACAGAAAAAGTACTAGAGCTACACTAACTGCCTTACGGAAAGTCTTTAAATTCAGCCAACTACCGGACACCTACTTTGACACCCCTATTCAACCATTACCTGATGATATAAGAGACCTACACTTGGCCGTCCGGGACCTATTCCCCATCACAGACTGGGATACACTTAAAAATTAAGCGAATATAGACAAGCTCTAAAGGCCTACTATATAAATTTAATCGGATACCCCCTAATTACTTTTCACTTTCACCGGCAAAAGAAAAGTTAACAGTTACCCTACAAGCTCTCAACTCAGCTATCAGACACCTATTTCCTTGTGACCCCAAGGACACAGTTGAACTTCGTAACTTAGTTAAGCTCTTGAGGGAGCACTACTCATTTAGGCGAATTCCTAACAATTTTTTCAAACAAAAACTGAACTTACCTTCGGATCTGTACCAAATCAAAATACAACTAAAATATACATTCCCGATTAAAGATAACGGACTGGCTAAAGAATTCATCAAAAAATAAGTGGAAGATACAAAATTAGTTGGCCAATGCCACTTAATTACATGACTGCGAATCCCACTTATTACCTACCGACTACCTGTTGGTAACAAAAATAAACATTACAGTTCCAATTAGATCTTCTAAGTTATTAGTTGAAACGTCAAGATGACTACGTAACTATTATTATTTTCACCGTATACCGGAAACTTGGATTGAAATCATAAATAGCACAAAGGACAGACCCAATCTTCCCTCGGATATCACACAAGCAACTACTATGATCACCCAGATCAAGAGCTGTAAACATATACAACTTCCGATCAAAACTTACAATAACATCATACCCACAATTGAAACTCTTCGCCAACACTTCAGCTTCCGCAGCTTTCCTATAGCATTCATAGACGTACCCGACTTTCTGGAACCCTCATGGGACATATTTGACAATTACTCACCTCCCCAATGAGTGGAAATACTAATACAAGTAGAGAGTCTCCTTCTCGCACTGATTACATGCATCAAACACAATCGTCTAGCTCTTCATTCCAACACAAAATAGATATACGTAATGGAATCAACCTAATTACACACAATATCAGAGGACTAAATCAAACCACCAAACTTCAAGAATAGATAGAAACCTGTGCCGAAACAAATGCACATATTATTTCTATTACTGAAACCAAATTAATTAATAATGTCATGGAACTTACTAACCCAATATATCACTTTTACACATCTAACTTCCAACCATATAAGAACAATCAAAGAGAGACTAGTCTAGGAACCGCATTGATAGTGTACAAGGATTTACAACCATACATCCATGATATTAAAACTTATCCAGGCACCGCAATTTACATAGACCTCTTTTTCCCTAGAAAAAACAAAACTAGAATTATCTCGGTATATCTCCCATCTAACCATCGTGAACTCTGCTAAAAAACTCAGGACCAAGTGTTTGAATAGTACCTTAATGCCAAAACAAAAAACTGGCATACAATTATCCTTGGAGACTTCAACACCAACCAGGACAGAGAAAAAAATTTTTTCTTATTTAGAAATTTAAATGCAGCACAGGCAGTTAGCCTACTTGACTTCTACAGCATAACCACCTCAACTTGGATTGGACCACATGCAACTAGCCAAATCGATGACGTTTGGTGTCATCATGAGATGATACTGGACCTTGACCCTCCCACCATTACGGACGCCACTTACATTACAGGAAGTGATCACTGTATAATAAAAACCACATGGTATTTAAATATTTTACCATCTCACAGCCCTAGGAACAAAAAGCGCAAACGCAGAATATTTTAATACAACAAAATGATACAACAAAATTGGGAGGAATATACAACGATGTTAACTAACACCTTCGTCAAGAGTACTCTATCAATACAATCTGCTAACCAAGAACAACTAGACAAAAGCTGGAACTTCTGGAAAGCAACAGTCAAGCATGCCATCAATAAACATGTACCTTATATTTATTCCACTACAAAAGAATTCTATGTGTTGTCACTAAAAGCAACCCATCTTCATACTGCTTTAAAGTCCATAAAGAAATGCCTTCAGATTCTAATCACTAATAATAACAGCCCAGTCAGCATTGTGAACCAACTAATAAACAAAATTACCAAATTAACAGAAATAGATATCACCCCACTAAGTGAGCCTTATACTGCAGAGCAATTAAACCTTTTAATTGCAAAATTAAAATAGTATAAACTCACAATATGGATTGCCCGCAATCAAGAAACTCAACAACAACAATACAACCAAATTGAATTTTATGTAAAGCAAAGACACCAAGACTTTAGTAACAATACCAGTAGAATACTAGATAGCATTCTAAAGCAGTGTTGGCATATGACCTATTATGACCGTTATGACCTTTATGACTATTATAGGTCATAAAGTCATAAAAATATAGGATATGAATTATGACCTAGGTCATAATCATATCCAATAGAAATTGCCAAAAAAACCATATAACAAAATTAATAAATTTAAATACTATCTAACGCAATTCTATCTTATAAAGAGACCTACAACACGTAAGTCAAGTTAGAATAATATCGTGCATGATCCATATGTGTGTGCATTATCATCAGGAAATTTATATATATAGATATTGATCGATATATAGCACTTAATCGTTTTATATCGATTATAAAATATCGTTATATATCGATTAATTGTATAAAAATCGATATATATCTATAATCGATATATATCATTTTTTATATTAAATCGTTATATATCTATAAATCGATTATAATCGTAATTATTTGAAACGATATATGACGATTAGCATATCTTTAACGATTACATAGTGTTTTGACCGCGTCACAAAAATTTCAGAGTTCAAACTTTCTTAAGCCCATTTGATTCGTAAGCTGCTATAGATTATAAAAATATATTCCACAAAATGAGCAAAAAAACTTAAAAAAAAAGGCCGTTTTGAACAATTTTTACCCCTCTCTTCCTTTTACCCCTCTCTCTCTTTTACCCCTCTCTTACTTTTACCCCTCTTTTCCTTTTATCCTTCTCACCCTTTTTTTTTTATTTTTAATATTTCGAATATATATATCTCACATATGATATGTGAGATATATATTTAAAAAAATTCGAATGCTAAAAAAAAAATTGCCGCGGTCGTGGTTTATGCGAGTTATCATCATTATTAAAAATGGAAATAGGGTTCGATATAAGAAATCGAACTCAAAACGAGTTTGAAAAAATTTTTTTTCAATTTTAACTCCATGGTTTCTTTTGATATTGTCTTGATACGCCAATTTTTTTAAAAAAACTTGATGGATGTGTTTTATCGCCATATGATCTTAGATAATAAAGGAAGGATTAAAAATTTTGTCAAAGTTGATAACCTATTCAATGCAATATATAAAATTATAACGATAAGCATTGGTAATGACGACTTACGAACAAAATCATAGAAATTAACCAGAACTAATCTTGTAAAAATTTACTTTGTACCGCAACAAGTCACAAAGACTTATTCGCTAAACCAAGTCTAGCTATAATAAAAATTATATTGATATAGTTTGAATGTGCGTAAATGATACTCTTATGCCGATATTGCGATCTTGTTACATGCGTGTGCAATTTTTATTGGTTAAATGTTATGACTTGGTTATGACCTATTAATTTAGTCATATGACCTAGGTCATAATAGTCATATGACCACTGGTCATAACGTTATGACCTTATGACTTTATGACCATAGGTCATATGACCATATGACTAAGGTCATATTAAAATTTTGTTATGACTTATGTCATATTCCATCACTGTTCTAAAGAGACATAAAGATACTATTCGGGCAGATAAGATAATCCTAATGGATGAAGTTATAACGGACAAAGATGAAATACTTCGACATTTTCATACCCACTACAAACAATGGACCAAAAATAACCCACCAAATAATGACGTAGATAAAGACTGGGCAGAAGCCTATGAACCTATTAAAACAATTGATCCAAATATATATGATCCACTACTAAAACCTATAGGAAATGAGGAGTTACTTAATACAATTAAACTAGTCCCACTTGGAAAAGCAATGGGCCCCTCTGGCATTGCCAATGAAGCTCTTCAACACCTACCCCAAACTGCCATTAACAGACTAAAAAATATCCTCAACGATTGTTTACGGCTAAACAAAGTTCCTCAATACTAGACCAGAGCACATATATGGTCCATAGCAAAGAACCCTACTTATAACTACAATCTGTCAGAAACCAGACCAATCACACTGATTGATCACACACGAAAAATACTTACTAAAATCATCAACAATAGACTAACTACAATACTAATGCATAATGAAGTCTTATCACTATTTAACTTTGCAGGATTCCCACAACAGTCTACTTTACAACCTATTTCTAGACTAACCCACATCATTGAAGATGCAACCACAAATAAAAAAGAACTATGGGCATTATCTCAAGACATGTCAAAAGTCTTTGATTCCGTCCACATTAAAACTTTAGAAAGAGCACTCCTTAGAATCAAAATTCCAACACAAATCATCGAGCTCATTATATATTTACTTTCCAACTGGACCAACAGAGTAATAACAGGTCTAGGTTTTACCCAACCCTATGAAGTGGGAGACGGCATTGATTAGGGATAGTAAAGTCAGTTCAGGTCTGGTCTTAGTCCTAGGACTTGCAAGTCCTATCACACGGACCTAAGGACCAGGTCCTTATATAATAAGTCCTAGAATTTATGCCCGACCAATAGAATTAAGCCCTTGGACTTAGTTCTAATACTTTCTAACCAATTAAAATTCTTTGTTTACTGTTTTATTACTAATATTTTTAAGTTCTATATTAGGACCTACTGAGGACCTATGGACCTAGGTCCTAAAATTGGGACCTAGTCTTTAAAGACCAGGCCCCAAAACCAGGTCCTAAAGTCCCAGACTTAAGAACTTTACTATCCCTAGCATCGATTAAGGGGAAACATTCTCTCCGCTCCTATGGAAAATATACTACGATCCACTAATTACAGTAATACACAACCAACATAAAGACTACACCGCAACTATACCAACAAACCCACCATGTCTTATCCACACATTGGTAATGACATACATTCTAGGTCGCCCCAAATAAAAATGCTCTAGAACGTATTATATCGACTGCTTTATCTTTCTATAAACTGAACAACATCAAGATCAACACACTCAAATCAGCAATGATCACGAATTCTACAGATGACAACCCCAATATACTGTTTGACAATATGGTCATATACGCGAACAAAAAAAATGAACCTCTCAAGTATCTAGGAGCATGGTTCTCCCTAGAAAATAACCACAAAACTGTCCAGAAACTAATCATAGCAGAAACTAAAACTAATCTAAAGAAACTGCAATTCACAAAAATAACCGAAAAACAGGCTGTCTATGTAATTAACAGCACCATCATACTCTGATTCCAATATAAATTCAAGCCTCCTACCTCAACCCAACACAACTCACTAATTTAACGAAAAAATGTATTAATCTAATCAAATATAAAGGAAAATTGGCTCATGGAATACCCAACACCTTCATTCTCTGCCCCGACATATACGCATTAAATAGCATGCAATAGGCGCAACAATCCACGCTTATTACATCACTCTTAAGAAACCTAAATGACCCAGACTTCAATGCTTCTTTTTTTAAACTAAGACTTCAACAACTGCAGAATTCCGCAAATACTAATTCTTCTATCCTAGAACAACCCACTCTTTTTTCACGACACAACACAATACCCATCAGGCTGAGCAGTATCTGAGTGCCACAACCTTGGTGTACAGATGACAAGACCTCTATTAACTTGGCCAACTAAACTAAAAGGCACATCTATCAATAAAATCCTTTTCCATCACCCCAAGGGAATAAGATTAAACAAAAATTGAACCTATATGCAATTACTTGCATCAAACAATTCCTGACTCATGATAATATACAATTTCTAAACTGAAAAGAATTTCATCACAATATAAGAAAAATCCCAAAGGCAAGACCCCAAAATAGTTCTTTCAGATACAAGAAATCATTAGAGACCAAACTAATCCTGCACAAACTTTAGTGTGCCCAATCCCTTCACATGTCAGAAATGGACTCCTTCCGAACACCCCTGGATCATTACAAGTCAAGGAAAGATAGCAAAATATTTAACCCTCACAACCAACCAACTCACGCTCGACACTTCAAAATACTAAACCCTACGACATATGAAATCTCTCCATGTCCAGGGTGCAAAGACAAGGACATAAAAATTAATAGAGTTCACTGCTGCCTACGTATAGACAACAAAACTTACTATAACCTCCAAGTGGATAGTAAACATCATATACACGCAAATGTGCAAGAAATCAAAATCGCGCTTAATAACAATAGAATTGTACCCCTTTCAAAAAATAAAAGCCCCATTATCCCAAATTCAACACTGTCACAACCCTTAACCGATTTCAACAACCCACTGATTTTGTTTCACAAACAATTAAAAAGACAAAACTACTGGAAACGGACAATAAATATACAAATTACTACTTCTAAAATAGACATTACGGACCTTAGCAAAAGAACTATTGCAATCGGACAAATTGACAACGACCAACCCATAGCCAGTTATAATAAGAATTGGCTCTCAAAAATGAACGCAGCAAGTTCCCTATTCGCATTTCTGTAACAACAACAAAAAAATATGCGACAATTAACTTGAACACTAACTGCACAATTCTCCACCATATAATCCAACAATTAATCCTCCTTCAATCTGGTGAACATCATAAACTAAACAACCACCTTACTATAAGAATAATAGATGCCCTAATGATGGACAAAAAAATCAGCACTACCCTACACAAGAAAATGAATATTACAAATCACACTGATCCCTTCCCGTTAGATTTATCCCCCCAAACTTATATATATAACAGATACACACCCCAAATCCATAGAATTACCTGCTCAATGCTGCTTCACACTAACATAAAATATATATACAAGATTACCAAACTACTTTCTTGGCATAATTAACAAAGACTAGCGCTCTGGGATACACAAATTAACAATATAGATTGGGACGCAACAACACAATACTTCTATATAATAACCACCCAAAAGCACTCTACATGGACCTGGCATATTCTAATTTGAAAAACTTTAAAGTAAAACTATTAGCTGAGGAGCTACCAACCCACCTAATCCTACATTTCCGCCACCCTAATCACTTATGCCCTCGATGCTATGCAGAACCAGAAGATATTTCACATATAATCACTTGCACTGCAAATTACCATAACCCCTATACTAGAATAAAACGAATAATAATAGAATTTGCTAACAAAATTCAACAACCACTAATACAACTCGATTTATTCTTAGATAACTTTTTAAACTTACATACCAAAAAGAAACTTCCCTTTGGCATAATTACAAATACATCACGTGCTCCATTTACGTTACCAAGACTCCAATCAAAACACGCCCTGCGATACACCATGCCATCATAGAATACATATACAAAAACCTATGGTTACCTTCAAGACAGTAAACTCATTCAACAAAAATACCTAATCCAACACCAATACCAACCTCTCGATTACTTCCAATAGCCCCCCTCTCATCTATCTACATTAACCAAAAATCAATTAAATATATTACATCTAACAATACATCATTACAATTTTTACTCGCAGCCTAAAGGTCTATGACCATTCTAGCAAAGAATAGGTCGAGAGTAAATCTAGCTCTTACCTTATATCCCCTAGTATAGTACTTTTATATATGTAATTATTATATGTATACAATTTGCTGAATTAATAAAGAATATAGAGGATAGACCTTTCTTTAAAAAAAAAAAAAAAATAGCTAAAACAATTTTTTTTTATAAAAATATAGAGAAAGACTTTAAAAATAAGCTATAGTATTTGTTTTTTAATTTATTAAGTTTAACTACAGTTATAAAAGTTTAAAGTTACCTAATTTTATTAATAAATTTGACCACTATAATTTTGGCCAGCATTACCATAGTGCTGGCCAGAATTATAAAAAAGGTTTAAAAAATTTAAAAATTTTTAAAAAATTTTTGCAAGTTTTTTTTTTTTTATTTGTAAAATTTTTTGCAATTTGATTGGTTTTGACCAATTTAAATTAAAAAAAAATACATTTGTCACTCCGGATCAAGATTGCGAGAGGATCATTTTTTGTTAGAAGTGCAATAGTTATTATCTTAGTAAAGTTTTGAGTTATAAATAAACTCGTGACAAAAAACTGTATCACAGGGGGCAACAAATACATTCCTTCTTTAAATTAAAGGTTCAAATTTTTTTTGTCTTGCTAGATTATATTTTAGTTTTTTTTTTTTTTTTTTTTTTT
>QKWP01000734.1:11133-22662 GCA_003550325.1 Gigaspora rosea | reverse complement strand
TAGAGTTTGTAGATGATAGGTAAACAGAAATAATTCTGAATTTGAAATCATGTTTAAAAAATATGTCTATGGCGATAGCCCCTCCTGGGTGGTTTAAAATATTATGAACGTGAGGTTGAAGAATATTGCTTATCATAATACCAGTTCCCTCTTTGGATTCAAGAGAGTTCGACCAAAAGTATGAGAATTGAGAAGTGTTAAGAAATCGATTAGATGGAAGGTCAGCTATTTTTGTTTCAGTAATACTAATGATATGTAGGTTATTTTTGGAACAGTACTCTTCCCATAAAAGTTTTTTCTCTGGGTTGTTGTATCTTTGAACATTGTGGGTAGCTATATTTAGAGTTAGCAGGGGATTAGTGGATTGGGGTAAGATTGTAGGATTAGAAGGTGAAGATTTGAGTAGAATCTTGTCACAAAGTAGCAAGTCCTCAAAGCATAAAAGAGAGTGATTAGATAAGGGTGTAGGATCATCAGGTAAGTATATATGTGCTTCTTTGTAATCTGTTGTTTTGTTTGTATAAATAGATATTTTGATGTATTGTTGAGAATAGTACTGAGGGTAGTTATCATGTAAGTATCGTAAAAAGGATCCAATTGTTTGAGATGGTAGTAAGATTGATAGTTTGTAGTAATGAAAAAATCTATTGTAGCACGTAGTGGAGGTGTTTTGGTTTAGGTTTTGTAAAGTTTGTACCTCAGAAGGATGGGATGAATTGGTATCTGAGATATGTTTATGTTCTGTAGAAGCGCTCGCCGTTTTATGCTCAGTTCTCACAGCTGCGCAGGATACCATAGTCTGCCCTGTTCGTTGGGTCTGACCGTTGTTATCTTGGTCCTCCGCATATCTATAATAGTTAGTAATCAATATATAACCAATATATTGATAGTGATTATAATCGATATATATCCATGATAGTTAATAATCAATATATAATCAATATAAAAACAATTAATATTTTGATATTAAAAAATATATAATTAGGGGTGTGGCGACATAGTGTAGTTGGATTGTTGTCACCCCCAAGTAGTTGTAACACAAGGTACAGAGTTCAAATCCCACTGGAGATAATTTTGAAAAATTTACCTGCGTTACGGTAACCTGGACTCTGAGCTTGGATGTACAAATTTGTTTTCTGGGTTATACCAACTTGTATTGGGAGCTCTGGTGTTGTATTACGCACAAAACTGGGACACATAGATCCTGAGAAGCGCAGGCGCTATGTTATGCACAGAACCATAGAACAACAGGAAACCATACTTGGCAAGACCCAAGTAAAAAGGTAGCTGACTTTTGACGGTGCCCAAATAGGAATCAGATGGGGACTGACCGGAAGTGAACTTACGACAAAAGGGTTTATGGCGGACCCTACCAACCAGACCGCCGAAAGTCGCACCAGAGGAAAAGGATGTGTTGTGAAATCATGTACCAGCCTTTGAGTTCACCAGGGCAGCCCAACCCTTCCAGGTCTTCGAATTGGAAGTAAAGAAGCAACCAGGAGAAGGAAAGTTCTAGGGGAAAGAAACTGAAAGAGGAACAGGGCGGTACTGAGGTCATGTGAACTTTACAAGGGCAGAAGTAGGTAATGATAGTGACCAGGTAACTCCTAACTGCAAGTTGCTACCGAAAAGTAGGTGATACCTGTGTAGGACAGGAAAACACTCTACCAAGTTTCCTACTGAGGGATAAACTAGTCCTAAAGGTGTGGTTAGTATTCGGTACAAACTCCAGATCTAGTAGCTAGTGGCTGTGCCGGTGATACAAGATGGACCGGCAAGAGGCAGAAAATCAGAGGGTTTAAATAGGCAATGCCAGTATGTGGGTTGCAGGTATGGCAGCTAGAGTAGAACCTTCGGGTGGCTACTTAAATAGGCAACCAAAAGTTGCAGGTGAGGCTAGTTGTACTCTCGTCAATGTATGAATGTCGGCTTTTCCTCCATGTAGGGTGCCGAGGTCTAATATATCTTGAATAAAAGCCAATCCCCAAAGTGGCCACTTTGACACTAAAAAAAGAAAAATATATATATATATATATATTATTAATAAAAAATTCAATTTTGAAAAAAATTAATTTATTAAAAAACTTGTATATTTTTACATTATATAATTACTATATAATTCTATAATTACTATATAAAATTTTTTTTTATTACAATATTAGGTATTACCACAAGAACATGTACAAGAATACCATCAATTCACTACAAGTACACCATCTATTCACTACAAAAACACAATCCAAGTTACTTCAAGAACACTGTATAATCACCACAAGAACGTCATTGAATTTTACAAGAACGCCGTCGCTTTACCATAAAAACATGTACAAGAATACCGTAAAAATGCTATAACTCACAAGAATGCGTACAAACACACCATCAATTTACTTCAAAAACACCGTTAAGTTACTACAAGAAAGTCGTCACTTTACTTACCACAACATCGAATTACCACAAGAATACTGTTACTTTACTGCAAGAACGCCCGTCGAATCACCACAAGAACACCGTGAAATTACTGTAAGAATGCCATTACTTCACCACAAGAACCATTACTTCACCGCAAAGAATGTCTTCATTTCACTGCAAGAACGCTATTGCTTCACTGCAAGAACACCGTCGCTTCACTGCAAGAATGCCATTGCTTCACTACAAGAATGACGGCGAAATACCGCAAAACGCCGCCAAATCACCGCAAAACAAAAAAAAAAGAAAAAAAACATACTGAAAAAAATATACTTATTATTATATAGATTCGTGCAATCTACTTTCTCGCCAATAATACAAACGTTTGCTCAACTACAAACTCAATTCGAAAGTCTTTCCCATTAGAAAAAGATGCTGTGGTAATGGGTCAACTTCTAAATAGTAGCAGAGGAGAGTACTTCCGTGAGGTAGGTGGGAGATCTCCACTTCACAATTCTTATAATCCGACTTTTATGCCTGCTTTACTATGAAAAAAAATAAAATAAATATGAAAATACAAAAAAAAATAAATAAAAAAATGAAATAAATACAAAAAAAAAATAAATAAAAAAAATAAAAAAAAATAAAAAAACAAAAAAAATAAAAAAATGACTTGTAAATCAAAAAAAAATTTTGGAAAAAAAAATCAAAAATAAAAAAAACTCGATCTGGTAGATCTATCTAGATATACAAAGATTACTAATTGCGCAGATTGCACAGATTGCGCAGATTTATCTGCAAAGATTTCAAAATTATGAATTTTAATGTGCTGAGAACCTTAATTTGATGATCTGCTATCTGCTATCTGCTATATAATGATTAATAACTTAAAACATTATTTATCGATTCAAATATATATAATAATAATCGATTAGCCGATGTATAACAATTTATATTTAATTACGATATATATCGATTTTAGATATATATCGAGTTTTATCCAGTTTATCGATATATAACGTTATTTTTTAATCTATATAAAACAATTAATTGTTATATATCGATTAGAATTTATCTAAAAAATTTACTAATGGGGTTAGTTTGTATACCGTTGATGATAACTTCTTCTCAATTGTATATGGTCCAATAAATTTTGCTGTTAATTTCTTAGAGGTTCGTTTTGCATCTACTAGTATTATGTTGAAAGCATTACTTGTTCACCTTTCTGCAATTCTATATCTCTATAGCCCTTAGGAGGCATCCATAAATAACGTTATGTACCCCCTCATAGTAGCGTTTGACCCCCCCCCTACTATATAAAAAAAATCTGTATGTTTATATATAAAATTTTACAAAAACTTGAATATATTGTGACACAGTAATCCGATTTGGATGATTTAGGTACCATTCGATTCGTCTCAGTGAGACGAATCCAATAATACCAAAATCATTTTATTTGGATTACTGGATCAATGGTTATTCACAAAATACTATTGATTTTATAGTTATTTTATAAGAAAACATAATAACCAATAGTATTTGGCCAATAACTTTTGATCCAGTGGTCCAAATAAAATGAAATTGGTACCATTCGACTCCTCTCACCGAGACGAATCGAATGGTACCAAAATCATTAAATTTGGACCACTGAATCACTTTTAGACGATTTTTTCTAAAAAAATTGCGTTATATTTTTTTGATCCTCCTACTTAAGAGGAAAAACGTTATATTTTGTCAGACCCCTCCCCCTTGTATAATGTTATTTCTGGGTATCCCCTTATTGTAATATTTTGTTTGCCTTTCCTGTGCTACTACTAATGTATCCTTTGATATATTTATTGTTACTATCCTATCCAATGCTTATAAGTCATATGTCATCTTCATTTTTGTCCTATTTAACACTTTTACTGCTATAGTACTAGAGGTAATAGGGTACTGATAGTAATCCAATTGGAATAGTGTAAAACCTGTTAACGATGGTTAGGCATTATTGTATGCAAATTCCGCAGCTAGCAACAGCTAGTTCCGATTATTTTGTTTATAATTGATATATGCATATAGCATATCCTCCAACATCCTATTTGTATGTTCTGTTTGCCTAATCGTCTGTGGATATAGAGGTCTGACTCGATGAATACTATTCACTGAATATTCACTGAATATTTGAATATTCGAATATATAATTTTCACTGAATGAATATTCGAATATTTAAAATTTCAATGAATATATTCATTGAATATTCATTGAATATATATACACATATATATATAATTTTATAATTTTATTTTATTTTTTAATAATTTATTTGACAATTTTATTGGCTAATTTAAGTGAAATAGTTATATAATTTTTTAAAATTGAAATATATAATATTCAATGAATATTCATGAATATTCATTGAATATTTTCAAAATTTTTGAACAATATTTAAATAAAAAAATATTGAACAAATGAATATTCGAATACTTATTTTTTGAACAAGTCAGACCTCTATGTGGATGTGCAGCTGATGATATGCAAACCTTCATTTTTAATAATTTGAATAATTTCTTCTAGAAGTTTTCTACAAATTTCGAGTTTTAATCAGATATGATTCCATAGGACACCCATGATTGTCCGGAGCGAAGTGAAGGACTTATATTTCTATGCGCTTTGATGACTAAAATTACGATTTTGATGCATTCATAATAGAAATATCAAAACTGTAGTTTTAGCATTTTCCGTCTGTAACGTCCCTGAAAAATGTGATCTGCAACATGTGTATTACCAGATCTTTTTGGGCTTACTGAACGCTTGCGTCATGAGCTCTGGACTTATACCGGTTTCTGGTTCCTAGTTTTTAAATACTTTTTGGAGTATAATTTTGCTACTTTTGGTACTATCACAGTTGACCAAGTAGGAATGAAGTGTACTCTTTTACTAAAGTAGTCTACTACTACCATAATAGCATTGTAGCCTCTTGTAGTGAGTGGCAAGTATATTATAAAATTCATCAAAACTTGCACCCAAGCTGTTTTAGAATATTTAACAGTTGCAGTAGTCCCATAGGTACCTAATTTGAAGCCTTATTTTTTGACAACTTTTGTAGCTATTTACATATTTTTTAATATCTTTTCCCATTCTTTTCCAATAGTACAACTGCCATAAACAGATGTATATAAGGTTTACTCCTGGATGTTCATTAATATCATAATGTTTGTAGAAAAACTTTACCTTCAACTTTACATATGTGTTATACAAAGTTGAGAGTTTTTTGGATCTTCCACTAGATGCAATAGCTTATCTTCTTTTAGTTAGTACTAAGCTAATTGATGTTTTAACTGTTTCGCACTATCACTCTCTGGTTCTTTTAGTATATTGTTTATTATTATTAGATGTATTTTCTTCCTGAATCGTCATATAGAACTTGGGATCAATAATAATAGTTGTTATTATGTTAGCTTTTGGTCTTCTAGATAGTGCATCAGCTACTACATTCATTGTGTCCAGTCTATATTTTATCTTAAAGTTATATAATTGTAATGTCTCTATCTATTTAGCTTGTTATTATGACAACTTTGATTGAAAGTTAATAAATTTTTAACAAAGCATAATCAGTAACAATTGTAAATGGTTGCCTTTTTAAATATACTTTCTATACCTTTAGTACATGGATTACTACTAACAATTCTTTCTTATGAATTGGATAATTTATTTTTGCAAGTGTCATTTTTCTAAATTTATACACCACAGATTACTCACTATTTCCTTGCTTTTGATTTAATATGGCACCAATTGCAAAATCGGATATATTGGTTGTGATAATAAACAGTTTTTTAGAATCAGGTAGTGTTAGTACTAGAGCATACTGTATATAAGTGCTTCTTTAAGCTTTTTAAATGCATAATATTCCTATTTATACAGTTAGTCTTTATGCAAAAGACTTGTTAAAGGTGCAGCTAATCTAGAGCTATTGGATATGAACTTCTTATAAAAGTTTACTAACTCCAGAAATGACTGAAGGTCATATATGTTTTTAGATACTGTTCAAGTGTTTACAGCTTTTACCTTTTTTGAATCTATTAAGAATCCTTCTGAAGAAATCATATATCTCAAAAATTCTATACTGGACTAGTGAACCAAGTCAACCATAAAAAATTGACTTGACTTAGTTGACTTGAGTCAATTATTAATTTTAGTTTTTTAACTAAAAGTCAATTTCTTTTAAAAGGCTCTTACGTATTAGTTAAGCACCAATTATGCTTTATCATATGTATATACACATGATTGTTAGGCATTGTTATATACATTTAAAATTTCAGTTAGCAAAGAAAAAAAGAAAAGATTTTTTTCAGATTACAGATCTGAAATAAATGTTTTTTAATTTAGCAATCATGCTAGTACTTTATTAGAATTATATAATTAACCCCACAGTTTTATACAATTATAGCTCAAACCTATCTAAAATTTAAAATACTGACTAACCCGGCTCTTTGTGACTAATGTTCAAATTACCTATGTTCGATCTGCTATAGTAAACTTTATCTTTATATTAAATATTTTCTGTATGAATACTTAAAGTATATCTTCGATTAGCATTTACGTTTTAATTTATTATGATTGCCTACTTTTTTTCTAAACTTTCTTCTTCAAGCTTCTTGAGCAGAAGAATTCAAAATTCTAACTAACTAAGAAAAATAAAACATATCAAGAAAATAAAAGAAAAGATAAAAACAGGTAGTACTACAAAAACCTATATGAAAACCAATGCAATTAAAAGAAAAAATAGAAAAACTGAAGAAAAAAGCAAAAAAAAAGAAACAATCTATGATAAGTACACTATTATAGCCCATACCAGGCATAAACAAAAACTATAACAACTGCAACAATTGTATATCTTTATTGTAAAGCTTCACCTTAATATTAATACAACCCTTTCAATTATACGTTTCATTTTGAATATTTCTTTAACTATAGACATAAGAACCTTGTAGCATTTAGTTGTTCAAAACAAACATGTAGTTGCATTCTACTAAGTTTATCCGAAAAAGGAAACTGTAAACAATATCGATCTTTTACTGGGGGTAAGCTAAATCACCCACTTTTTCAAAAAATTTAAAAAAAAGAGAGCATGGAGCGAAAGCGAGAAAGGAGTCACTTGTATCAAACTTAAAGGAGCATAAGTCCAGAAACTATTTTTCTTGTTATTTCTATTGTTTTACTACAGAATACTTCGTCAATGGAGATAAACTCAAATTTCCACCAAACATGAGCACCACCTTTTGCTAGTTATCTTGTAAAAAGATGCTTTTGGTTTGCATACAGAAGTTCCCTAGCATAGTTGATTTTTGTAAGAACCGTATTTCTTTGTTATTCTACTATACTTTATGTATAGGCAACTCTCTAACAAGAAAAATTTTTGTTTTCTTTTTGTAGGAAAATTTGGTCCAAGTACATCAGCAAATTTTATATATAGATATATATCGATTACTAACTGATAAGATATATATCGATACTAAATACCCCTGCCGATTTCTATCGATAGTGATAGTAATCGATATATATCTGATTAGGGTGCTGACATTTATTACGTAATATCTATTTACTATAAGGGCTACCCCTCTCCCCCCACATAAGATCCAATATAATTGGCCAATTTATAATTTACTATATATCTTTGTATAACATAAGATATTGTTATAATACAGGGCCAACTCCCACCCCCTAAAATATTACATAATAAATATCAGCTCTCTTATCAAATATATATCGATTATTATCACTATCGATAGAAATTGGCAAGTGTATTTAGTATCAATATATATCTTACCTAGTTAGTAATCGACATATACAATTTGCCGATTAATCAATATATATCTGATATGATATTAATTAATAATTATTATATTCACATAATTATACTTTTGCAAATTTTTAACCGTTTTACAAGTTTTCGCAAGTTTTCGCAAGTTTTCGCAATTTAATATAAAATTTTATTTTTTATTTATTATTATTATATAATATTTTAAATTATTCGCAATTTAATATAAAATTTTATTTTTTTTTATTTATTATTATTATATATTATATTTTAAATATTACATATTTTATTATATATTATTATAAAAAACAACAAAAAAAATAAACCCAAACCTAAATTGGAAGGAAACTACTACTATAGAGGTAGATCTGCGAATTGGGAATACGAACAAAATGACAAATCACCAGGTAGGAAGTACAATGTATGAAATAAAGCTCCCTGGCCTAACCAACAGTAGAATACCAACCCTCTACAAGAAGTTGAAAGTAGTACAGAAATGTATTACGAAATTTAGTTGGGAATAGCTGTGTCACATAGGAGGAGTGAGAGCTAGCTTGCTAAAGATAGGGGTGGTTCTCACTTGGGCCAGTTACACAACACAGCTAGTGCTCATCTACCTTTAGGGGAGTATCTGAGCAGCCAAAAGTAGAAACCAAAGTAATTGTTTTAATAAGTTTTTTTAAAACTTTAAATTAAAATATCTTGACAACTATTAAATCAAATCTAATAAATTTTTTCTTATTTTAATTCTATAACTATATAAAATTAATAAAAAAAATTTTATCAAGTTTGGTTTAATAGTTGTTAAGATATTTTAATTTAAATCTAGAAAAAATTTACTTAGAAACAATTTCCTTGGTTTCTACTTTTGACTGCCCATCTGCTAACCAATTCAGATAGCATATCTGCAGTAATATATGATAGATTGCTAAGAGTAGTAGATAAAGCTTAGCTTGGCCCTCACCAGCGCATGGGTAATCTCAGGACACCAAGGTTTAGAAAGTAATTGTGAGGTTACGATCGTCTGAGCAAGGCCCTTGCACCTACTTGGAAATATAGAATCGGCAATATGAGAGAAACGGTGAATATAGTAAGTGGCGGAATGACAAAATAGGGAGTAGTCCAAAAATCTAGGTTATACTGAAAATGGGGTATGGAAAGCTCTAGTAGGTTTAGGTCACAGATAATCAAGAATGTCTGAGTCTCTTGTACTTAATATAGTATAATATTGTATCATATAATATATACAAACATATACTTAACCACTGGCGATGCTTTTGAAAAATAGACCTGTGTTCCGGTAACCGTTTCCTGTCGATCGGTTTGGTACATCACCTGTAGTCCTTGGTAACCATCTCGAATAGGAGCTTTTGGGTGAAGTTGTGCCTTGTGACACAGACAGATCCAAGGAACCGGGAAAATGGAAACCCATTTGGCAAGACCCGAGTAAGGAAGTAGTGAAGATCTTCGACGGTGCTACCAAAACTGGAATATTGAACCGGAGTCGAAGAACCGGACGTCCACCTCAAGGACAAGATCTACCAACCTGGTTGCCAGATCGGATACTAAAGGAAAAGAACCTATGTTATAGAAGTAGGTACCAGGGGAGAAAAACCATAATGGCACTAATGCCGGGTAGATCAACTCTTCCGGGCCAACTGAATTGGAAGTCTGGGATGTATCAGTGAAAGACCGATAGGAAAGTGATGGTCAGTACTGGGGTTGGAGCGAACCTTACTTGGGCAGAAGTAGGTAATAGTAGCGGTTAGGTATCCCTGACTGCAAGTTGCTTGCCTTAGTGAGTGCGTAAGTTACCGAAGTGTAGGTAATACCTGTGTGGAACAGGAACTGCTCTACCAAGTGTACCGCAAGGATAAATTAGTCCTAAGGGGATATAGTTAGCATCCGGGACTGTCTTCAACTGACTAATGTATTGGAGAGCTGTACCAGTGATCACAAGTAGGATTGTCATGTGAAGCTTGGACCAAAGGGTTTAAATAGGCAATTACCTAGTTGGGTTGTAGGTATAGCAACTAGTGTAGAACCTTTGGGCGGACTACTTCAATTAGACAACCAAAAGTTGTACGTGTGGCTAGTTGTACTCTCATTCAATGTAACAATTGTGGGCGCCCAAAGAGGCACCTTTAATCCACAAGCTTGATTAAATAAACTCTCACCCAGAGCAGGAACTTTGAAATAAAAAAAAAAAACTTAATAATAAAGTCTTCGAGGCATGACCTCATTTTAAAAAAAAAAATAAAAAAAAATAAACCCACAAAATAACGAAACCAAAAAAAAATAAAAAAATGAAACCAAAAAAATAAACTATAATATTCCTTATATTTGCTAATATTCACTTATATTCACTTATATTCGCTTATATTCTTCATATTCACTATTTCTTGCAAAGTGCCGAAAAAGTTAAAATAGGTATTCTTGTAAAGTGCCAGAAAAGTTAAATCATTTTCTTGCAAAGTTTCGAAAAAAGTAAGGAATAAAAAAAATAAAAGTAAAAAAAATAAGTAAAAAAAAAAACAAACAAAAAACAAAAAACAAAGCTGAAAAAATAACAAAAAAAAACAAAAACAAAAAAAAATAAACTATTATATTTGCTTATATTCACTCATATCCGCTTATATTCGATTAAATTTGTTCATATTCATGACTTCTTGCAAAGTGCCAGAGATGGTGTTCTTGTAAAGTGCAAGAAAAGTCAAATCGTTTTCTTGCAAAGTTCTGAAAAAAGTAAGAGATAAATAAAATAAAATAAAAAGTAAAAAAAAAAGAAAACAACAAAAAACAAAAATATAAGCAAACTAAATAAAAAAATAAACGAAGCCCCAAATCTTTATTTCCCTGAACATGATCTTGCAATTCAGAAATCGTCAAAGGTTTTTGCAAAGTGCCAGAATAAAATAAATCAATAAAAATAAAAAAAAACAAAAACAAAAAACATGAAACAAAAAAATAAATAAAACGAAACCTTGCAAAAACTTGCAAAAACTTGTGAAAATTTGCGTTCTTGAACTTTCGAAATTGCTAAAGAAAGTAGTTGTGTGTTCTTGCAAAGTGTTGAAACGCTAAGTTGGCTTGCGCAAAGTGCTGAAAGTCTTGCAAAGTGCTAGTGGTAAAGTGTAAAAATAAAATAAAAAAAATTAAAAAAATAAAAAATAAAAAAAAAACAAAACAAAACTAAAAAAAAAATGAAATAAACCCAAAAAAAAACAAAAAGAAAATGAAAAAACAATATAAAATTGGTAGAAGATCTAAATTATAAACAAAAAAAAAAAAACAAAGATCTAATCTGATTTTGTAGTACAAT
>QKWP01000734.1:0-10589 GCA_003550325.1 Gigaspora rosea | reverse complement strand
TTTTTTTAATATTAAAAATACCTTTATATAATCACAATGATAGTGTAATCACTATCACATTTTTTTAGAGATTTTTTAAATTGATTTATTAAAAAAAATACCTCTTTATAATCACAACTTTTTTATTGGTTATAAATACATAATTGTGATTGGCTAGTTAAAAATACATACCATATCTCTTTTGGTCAAAAACGTCTAAAGGTCTGGTCCAAAGTCTGCAGATTAGTCTAAGTCTAATATAATTATAAATATTTATTGGCACTAAACAAGTTTACTTAGTGCATTTTGTTAGAATTAATTAGTAAAATTTTATGAATTATATGATTTTATAGAATTTTATTAATAAAATTCTATAAAATCTTATAATTTGTAAAGTTTTATTAATTGAGTCTAACAAAATGCACTAAGTAAACTTGTTCAGCACCTAAAAATGCATTAAAACAGCATTTTATAGAATTTTACTAATAAAATTCTATAAAATCTCATTATTCACAAAGTTTTATTAATTAATTCTAACAAAGTGCACTAAGTAAACTTGTTCAGCACCTAAAAATACATTAAATTAGCAATGTAGTTTTTATTATACTTGAAATTTGGAGATAATATGTTAAAATTTGTTTTTTTTTGATCAAAAATCCAAAATTATGCATAAAATCTCTAAATTTCAAGTAAAATAAAAACAAAACAGCCGTTTTAATACATTCTTAGGTGCTAAACAAGTTTATTTAATGCATTTTGTTAGAATTAATTAATAAAAATTTGCAAATTATAAGATTTTATAGAATTTTATTAATAAAATTCTATAAAATCTTATGATTCATAGAATTTTACTAATTTATTCTAACAATATGCACTAAGTAAACTTATCCAGCACCGAAAAAATATATTTGGACTTAGTTCAGTCTGCAGACTTCGGACCAGACTCAGACCAGACTTAGACTTGACTAAAAGTCTGAATATAAAAGTCTGAAAATCCGACCAGACTTAAACTTGACTAAAATCTGGTTCAAGTTGGTCTGTAGGAGCACTAAGTACCTCTTTAAAATCACATTAAATATATTTTTTATATTGTGTGATTGTAAAGAGGTAATTCTATTTAAGCACACCTCTATATAATCACCAAAAAATGCTAGCCAAATAGGGTGATTATACAGAGGTATGACTGTATATCGATTATAGATATATATCGATTTTTATCTAATTAATCGATATATAACAATATTTTATAATCGATATAAAATGATTATGTGCTATATATTGATCAATATCTATATATAAAATTTGCTGATGTAATCGTCGGAAAGAGATGTATCTGGTTACAGATCTGAAAAAATCTAGTACTTTATATATATAACTATTTAAGAATTTTAACTAAAGATATTACTGTATATTTTTTATATTGTGTGATTGTAAAGAGGGAATTCTACTTAATCACACCTCTATATAATCACCAAAAAATGCTAGCCAAATAGGGTGATTATACAGAGGTATGACTGTAATATTTTTAGTTAAAATTCTTAAATAGTTATATATATAAAGTACTAGATTTTTTCAGATCTGTAACCAGATACATCTCTTTCTGACGATTACATCAGCAAATTTTATATATAGATATTGATCAATATATAGCACTTAATCATTTTATATCGATTATAAAATATCGTTATATATCGATTAATTGGATAAAAATCGATATATTCTATACTCGATATATATTTTAAAAACATTTTACTAATTCAATTTAAAACTATATTGAACAATCTTAATATTCATAGTACTCTATTTAAGAATTGAGTAAATATTAAAGTTCTTATTATTTTTTTTAAGAAAACCAAATTGTGAACATTTTCAGGAAGTAATCTATTTCTTTTATTAGTCAATACATTTCAACTATTGAGAATAAACATTTTGAGAAAACAGAGGTTGCAGGAATTGCAAAATATTGACAAGCTAATTGTGAAAGTAAGAGCAATATTTTTGAATATAATTGCTATTAGAAAAGTGGAATTTCAGTTTTATATTCTGGATTATTAAAATTATATAATATTATTTAAGGCAAGTTGAAATATGTTTTTAATTCTATATCAATTGGAGAGTATTTTTTGGCATTAGTAGTATTATTAAAAAAAGACACTAAGTTTAAAGTGAGTTTTGCTATTGGCTAGTCATTTAAATATTTGTTTTCATCTTACAATATTCTTATTTTTTGTTTAAGAAATTGTTTTGTTGCTTTGAATTTTTCTGAAGCAAATTCTAAATATTTAAATCTAGGGTCTAAAATTAATACCAGATAATCCTCTAATTCTGGGTCTTCCTATCAATTAGCTAAATTAAGTTTGATTTTATCTCTAACATTACAAACAATAGGTAGTGATTTGAACCAGTTGGGCTATATTTGGTTAACTGACCTGAACTGAATAAATTTCGGTAGGCAGTTGAGTAAATACTTAATCAGTTGATCCGCACAACCGGTTGAGAATTAGTTGATAAAATAAAATAATATTATAAAAGAGCAAACATTCTGAAAAGTTCTAAAAAGAAAATAAATGAACATAGTAGACGAGACAAAAATTTGAGTAAAGGTCCGAGAATTCCTGAAAGTAAACGTGAAGTAATCTTATTCGGTTGAATCGGTTGACACCAAATATTTCGGTTCGGTTAACCGATTAAAAAAAATTTTCTCAGTTTAAATCACTAACAATAGGATAAGTCAATATTGATTCTATTTTAAACAAATATTTTAAAGAGTTGTGATTAGTAATACGGGCTGATGCCAAATTCTCGGGCCGACCTGGCTGCAGAACTTAATCGGCCCGGTTGACCGGGCTGATCATATTGTAAGAATGCAAAATAGTCTTATAATTTGATCTTCTCAATATGAAAATAGTCAGAATTACATCACGATACTTGTGCAATATTTCGATTGCTAAAAATTACATGGAGATGCATTTAGTTAGTCGGTATAATAATCAGCACATTATAAGCACACATATATATAATATTACATAAATTACAAATAGTAGGAAGAGTGTATGTGATGCATATATATAGTGGATCTACTATATGCGAATAGGAAGTGGTTATAAGAGGGCCCGATGGGTCCTCTTATGGCCGGTGATCTACTGGGTTATTTTCTCATAGATGGAAATAAAAGTGATAAGTATGGCGGTGGTTTACTAACTTATAATTGATAATCAGTGCTTTAATTAGCAAGCAATCAGAACTCCTAATTGACTAGTTAAATTTATAAATATTGACTAGAAATGTTGACTATTTGATTTTGGTTGGATAGATAGTTATCGACTGCAAGCACTAACTTGAAACGTGATTTAACTAATAATTATAAGTTATACAATGAAATTCTATCAGACGAAAAAAATTTAACTATATACTGGCCAGGCTGACCTGCAGGAATGTGGGTCAAGGGCTGACCCGCCCTCCCGCCCGGCTGATGGGCCAATGTCAGCCCGTATCACTAGTTGTGATTGTTGAAAGCATAAAGGAAAGTGTAGAGTATGTATTATTTTTTATTAAAGATGTTATACAAGCAAAAAGTTTAAATAAATAAATGAGTTTCTTAAAGTTTAACTGTTTATTTTCATTTAGCAATAGGGATTTTAATATTTTTCTATCTTTACGGATTTCCTGATTGGCATCTTGAACTACCTTTTTGAAAAGAAATTGTATAGATTCATATAGTAATAACAAATATTCTAAAGTACAAATGTTAAATTCCAATGTGTAACAGATATAGTGGCTATCAGTTTTAGAAATTGCATTCAGCTTGTAGTACAAATATTATTTTTTTTGTTGTGCTTTTTTAAATGTTTTTCTATATTTATCTTTGTATACTAAAAAACTATTTGACTCTTTAGCTCTATAAATTAAATTTGTTATTTCACTAAATTGTAAAGTATTAGTAATAGAAGTTGAAAAGTATGTGCAGTACAACGAATATAGATTACTCCAAGATTAGTTATTGCTTTAACCATAGATGATGTATTATTAGTGGTTCTAGAGGACTCTAGACATATAGTACAGAGATCATATGTTACACATTTTAGCAGAAACCCCAAAAATTTGAAAAGCAAAAAAACAGTTTTTGGCATTATCTTGGCATCCAGTGGCCCAATTTGAATAAACTTTTTTTTTAAAATATAGCTCTCAGTGAAACGCATCTAACAAAAAAAATTCATTCAATTCTAATCACTGAATTAGAAGTTATTTAAGTAAATAGACTTAGTTATTTTTGACAAATTAGATCAAAATTGGTCAAAATCTAGTTATGACCTATATGAGAGATGGTTGAGGTCCTGGTTCTAGCAATACATTTTCTAAAATATTCCATTTGGCTAACTCATATCTTAAATAGTTTTCAATATGTTCTCCAGTATGTAGATAAGAAAATTTTTCTATAGTTATAAGTATTTAATTTAACTGAAAACCAAAATCAAGCCAATAAGCCATAATACCCATATATGGTCTGTGTGCACTTGTCCAGAGATCGGTCATAAATGAAAAGTATCTATTATTTGTTAAGAGTAAAGATATTTATCATCTAATTTTTTGGGAGGAAGGGATCAGAAGGATTATTAGGTGCTATATAATATAGTATTATTAGCCAATCAAAATTGCCAAAAATAACTATAAAATTTTTAATAATAATAATTAAAAATATAAAATTTCTATTTTATATTAATCTCTGAAAATAATTTGCACTAAGTAAACTTGTTTAGCATCTAAAAATATATCAAATCAGTATAATTATTTTTATTTTACTTGAAATTTAGAGAATAGATACATAATTTTGGATTTTTGATCAAAAAAAATCAAATTTAAGCATTTTTTCTTCAAATTTCAAGTAAAATAAAAACAAAATTACTGATTTAATATTTTTTAGAAGCTAAACAAGTTTACTTAGTGCATTAATTAGAATTAATTAGTAAAATTTTGTGAATCATAAGAAGTTATAGAATTTTTATTAATAAAATTCTATAAAATTTTATTATCTGCCAAATTTTACTAATTAATTCTAACTTAATGCACTAAGTAAACTTGTTAAACTTGTTCAGCACCTAAAAATACATTAAATTAGTAGTTTTGTTTTTATTTTACTTGAGATTTGGAAAAAAGATGCTTAAATTTGATTTTTTTGATCAAAAATCTAAAATTATGCATCTATTTTCTAAATTTCAAGTAAAATAAAAATAATTATACCAATAATACTAGCAAAATACAAATAGTGACTATTCCATCGAGTGCAATTTGGAGATACAAAAGAAACATATGACTTATATAAAGATGCTTGCTCTGAACGAAGGTACCCAAAAAAAAAGTTGACCGATGAAAAAAGGATACAAGATGAATGGCTTGCTTAGCAACAGCTGACAATGTATTCAAATTTTTAAATATATTACCGACACACAAGTTCATTTAGTGTGCGAAGCATGGAATAAATATAATTTCTGTATGTACACGTCATAAACATTTTCTAATTTTAAAAGGATAATATGAATATATTAACAATATATTATATAAATGCTATTTAAATAATCTGTTTTCAAGTATACAATTAGTCATCTATAATGAATAACTGTACACTAGTTATTATAAATTTAACTAGTTATTTGAGTAAATTATTATATAATAATTTCTACTCAGGTCCAATTTCTAAACAGGTTTTTTCTTGATAGTATCTATCCAAACTTACCTGGCTGCTTCGTATTCAGATGCACAATCTGTTACAATAGCAATAGTTTTTATTTCATTTTTTTTTAGATTATCAAGTTCTACGTTGTACATCAGGCCATCTTGTACGTTTATTCAATATGTTTTCTGCACTCCAAACAAGAATATTACCTATTGAGGTAATTAAAACGCTTCCAAAAATTGACTCTTTTTTTATATTTTCCAGCCGTCATATGCCAATGTAACTCCATTTGTTTTATTTTAAGCTGTTTCTTTGATTGATTTAGTTGTATTTTTTGCATATTCTGCTAAAATTCGGCCACTAAGCTGTTTTCATGAGGGAAGCTTAACTAGTGGAAAGAAAAACTCAAAGAGTGCTTTTACTTCAGAGTTTTCTATCCAAGAAAAAGCCCAGCCATATGAAACAGTTGCTTGAAGTAGAAGTTGTTCGAAATTCTTCTGCTGATCTTCTAAAGACTGTAACAAATACTGATCTATTTTATTTTTTTTATGCTAAAATTTATTTGACTGAACAAAATTAGTAGCTGAAGAAGCCTCTGAATTATTATCAATACTTTCATGAAAAGCTAGGTTAAAAATAAAAATATAATATATATATGCAAAAAATAAGCGATACTGTATTTAATTTTTTTTTTTAAATGTTAAAGGTGAGACCTTGCTTTTATCTTTATTAAATTTAATAGAAACTTTTTACAATACTGAAAGAAATTTCATTTTTTTTAAATCTAATGCTAAGAATAAAAACTCAGACATATATCTAAGTAAACCTAAATACTTATCTGCGGCCTAAACCTAATACTGTATTTAATTAATTATACTTACAATTATTAGTTGCTAAAACTTCTTTATTCGATTTGGCTAAAATTTCAGCTTGTTCAAATTCACTATATTTTTGTTTAAAATATATGCAATTTTTTAAATGCCAACGAACAAGCTCTTGTGTATTTGCAAACTTATCGTTATATGCTTTTTCAAAAGATGAACCAAATACACATTCTTGACAAACACAGAATTTGTTGCTTTTATTTGCCTTTTATCAAGCATGATTATAAATTCTGATAAACGATGAGGTTGTTTGCCCATACTTATGTAATAGTAAGATTGCTGCTTGATTATTAAAATCAAACTTCGTTTCTAAAAACTCTATCTATTTATTTATTTTTATCTATATTTTCAAACTAATCTTTAGGTATAATGTAATAGATAAATATGAATTCAAGTACATTATAATAACTACTTAATGTGGTAATATAGAGAACAATATGGTACATACAACTAAAAAAGATCTTTTACTTTTTACTCTTTACTCTGTAAATTAGGCAATTAAAACAATTATAATTATGATGATTGCACTACTGATTGTTATTTTATTACAATAAAGCCTTTTATTTTTAAACTGAGAATAAACCAAAATAACTGTAATTATGGTAATTGCACTATCAACATAATGGGTGCTTTCAAGTACCTTTCTCAACAAAGAGTTGGATCAAATCTATCTAATAGACTGCTAATCAAATTCTTTGTTGAACTTACAGGAGAGTCGTTTGAGAATGCCCAGAGTATTATTATAATGCAGGTCTTTTTTTTTAGGCTATTTATTCTTTTTTACATTATACTAACATTAAAATTTTCTTTGTTAAGCCAGTCTTGAATGAACAAAATGCACAGATTATTTTCAGCTCAAGTATTATTCAACAAATTGGGCATTCTATTATAATTATTACTACCTAATATAATTATAGTTAGATCATTTTTGTAATATTTGGCATCATTACAATGTATGCATAATTCTGTTCTGGGTTAAATAAGAACTTATATTATTATTGTAGCATTATCTATCTGAACATGCCATTGTTACTTTAAATTGAATCATATTTGCATTTTATATAATAGAATTTATTTGATAAAAGTTGGTATGCAATATTAAAAATAACCAATTTACTATAGCACATTTTAATTGATGCCCCACGATGAAATTTAGAGAATTAATTGCTCAGACACAATTTTTTAAATCTGTTCTTTCTCACCTATTGTTAAATAACAATGCGACAAAATAATAATGGTTATAAATGTCACAGGAAAGTTAATAAAAAGAAAAGTCATGAATATGTTAGAAAAAGAAATATGTATATTGCATTACGCGATCTAATTCAATAAGTCACGTGCAGCAATTTTATTGGTCCATATAGTTACACAACGTATTTTTGTGCTTGGCTCTTTATTTGGACATGGACATTTTTTGGATTAGTCCATGTCCATATTTGTCCATGTCCAATTAAAATTTTATTTGGACATAGTCCAAGTACCAACACTGTGTATTATGGCTAGAAGTCCCAAATTTTTACATGTAAAAACTGGTTTGGGTCTAATTAGTGTCATTGTAATTGGTTAGATTTTGGTGATTATCTTTATTATATTGGCTGATCGACCAATCAAATTGTGAGATAATAGTAGAATAACGCGGTACATAGTATTAATATTAGTCTTTAAAGTTTTACTTAAATATTAAGACATATCATTATGTACATAAGAAATACTCTTAATATCTTATTACTTCTATAAAAAAGAAATATCAATTTTATTATTGCGAGATCATAAATTTTATCTATTCTATTAATAAACACATCCTTTTCGCCTTTCTGTACATTTTCATTTAACATCGCAGATGATGCTAAAATTTGGGGGTTTTGATTTAAAAATACAAACTCTACAAAATCAAACTATACTCTTTTGCTAATGTTGCTAACCCAAATCCTAATTTACCCTTAAAGAAAAAAAAAGCTAACTCAAAAAATTTAAAAATCACACATAATATATACAAATTTAGCATCATCTAATTTAAATATCATTCATGACATTAAATACCAATAACTACTAATTGTCAAAGCTATCTATTGTGACAATGTTATTAAAATTTTGTACAATTATTCAATGATAGATCTAAGAAAAAAAGTACTAGCATTAGTAAAGACCAAAAATAAATAAATAAATAAATAAAATAAATAAAAGTCAGTTTAAAAGTAAAATAGTAAAAACATAAAAAAGAATAAACATATCATTTACTTATTGTTTATAAGCTACAAATGTCTTGGTGAAACTAAAAAAAAAGTCTAAATCGCATAGTTTAAATAGATTTCAAGTTAAATAGAAAGCTTTAAAATACTCAAAAAGTAGCTCTCATCTTCCAAATTATCTCGCCAATTACCAAATTACTTTAATGTCTTATAGAAAAAAGATATAGTTTCTAAATTTTTATACTACAACTTGTGATTCTTATGGCGAAAAATCAGTACTTTAATAATACCTTAGTATAACGAAATAATCTACAAAAATCAGCCAATCACAATAGAAGTTCGTTATGCTGGCTTAGCTATATTTAATTATCTGATCTTGGTTTCGATCTTTAGATTATCAATGTTGAACTTGAATATATTCGATTAAAAGTCAAATTTATCGTATCAAATGCAAGATTATTTAATTAATTAATAGTTTTTGAGTTTGACACTATATTTGAGTTTTGGCCATGAGCCCAAACTAGGTAGAAATACCGAATCCCATACCCAAACTAGGTAAAAACGCCATAACTAAAAAAAGAGTTTGGGTTGCAACCTTAAACTCCAGTAACGAGAACCCACATAGGGAAGTACCTAAAAACTTAAAAAAAGTTAGTACATGCAAAGTAACAAGACATGCCAAACTTAACAAATATATATAAGTTTACAGATGAAGAAAAGAAATCTGCATACTTACCAAGCCCTATCATGAACTGAAAAACTATTGGAATGGGTAACACCGTCGACAAAGAACAAGTACCAGAATGGACGACTCCAACAACGAAAGAATACCGAAGTAAACAGCTCCAACAACGAGAGCCCAAAAATTAAAAAAAATTAGTCAGTATAATAAAAAGTATTAAAAAAAAATAAAAAATAAAAATAAAAAAATTTTAACTTATCTAAGTTATGATCTTGTATAACTGATACTGGTTATTCTAAATAATAAAAAAAATTAAATTATATAAAACAAACATTAAAAATAAAATAAATAAAAAATTTAATAAAAAATTAAAAAAAAATTAAAAAAAAACTTAAAAAATTTAAACAGTACATAAAAAATAATAATAATAATAATAATATCAAAAAAATGGTAAAAAATAAATATAAAAATAAATTAATTAAAAAATTAAAAAAAAATAAATAGAATAAAAAATTTTTACGTTAAAAAAATTAAAAAAAAACAATAATAATAATAAAAAATTAAAAAATTAAAAAAAAATAAGAAAAAATATTAAAAAAATAAAATTATAATAATAATAAAAACATATAAAAAAAATTAATATTATAAAAAATAAATTAAAAATAAATTAAAAATAAAAATAAAAATAAATTAAAATAAAAAAAGATATAAAAAAAACATAAAAATTAAAAAAAACAATGTAAAAATTAAAATAAATAAAAGAATGTTGTTAACTTGCCCCTGGTGATGTAACCACCTATAATTTACCAATCAGGTCGCAGGATCTTGTGTAACAAAATAAAGAAATTTTAGAAAAAAATCAAAAAATTATCAATATTGCAAAATTTTGGATTCGTATTATTTCACCGACAATCACTTCACAGACATAACACTGCACCGACAACCATTTTATCGACAAGCTTTTTTTACCGACAAATAACTTGCTCACACTCGATTTGCCGACAAGCATGTTTTCACCGACACATTGATTTTACTGACACACACTTCACCGACAGTTAATTTACTGACACCAACAAGCTCATTTTACCGAAAATAGAATTTACCGACAAGATTATTCTACCAACAATACAATTCACCGACAAACAATTCGCCGACAAACAATTCACCAGATGCCTTAAATATCA
>QKWP01000733.1:219349-232309 GCA_003550325.1 Gigaspora rosea | reverse complement strand
AATTATTAGCACTTTTTTTATCAACTTCATACTTACGTACATATGCATTATATTAACAAATCTTTTATTAGTATGTTGCGCATCACGAACAAGGTAGACTTTTGTGATTCAATACCATACTCAAAGATTCGGGTCAAGATCCAGGGTTCAATACTATACCGATTCCTTCTGCGACTACCGCTTTTCCTAATTAGTATATCGCAAAAAAAAATTTCATGCAAATATTATTATAATACTTGCATTGCTGCATGGTGCATTCCAAGAGTTAGCTTTTTAGGACTTATTTTACATTTTCATACTATTCTAAATTAAATAGGGTGGATCAATTCTGGTAAGGCCAAATAAAGGTAAATTTTTTATCTAGTCCCATGGCTCCAGTCTTAAAACTAGCCCAAGCTGATATTATAATAGTCAAAGTGGCAGCTAAGTTTTAAATAAAAGATATGTTACAAAATTTATTTTAATTTAAGTCATTTGCTAACCAACAAATAGCAAATTTTTAAAGGGGACCGAAGGTCCAGTAGTAAAATTTCCGTTTCAAGAGGCTTGTTAGAATATCTACTATCATACGATTTACAAACATAATACAGGCCATATAGTAAATCGTTGGCCGGGCTTTTTTTATTTTTAAATAAGGTGAAAATTAATTATTATTGCACTTAAACAAAATTAAAAAAAAGGCGTCATTAATTTAAAGTGCACGATAAGAATGCTTCAGCAAGTATAATTTATTTTCACATGTTTATTTTTTCGAGAGCTATTGTATTTAAATTTTTTTAAAAAAAAGCCCGGCCTAGAGTTAATACTTCAATCCGATATATTTATATCCGGATTGATATTTTTATAATAAAACATAGTAATTTATATCCGGATATATTTTATATCTGGATTTATACTATAATAAAAATATAATAATTCGGATTGAAGTATTAACTCTAGCCCGGCCAACGATTTACTATGTGGCCTACATAATGTTTGTAAATCGTATGATAGTAGATATCCCGACAAGCCATGATATATTTAATTAGTAAAATAAAAAATCTGACGTTGTTACTATATAAAGGTGCCTTTCATTAAACATTTTGCTTTTATAGAATTAAAAAATGTTAAATATTACGAGAGGAATTAAAGGCATAGTAAATTCTATTTTTTAATATAGAACGCAGATCTGCAAAATTTTACTATAAAAAAATTAATTAGTAATCATCACTATAGCACCTGCTACTATGTTTGTAATTAGGCCGATATAAGACACCCATGCGCAAATAATTTATCAAAAGTCCCGGGAGCCCTAATTTCTTCCCCCCAGTTGTGATTGGACGCATAAAATCTTATTTTTAATTCAGTAACTGGATGCCATCTTAGCATAGCCGCAAAAGCAAAAACATTTCTTCAATCATTGTGAAATGTTTATTCTTTAATTGCGGTACATTAGAGCGTTTATTACTCAGTTTTAATAAGTTACGGATGGTGAATCCGGATAACAGAAATATTCTGGATGGTCATCCGGAATGATTATATAGACTTTTTAATTTATCGTAATACTTATAAAATTATTGGTTAACGCATTTTAATTGGCTATTATCCGGATATCCGAATGGCCTTTTTGAGCACAGATATTTGTAAGATGGATATGGATGCCCTATCTGGATAGATGTTTTTGAGCGTGGATGACTATCCGGATATCTGGATTGACATCCGGATCCCAATACTATTTGTAATCGTCCAATAGAAAATTAGTAAACCTACCTCTATATAGTCACCTTTTATATTTTATTATATAATTGTGACTATATAGAGGTTACCTCTATATTAGTCACACCTCTTTATAATCACAGTTTTCTGTATCCCAAAGGTGTGATTATAGAGAGGGAAGACTGTATTTGATTTTAATGTACCACTTGAAATTTAATCTGAATGTAACGCGCGTAATTTACACATAAATTATCGACTTCAATAAAGCTAGGAATATTTAACTTCACTATTTATATTTTGTCTCCATAAGAAGTAATTATGATTTTGCACTATACGTACGTACTAAAAATACATGTGATAAACTTTATCGCTCATGCATCTTATTAGTCAAACATCATAATATTTGCATGTTTTTTGATTTGTCACATCTTTATTCATGATTAGAGATGCAGATAAATCTTCCCAATGTGTTATAACGACATTTATAGCAATATTGTATTTCCCATTGTACTGTACTGTAAATAACTATGTCGCCACAACTATGATCAACGATGAAAAAATTTTTTCGTGATGAGTTTGTTCAAAAATATTAGTAATCAAGAATAATTCTTTATTTTTCTGAATTAAAATTTTTGAGAATAGTGATTATAATAATAAGTTGCTTTATTCTATTTCTTATTCAAATTAAATTAGTCTGCATATGTAATCTGATAATACGAAAAGTTTTATGCTGTCCTGTAATTTTATGTCAAGATTAATTATCTTATAAATATAAGATCCAATCAGTTATGGCCAAAATTGTCGATTACTGACACTAAATAATTTAAAATTTGGCCCAAATGATCAACAATTTTGACCGAAATTATAAATGATGGATTCCTATATTTATTAGATTGCGCAGATGCATATAGTACAATTTTTATTAATTTCTTTATCCGGTATTTATGCCAATTTAGTCAATGGGTCGTTTCTTATGAAGAGGTTTTCAAGCTTTTAGCTATTTGACAATTGAATAAACTGACCCTGAGTGTTCTCAAGTGCCCAAGCAATGGGTCAAAACGTGTCGAGAATTAAATATTTGGTAGAAAATATTTTTAAATCGATCAAACGAGCTTGTTATCAAGTTAAATACACTTAGTTTATCACCAATTTTTAGATCGAAAAAAAAAGTTCAGTGAGTTTTTATTCCAGTCAACAAACTTTTTGCCTGAACCATCTTTTTTTGCAGTGGCTTATCGTAAATAGAGTTATTGTTAAGAACCTTCATACTTTATATTAAGGGTCTTCGTTATTGACACATTATTATCTTGTTATTATTATGATTTTTATACATTTGCAAAACTTTTTAATAACATTATAAACCACATAGAATCTACTTAAGCACTGATTGAAGTCTTTATTTTGTTATATCATAACAATTGAGCATCATTACAATTATTAACAAATTACTACAAAGGTGATATTTGAGCAAGTCTCAATAGCTAAAATTACTTGCGTACTATTTGATCTAGGTTAATGAGTGGTTAATTCTTGAGAACACCTCAAATAAGTTATCATTTCGATAAAAATAAGAGGCAAATTATTCGGATTAGTTCGGAATATAAATTTTCTGAAAAATGATCATTTGGAGTAGTTATTTTCGGATTACTTTTGAAAAGCTAGAATATATTGGAAAATTTTCGGAAATTTTCTAATATAAAATATCTGGAATATTTTTAGATTATAATTATGATTAGTTTTTTTAATAAGCAAATATCTTGTTACAAAAGAATAAATTCAATTTCAAAATGACATGCATTATTTTCAAATTTATGATTTATGATAATTAACGTAGCGGTAACGGTAAATTAAGAAATGACGCAGAATAATATCCCTAATCAATTTTGAACCCTTTCGAAAAAAGTACTTTAAATTGTATAAATAAAATTGACAAATATCTTATTAACATTCATCAATCATTTTACAAACAAGCTAAAGGATCTATTTAGTGCAATAAAGAAGAGCTTCTTGCATGCATTAATAACTTTAGTCAGTGTAACTTCAGATGCTTGAAGGCAAGATATAAATACTACATTTACATGCATTTACTGTATTCGATTTTTTAAAGTTCAAAAAGTTCAAAAGTTCAATCTTTTTCTTACGATATGACATGAGAGTAATTCACGATGGAATTATCGAGTGTTAATCTTTCTTATAAACTTTTGGCGCTATATTTATTCCTTTGCTTATTCACGAAATCACAGCTGAATTATTTTAATTACACGGAGACTAAATTAGGTGATCAAAATACGCCACCTCTTGTAGCAGACATTAAAACTTATGATGATGGATTAAAATTCTCGTTCATATTGTCCGAAATAAATCAACTTCAACAGCCGATTGTTCAAAAGTTCAGGGGATGAGTTTAGAACATCAATTATGTATAAGAGTTATTCTTAGAAATGGAACAGTTAAAGAGATCGATCCTGATTTAAAATTAGATCCTATAAATTATTGTTTACTCAATAATACTAATAATACTAATACTAAATATGAAATTAAGAAAAATAACAATATAGTTGTATATTTAAAAGATAAAAATAACAATACAAATATATTGCGTAATATAGTAAATCCTATTTCAATATATCCTTTACAAAAACCTTTCATTCTAGTAACTTATGTGAACGCGACATATTCTTCCGATTCTTCCGATTATTCCGATCCTAGATTTTATAAGGAGTGGGGAGCTGTCATCGATTGGGACGGAAAAACTCGAAGGTAAAACAATATTTTACATTATAAATATTTTATAAAGATTATTAATATTTGTTTGTAAATCACTAGTCTAGTATCTTTTCCTGGTTTTTGGATTAACAGTACAATTCAGCCAAATGCAAACAATAAATTTAGATTTCTTAGATATTATTTTGATGATACTTATTATGGTTTTTTGCGACAATATTCAAGGTAATTTAACTTTCATGACATTTACAATTATTATCATTCTCTAATATTATAATCATATAGTGATGATTCTGGAAATTTAACTTTGATGAGTCGAGTTTGGAGTCACGGTTTTAATCCACCAGTCACGATAGTGTCTACTTTAAATAATGGTTATTTAGCATTTTATAATGATACAATTAATAATAACGATAACAATTCGTTACTTCTACATAGTGGGCTTTACGTGCAAATTATAAGCTACAACCATTCTGAAAGAACAGCACAAGGGACTTATGCCTATCAAATATCACAATCCAATATGACAATTAACTCAGTTTATTGTGATAATGCATTTTATTTTATTGATTGCATAGTCTCCGTCAACAGCAACAACACAACACACTATATCCATTCTGTTACTCCAATCAGGATTGACATTTTCTACAAGTGAAATATACAATCTTCCTAATGTAACTGGACAATCCCGCTACCAAGGATGGAGAGCAAAAACAATGCCAATCAGAGGTTATATATTAGGACTTACAGTTTATGATGATAATGATCATAACACTTATCATTATATATATGCTTATGATGGCTACAACAATACACAAATACCTTTAAAGTCTCCTAGTCCTTTTCTTACAAATTACTTTGGTGCAAATGTTATTATGGATAATAATACTCTTCTACTTGCTTCACAATATACAACTAATAATGCTTCTTGGTCTTTACTCACGATTCAGTTACCTAATAATTATCGTTCTCAGGATGGTTGAGTATACTTATATTAATTTCTATCATTTTCACTATATCAGTTGAAATTTAATATTTTTTTTTATTTTTCATTAGATGCTGGCTATGATAATCCCTATATAAAGGAAACTTTTCCACCAATCAATGCTAAAGTCAACTCTTCAACGACCATCCTAAACATCACCCTAAACTTTGCTGTTACTTTGTCGGCTGGTAACATCACCATCTACAAAGTCTCTGATAACAGTGTTAGACAAAGAGTTTCAACAACAATGAATGAATTCTGTAAACTCGATAATCTTATTGTTATTATTATAAAAGTCATTAATAGCACATTCAACGAGTATGGCGAACAATATTTTGTGACGATGGATAATAATTTTGTCCAAGATATTGATGGAGATCCTCTAAAAGGAATTCATGATGGTATTTGGATTCTTAAAACAGGTAATATTTTTTAATTTATCATTTAAATTTAGTTTTTGAAATTTTATTAATTGCTTTAACTTTGGACTTTTATTACCAGACGATCGGAAGATATACTTAGGTAATGTGCATTATGTTTATATACATTTAAAGTACTTAACATGTTTCTTTATTGTATTTTCTTGTAGATGAAGTTGTTATGGGTTCAGTGCGTCTCACCGTAGATGCCTCCAAAACATTCTCAGCACTCCCTCCAAATAATAAATCAGAACACATTAATAGTTTATTGAATGAAATTGCCAATAAAGTGCCAATAAATAGTTCCCGCTTAAAATCAAATAAATCGAACAATTATAGATTCCATAAAGTATCTGATGTTAAAATCGTTATTTCAATTCGCATAGATATGATTAATGAAACTAAAAGGAATGCTTCGGAGATATTTTCAGATTTAAACACTATGATTGTTTATAAGAATATTACTACCTTCTCTTCTGGTGTGACAAATGATTTAGACGAATCTTACGGCTTTAAAACACCGAGTGAGTTAATTATCTTATCTAAAATGCTTTCGGATTAAATTTTGTGACTAATTTCCATATTACAGCGAATGCATGGAATGAAAACAAAATATTAATATCGGTTGGGATTGCGATTTATATAATATTTTGTCTATTACTCCGTATATTAAGTTATAAGGTATATTTATTTTATCAATATTTTTTAAGAGTTTCTCATCGTAAATATTTATAAAAATCTTTGTTTAAAAAGTCAAAATCGAAAAAAATTGAGGCAATAAGTTCTGCAATATTAAAACTCGGATTAATCGTTCCTAATTTTATTTTTACTGGCAAAGGTATTTTTACCAAATAAATTTATTTTATTGTCATCAAATTCATGTTAAATTATTATCAACTTTATCTTTTGACTCTTGTAAAAACACGATTGAAGTGTACTCGTCCTGAGTGTTTCATTATTCACAAACATTTGTATAGTAACTTATACCATTTATAAAGGAATTAAAGAACCCGTTATTGGTGAAGATTTTAAAAAATGGGTCAATAAATATTTAGGTTTAGTAATTCTGCTGATTATGAATATTTGACAATTTTGAAAGATATACCTATGTTTACTAAGAGATTATATCGCTATGAGGAAATCAATAGATTTAATATACTTAAACATATCTTTGTTGGTGCAATTATATGTGGTGCATTTTTTGACATTTTTTTAGGAATATTCCACAAATCGTTATTCAAGTGAGTATATTATTTTAATATTATTTTTGTAACGAGTAAAAAATCAACTTGAACCAAGACATACTGTATTTGTATAAATTTTTATTTTGCTTTATTAATTCAATTTTCTGTTCAAATCATATCATATTTTTATGATAGGTCTTTTATTATAATGAGCTCAATAACGGTCATCTTTTGGAATATGATATAGTTCCACTTCTTTTACTTGTCACATCTTGTCTCAAGATTTTCATGATTATCTTCAATTATGTGTTAAAAGTAATAACTTTGGTTCTTATCCGGTAAATGAATTCATCTAGTTTTTTTTGTTTTTAATAAATAAACGTTATTCTAATCAAATAAAAATTTATTAGACGGTAAGGGTAAAACTACATTAATTTATGAAAATTTGTATTATAATTTCTAATCCTGTTTAATTATCATATTTACTGAAGAGAGTAAGTATCAAAATTTATATGACATAATTACTTATAAGGAATCAGCCATTAAACATACCTCTGTACTTTTCAATCAATTCATGACCATTATTAGTTTGTGAGTATAAGTTTTCATTTTATGAATAAACGTTTAACAAGCGCGCATCATTTAATATTTATTTATATACAAATAGTAAGTAAGTAGAAAAGTTCATTAATATTAGGTGGCAAAGTGCTTGCTACTGATATATTTATATCTTTTGTTGAAATATAATTACTGTAAATGGGTTAATACAATTTTATTAAATTAATATTTAAATTTTAAGATATAATTTTTATGGAAAATGTACAAAATGCAAGCGATCTTATACCTCTCCAACTTGGTGCCAACGATGTGATCCTCAAGAAGCAACTGAAGGATGGACAAGTGGAAACGAAGAGATTGACAATTTCATTAAAAAATTTCAATTCAAAACCACAGAATATGAAGAGATGGTTGAATGGATTCCATATGATAAGTTGATTAATTTGCAAAAGGTTAAAGATGATGAATCGGAAATAATATTTATGGCTACCTGGCAGGATGGTATAAGAATAATTAAAGGTGAAATTTTAGAATATAAACGGGCACGTATTGAATCATGTGGTGTTAATCTTAAAATGTTGCATGGCTCTCAATCATGTGATTTTTTTATAAAAGAAGTAAGTAAAATGTTTGTTTATTTATTATTCTCAGCTTATTGCAATACCATTAACATTAAAACCTTTAATACGGCAAGCTTACAAATTATATGCAATCAAACGGAAATGTTGTATATGGAATTACTCAAGATACAGTAACAAATCAATATATAATTGTAATACCAGATGAGTTTAGTTCTGGAAGAAACGATTCAAACGGAAAATGTATATACTGTGAACATTATAACACTTCTCCCGCTTGGTGTCAATCATGTGATCCTTGGAAAGCAACTCAAGAATGGACAAGCGGAAACAAAGATATTGACAAGTTCATTAAAGAATTTCAATTCAAAACTACAGAATATGAAAAAGTGATTGAATGGATTCCATTCGATAAACTAATTGATTTACAAGAAATTAAAGACATTAATGAAGAATCAGATCTTGTATTCACGGCATCTTGGGTGAAAGGCGTACGAATAATTAAAGGTGATCCTGGAAAATATATGCAATCACGCAGTATATCATCTGTTGACCTTATGAAGTTGAATTGTTCACAAACAGACACTTTGGAACTTTTTGAAAATGTGAGTTAAATTATTCATATATTACTAACTGAATTACTTGAAATTATAGAATACTGCTTTTTTTAATTAACTAACACGTACTATATCATAAGTTTAAAAATCATATGCAATTAGGGAAATATAGAATTCATGGAATAACTCAAAATACAGAAACTGGACAATACATGATAGTAATCGATTTTTATAGTGAAAAAAGGAAATCCATTAATGGAAATTGCAAATATTGTAACCGATATAACACCTCTCCAGCTTGGTGTCAATTATGTGATCCTCGAAAAGTGGATCAAGAAACAAGTGGCGATAAGAATATTGATGATTGCATTAAGGAATTTCAACTTAAGGCTACGGCATTTGAAAACGTTATTGAATGGATTCCATTTAACAGATTAGAAAATATAAAAGTCATTGGACAAGGAGGGTTTGGAACTGTATATTCATCAATTTGGTTAGATGGTAATCGAATGGTCGAAGGTAATAACAATTTAGGTCATATACGATATCGTAACAAATCCTGTGAAGTTGCTCTTAAGACAATAGCTGGTTCTCATAAAAGTTCTTCCGAGTTTTTAAATGAGGTAAGACAAAATTATTTGCTTCCCGTATTTTGGTGTAATAATGCACAAGGTGTACGTTATTTTGAACACTTGTACAGATGTACTTTAAGAATGCATATGTGCGATACTTTTAGAATCACTTTTGATGGTTTTGGTGTAAATAATTATATGTAATCATAATAATATCGCCAAAAATATTAAATGTACGCTTAGTCAAATTTTTCATATGCACATTTGACTAAATTTTTGCATGTGGTTCTGTTACAATGATTTAGAGAAACTTGACTTGAATGTTTGAGGGAAGCGTATTTTTGGATACACATAGGCTATATGTGCTGTTTTCAAACAGTGAAAAATTCAAAATAACGACCATGTGGTTTATTCGCACAAACATTATAATTGTAAATTTACTGAATATTAACTTATAAAATTTTGTTTATGTATTTTTTTCAAGTTTAAAAATCATATGCAATGTAGATTAGAAGGTAGTGCACTTGAAGTATACGGATTGACACGGCATACAGATACAGGCCAATATATGATGGTATATCAATATGCTAACAGAGGAAATCTTCATGACTTTTTAGCTAAATATTTTAGAGAACTTGTATGGCAAAATAAATTAAAGCAACTTGAGGATATATCTTATGATTTATCTCGAATTCATAAAGCAGGACTTATTCATAATGACTTTCATAGTGGCAATATTTTATTAAATCAAAATATTGGTGGAAATATAAAATCATACATTACGGATTTGGGATTATCTAGAAAACCAGGTGATCATGATTCAAAAGAAGGAATTTATGGAGTCATGCCATATGTTGCACCTGAGATTCTTCTAGGTCAGGAATACACTCGAGAGGCAGATATTTATGGTTTAGGCGTTATGATGGCAGAAGTATCAACTGGAAAATGTCCTTATGATGGATATAAATTTGATACTAAACTTGCAACAAAAATTTGTAAGGGATTACGCCCAGATTTTGTTAACGGAACACCTGATTGCTACATTGAACTAGCTAAAAAATGCATGGATCCAAATCCACAAAACCGACCTTCTGCTGAATACATTAATTTAAAAATCAAACAATGGAAAAAAATCATAGAATCAGAGAATTTAACGGATAAAGAGGAACTTGATATAAAAAAGAAATTCATTTATGCTGACAATGTAATCAAAGAAATGACACTAAAGTCCTTATCAGTGCTTCAAACTAAATATTGTAGCACATTAATTGATGTACAAGAAATCATAAAGAGCATTAAAGGTGGATTAATTTATATTATATGGTTTATATTTGTAATTAATACTTTGTAATTAAGCATTAATTGCTTTTATTACGTGTAGTATCCATTCCTTCTATTTCGCAGCAGCTAGCAAGTTCAACTCTTGAACTCCCATCCGATATTACTGATTTATTAAGTTAGTATAATTTGCAATATTTTATTGTTTCAAAAGTTTATTTATTAATAATATTTTCTTAAAGTTCAAGATAGTGAATTTCAAAAGGAATGATGCACTAAGAATGTTCTGATTAATTCTCGAATTATATCATTTAAAATTAAAGTTGGATGCTTAACTCTTTTACACCTTGTCAAAATATTCAGTATTGCTTATTTTTATATTATTTTCTAAAATTAAAATAAGTATTATTATTTTAAATCGTCTTAGTATAAATTGTTTTTACCGATTATTGATATTCTCTCCTATTATATAATAGATTTCTATTACAATTTAAGGGTTGGGTGCAGTTTTAGGATAAAATATGGTATAATAAAATTTTGATATAAAGGTCTAAATTTTGTAGGTTTTGGGAGTTCTGGACATTTTACTTAAAACCCTCAAACTTAATTACTTAAGAAATTATTAAGATATAACACTCTGGTATCAATAATCCAGTATAAATTATAAATATTCATTCACCATTTTATCATAAATCATTATAATGGTAAATCATTTATAATAAACTAGCATCAGGGCACGTCCTTACATTCGTGCTATAGTTAATTATAAGAGAAAATTGCATACAGGTATTAGAACATGACTTTATATTAATAGATATATAAATAATAAAAACATTTTAGTATAATCCATTAGTATTTAGTAGTAAAGTAGGCAGCTAATTCAATCAAAATTGCTAAAATAAACATATTAGATTAAATTTAAAAAAAAGTACAGGTTCTGTTGTTTGTAATTTATAGAACCCTTTTGATTAGCTGTGCTTACTAATATTTTTAATAGTACTGTATATAGAACTGTCGTTAAAAGTACTGCTCAATTTTACTTGAACTATACTATAACGACTAAAAGTTTAGACTTTTATTATGTTGAAATGCCAATGTAAATGCTTTAAATAGTAACTTATAAAATTATGAATTATGTGGGAAAATTTGTAATTTTATCGGCTTCATTGTGCTCAAGTCCTAATATGAAAATATTAGCTAATGCAATAACCATCTATACTACTAAAGTTTTAATGTTTGTCTGTCACGTTTAAACAATCTGATTGGTGACACGCTTCACCATTTTCGTTTGCTCTACTTCTAGGTTTTCGCGCGGCATTAATTTCTCTTTGTTCTTGTGTTAAAAGGTTATTTTTTCTACATGGCATAACAGATAAATAAGTAAGCGACTTTTTTTTTTGGAAAAGTGCAAAAATGAGAAATAAGAAATCAAGCACTTAATTAGTTAGCAAGAATATCACGTGCACTGCTTGATAGGATATAAACAAACGGCGGAGTTAGAAACGTTCTTTTTTTGTATATTTTATTATATACACGTAGCGAGGACTCTACTGTACAGCGCTGAGCATGTATTCCAGTTACATGTACACTTGTTAGTCAGCTATAGAGATCAATACATCAACCTGATATTTAATCTTTGCGTCGTTACGATCATTCCGATTTAAAATGCTTCTAACCTTACGGTTTTTTTTTGAACTCAGGTAATAAGAACGGACGGCATATGTAGATCACATGATGTAGATCACCTGATGACGATCTATATCACAGTCAGAGACCCGTAAAAATTTTTTGTGTTATACAAAATCTTTATTTGCATTATTGCAAAAATTTGTATTAATTTGTAATAAGATATTAACTTTATATTAATTTGTGATTTGTTTTGGAAAATATCAAAAATTTACTCAAAATTTTGTTCTGACCTTGCTCGTCTTTTATGTTCATTCATTTTCTCTTTCGAAAACTTAGTTCAGCACACTATTTGACATTATTAGCCAATCAAATTTATAGAATACACGTGAATTTTACCCTTAGAAATTTGGTTTAATTTGCATTATCAATCTAAATTTGCATTAGTTTGTATTACAGTCAGGGAATATACCATATTTGGCTATTGCAGATCGCACCTTATTTAGTAATGATAATCCGTCGGGTTGTTCTAGATTTTGTTCCAGATTATTCCACGTGTTATAAAAATTGGCCAATAAAATTTAAATATTTAAAAAACAATTTTTTTTTATTTTTATTTTTTTAAATTTTTTATTAATTTCAGAATTTTAAAATAAAGAATCTAATACAATACTATATTAAAAATCTAACTATATCCTACAGTGCCATAATTCAATATTTCTAACACTAACTACTATGTCACGAATATAAAACTCATGTGCTATGTTTGTCCCGAATCTACCAA
>QKWP01000733.1:193412-215676 GCA_003550325.1 Gigaspora rosea | reverse complement strand
AGTCTAGAAGGTCTTTTATATGTTATAATGTTATGACTCATAGACTCGTAGTAACACATCGCATGTATAAGTGTAAAATTGGGAAATTGGCAGTGTGGTCACGTTTGACCAATAAAAAAAAAAAATCGACATATGTACCCACTATTAGTACGGTGTACCCCTCCCACATGAGTACCCGGGTACATAACATGATCTATGGAAATACCCTGGGTACACATGTCGCAAAAATACGGTAGTATATCTCTATACCGGTAATTAAAGCACAGCCACTATTAATCATAAGTATTATACTATTTATGTTATAAATAACTTTCTTTATATTTTGTCGTTATTTTGCACGATGCAGACGTCATCCATACTTATATTTTGTACAAGTTTAAAAAAAAGTATAATTTATAATCCAATTACCAATATAGCATCAACGATAATTTTTTTGAAAATGCCGCTTTGCTGATCAAAAAAATTATCACGGTCCCATGAGTAGAGGTCTGATCCAGTCAAAAAATATCTATTCAAATATTCATTTGTTCAATCTTATTATATTCGAAAATTCATTGAAAATATTGAATGAATATTCAAAATATTCATTGAATATTCACTGAATATTATTGCAATAGAATTCAAATATCATATAATTGAAGTTATTAATTATTAATAACAAGGTTCGCGTAGTGATGTGCCACGTACAGTACTATATGTACAGTTAGGGTGCGGGACGGGTCAGGTTCATTTAAACCCGACTCGTACCCGACCCGTCATAAAAATTTTTTATCGGGTTTAGGTCGGGTCCATTCCAAAACCCGACCCGACCCGTCTCTGACCTGACCAAACTCGATCATTTTTATGCTCACATAAATTTGATCAAGGATGGGTGAAAAGTAACTAAACAGTGGCTAATTACTATGATTATTATTTTAATTGGGGTAACTGCCTGACGCAGTCGCACTAAAACCAGGAACGTATAAGTACATCTTAATATTAATATTTCTAAAATAGAAGATTACTTACATTATTCTGTTTTCTTTTTTAATAAAATCGGGTAAATCGAATAGATTGGATAAGAATACCAGAAATGTAGTTATGCTGGAGCGTATGGTTAACGCATCTAGAATGGTGTCAGCAAAATCTTGCATTTGATTGGGCGTATGTTGATGTGCTGTGCTAGTAAATACTGTTATATGAGCATACTGAGATAGCCATAATATTATATGATACAAAATCAGGCGTAGCAACCAATAACGGTTTTATTTGGCAGACGAAAGTTCCGAAGGATCACAGGGTGATCGTTTTTACATGACACAATTAACAAAGCATCTGGTTTTGAATTTAATGTGTTAACCTGGACCATGAAGGGGCTCAGGTTGCGAGCACATTAAATTCAAAGCCAGATGCGCTGTTATTGGATGCGAAACATCCAGTAACAGATTTATTTTCCTTTTCTTTGTAACAAATAAATCACTTAGCATAATCGAGTCTATTTGGCGTATAATTAGTACTTATACGTATAATATTTCTGGTTTTAGTGCGACTGCATCGCGCAGCTACCTATGTTTAAAATTATATCAGGTATAATCGGGTTTTACAGGACAATGAACAAAAACCTGAACCTGACCCGATACTTTAATAGACCCGACCTGAACCCGATCCAATTTATTAACGGATCAATAATTTGAACCCGACCCGACCCGCGAAATTTCGGGTCAAACCCGACCCGTCCTGTACCCCAGTGTTGTCATGGGACACAGACACGGATGGCGAACAGTCCGGGACGGGACGTCCGGGACATGTCCGCCCAGAATTTTTTTTGTCTCGGACATTTTGCGACTCAACACGTGATCATCTACCAATAAAATTCGTATAATTCCGCAATTGGATTGGCTTTACCCGGCAAACATGTATCATGTTGGGACATTATTGCGGACATGTCCCGGACGTCCCGTCCCGGACTGTCCACGTCCCTGAAAAATCAGCGGGACAATGTCCGTGTACAACACTGCCGTACCCTATGTACAGTACTGTACGTACTGTACGTACTGTATGCTAAAATTTTTGCTGATCATTTATTAAGAGGGGTCGATAGAAATATTTATGTGCCAATTGACCAATCAAATTCGTTAATTGATCAACACCCGGTGAAGCTTTCTTGTTAGATAAATTAAATTTGTACATATTGCATCTAAAGTAGCGATCTATCTAAAGTAGCTACTTTAGATATATAAAGTAGCGCCTTAATAAAATTAAGCAGATATGTACATAGTATATTACTAATTTACTATATTAAATATTTGCTTATTAAAATAGGTTTAAACATTACTTTAATTATAATATAGAAAAAAATTAAAATATAGATACTAAGGCGATACAAATAAAATTAACTGGTTTTCATGTCCGGCCGGGTCCAAAAATTTGCTGAGTACAAATTTTTTTTATGCCGCAGTAGTTAAGTAACCAATCAAAATGCATGTTTGTCATGTAATATTAGAAGTGATGATCACAAGGATTATCCCAGTTCTTAACAAGAAAATCCCCAGAATATGCAATATAAGTAAATTGGGAGTTTATAGCACAGCAGGAAACGTATGACAATAACATACAGATATTAAACGGAAGAGCAGCAGCATGAAAGCAGCCCTTAAAGAGGCAAATCAATTTCGCAGCATAGTTCGAAAGACCAATTCAATTGTACTTGAACTATCCGGAAGTTTAAATCAATTATAGAAATCAGATCAGATCTATGAATACATGGACAATGCATAACGAATAAATTTGAGTATCATAGCAGTTTTTAAATAAATAATTAAAAAATTGTGTTATATGATATTTGGGCATTTAAGCCAGTAGGATATAAATTCGTGCACAATGAAGGATCACCTGCACCTGCAAATTTAAATGAATTATTAAAAATCAAGTTAAATGATCCATGGGCATTAAAGGAAGTTCTCAAGCACTTTCTCTATAAATTATTATAATTGGCTGAAATTTTAAAATCCATATTTTGCACAACAAATTTTTCGGCAAATTAATAAGAATCACATCAATTAATTCTGAATAATTGAGATGATTAAGTGGTATCTTAACTATTAGCAAGTTACACTGAGAGGACTGCTTGAAAATAACCTAAGTTGAAGCAGTATAACATATCACATGATGAATAAATAAAGAATCACCCGCAGATCTAAATGATCTAGAAATCAAATCAAGTTATGCTTTCGCACTAAGTTAATGTATTGGAACTTATCACATGATGTATGAATGTGATGAATCTTGTAGATTAGATAATTGCTAGAAGCTGAACCAAGAAAGACATTGGTATGTTTAAACCAATGTGGTAAAATTTGACACAAAATGACAGATTAAATATATTATTAGAAATTGAATCAAAAAATGCACTACTATTAAGTTATTGTGGTGAAACTCACCACATATAACAAATCACTAGCAATTTAAATCAATAGAAATCACACCTAGCGATGCATTGTATTGGGTATCATGGAAAAATATATATTTATCTTTACATTGAATAAATATGAGAAATCAATTACATACGGTAATTAATAAATCATTAAAATTGAACCTCATGTTACATCTGGAGTAAGCCGTAAAACTTATCGCATGAGGAGTAAATGAAGAATCACTGGAAATCGATCCCAATAATGTATAGCAATGAGAACTTGTGTAGCAACTTATCGTATGATGAATAAATATAATCAAGTCAGTTAAAGCAGTGTTAAGACAGGTGCATTAAGTCAACACGGTATAGAATCTAATCTCTTGCAAATTTAAATAAATCATTAGAATTAAATCAAATAATATGTTTGCATTAAATAGTCATGGAGTAACTTATCACTTGATAAATATGTACGAATAATCATTGCAGAGTTAAATGAATTCTATATGCTAATTTGCCAATTCACAACATACCTATAACCAAAGTCGCACCCCATTTTTACGCCATATCTATCTATCTTAATTGCCTTAGATCACCAAATGATGAGCCACGCAGGATAGAATCAAACATGCTATGATCTACTAATCAGGCAATATCTGAGAATTATAGACAGCAATCAAACATTTATACTAATTCAAAAAAAAAAAACAAAAACAAAACACATCATGTAAAACCAACCCGGTAGTTGAAACGAACCTAAGCATAAACAATCCCAACAACATGTTATTCAGACTAGAGCATTCACAACATTCTTTAGCAAACTATTACTTAAATCATAGCAAAACACATCGTAAAACTTGAGAAGACAGGCACAAATTCGTTCGCAACAACTTAACTACAAAAAAAAAAATAAAACATAAGATAATTGAATGCACAACAATTGTAATTAAACAATTGTTAATAAATTTGGTGATGACATTTTTTGATCATAACTTGCTCATTGATCTTTTGTTCCATTTGTTCGTTTGTTCGTTTATGTTTTCATTTACTAAGCCGGTTTGTATAACTAATCAAAAGCATTAATGTATAATAACTTGATCATATTGCTATATTAGTTTTAGCACACTGATCACATTTCAGGATAACTATAAGAAAATTAGTGATTATCAGATAATCTTGATGGAAAAATTTGACCAAAATTTTACGAAAAATAGAATGAATTTTAATATACTTGCTATTTTTTATTATTAATCTAATGATTTTATTTTTATTTTGTTCATGTTAATGATTTGTACTTGTTCTTGACACCGTACCATTATACAAAACGTTTAAATTCGAGAAACTTATTAGCACAAAATAGTTGATAATCAAACAACAGAAGAAATTTGGCAAATTCACATATCACGATTTTAAAAGAGTTGTTTAAGGGTGTTAAAATAAAGTAGTTAGCTGGCAATCATTATATTGTTTTCTTACGATATAGTTGTCCTGACTAATTTGACTATTACTTATAAAAAAATTTTACATGTATAAAAAAAACCTCCGGGCAGCCGGGTCCAAAAATTTTTTGAATGTTATGTAAACCAGTTTATTTTCTTTGTATCGCCTAATTTAATTTTATTATATGATCTTAATTTTTTATATAAGCACTATACGTACTGTACGCTAAAAAAATTTGGGTATTATTTTAATAATTACACATCACTAGCTACATACTTTAAAATGATACAGATTCGATCACTAGATTACCAGAATTTTGCCTATACGTACAAAGTCTTTTTCTTGGATAAATGCATTATATAATTTTTTATTTATTAATTTTTTTTTTTTTTGCTATTGAATCAAATTTATCTGACCTAATTAGCAACTCGACTAAAATCTCTGAACTAAATTTAACTTGAAATCAATTCGTTTATAATAGATTTACTACAGTTTGTTCATATGTTCGTTTCATTTGCCTCTCTTCTGGAAGTCCTGAAAAGTGATGTTAACCAGATAATTAACTTCGAACGACCTAAATATTTATCTATTAAAATAGAATTAAATATTATATTAATTGTAATATAGACTAATATTAAAAAAATTTTAAAATATAACCACTAGAGCAATTTTACTATATAAGTACTATACGTACTGTATGCTAAAAAAATTTGGACATCATATAAATGGCACATCACTAGGTTCGCGTTGTATAGGATGCAGTTGCAGGTGAGTTATTCATGTGAGAAATAATCGAATTATGGTTTTATTGATGGTTGTAGAACTGTAAATTAAAAGATTTTCGTGCAATATATGATTTAATAAAAATGTCTAATTTAGAAGCATATTAATTGAAGTTGGTAAACATCTATCGCTATTTGCATTATCCGAGTAGTGTTAGTTGAAAACCAGCTAGTTGCAACTTTTCATATTACAGTATTACAGTATTATATAGTATAGATCTACACTGCATAGTAAATTTCTAATTCGGTTTCAAAGCCTTACTACTTATAAAATGCAGTTATTTCTGTCGTGAGTAAAAAAATTTTTTTTAAAGAGTTTAAATTTTATTTTTTTTAATTGGCATAGAAAAATTTTTTTAAATGTTTTTTTTTTTTTATTCTTACTTTTTTTACTATTACTTTTTTTTTATAGTATTGTCGTCTTACTATGCTGTCGTTGTAAAAACCCTAGTTACAAAAGAAGCATAGAAGAATTTGGTCCAAGTTTTAGAGCTTTTTAGTTATGGTTGTATTCTGTTCTATGTATTCTATTTTTTTAATTATTAAACCAAGATACTAATTTTTGCTTGTTTTCTTATTTTTAGATAATTAAAAATAATTATAAAAATTAGATAGATTTAGAGCCAAAGTATAGGCTATAGACATGCTTTTTTTAAAGCAGGCTTTGGGTCTGTCTATTTGTCTCCCATGCAGCTCAAATTTTTTAAATATTGATTATATATTAAGCTTTATATATTTTTTAAACTAATATATAGGTATTTTACGCTGAGTCGAGTTTGACAGACGTAACTTATTTATGTATTATTTTTAAGTATATTAAAGTTATCCCTTAGATTGTAACACAGGCAAATTTGCCTGCGTATTTTAAAATTTTTAATAAAATTTTAAATATTGATTTTAGCCATATCTTTTCTAAGTAAAAAATATTCTTTGAGTTTTGTTTTAGTAACTTTGTTATAAAATTTTTTTAAAATCATTAGAAAACTTTAATATAATAAATGTTTAAAGTTCATGTATTGGCATTTTTACTATTAAAATTTTTCTTTAGATTTTTTCAAATTTTATATGTTCCCGTCTATAAAAAAAATCTTTACTTCTAATACAAGTCTTAATTTTTACAAGTAAATCATTAAAGTTGCAATAATGAAAGTTGTCATCCTTTATATAAACTACAATATTGTCTTAAGAACTATAGTTCTAAAACTAAATCTAAATAAGATCGCAGAAAAATTGTAATAAAATTTTTTAAAAAAATTTTTTCTTAAAATTATCTATTTTCAGCTTATATGTAACTATAATTTATTTTCTTATAATATAAAAACTAATTTTGCAAAAAAGTAATCCTTATTTTCAAATATAATTGTACAAAGTTTTATTTAATTATTTTAGCATTTTAAAAAAGTAAATCAGAGCTAAAAAAGTGCAAAAACGCAGGCAAATTTGCCTGTGTTCTACTACAATCTAAGGGATAATATATATATGTATATTATTCAAATTATAAAATAAAATATAAATATTAAATTTATTAAATTTATTTATTTTATTAAACAAAATTGTTTTATAATTTATTTATTTTTATTAATAATTTATATATTTATTCATTGAATATTCAATTCGGTAAAAAATTAAATAATCGAATATTCAAATATTCAGTGAATATTGAATATACTATTTATTGAATCCGACCTTTACCCATGAGTCCGCGAATACAAATAGCCATTCTATGTTCGTTTTATGAAATTTATTTATTTTCACTGTTATATTTTTTTTTAGCCTATGCTTTTTCGACGTCTTTCGTGTTCTTCAGTGTTCTTGAAGTGGTCTTGTCGGCATTCTTATAGGTAAATCTTGCATGTTTCACCAGCGTTCTTGGTGAGTGGTCTTGTTTAATGCAATAAAAATGTTTGTCTCATCTAATTTTTTTTTGCTTTTTTTTTTAGTGACATTAAATTCATGGTTAAAAGACGAACAATTCTTGCACACCAAGTTATGTTGGCAGAAAAATCTTATTATCTTACCGTCTCTACTTACAACACAATATGATTTGAGCTAGTACTTTACTGGAAATTTCAGGAGATACAATGCAAATTTTACCATTATGCATATTTAAAATAAGAAATAACTGCAAGCGAATGTAAGTTATTTTTATTTACTACTTTGATTTTTTCTTTACAAGTTTTCTATTCTAACACACTCTTATATATCAATGTTCTAATCCTATCCACTCTTGAATTTTTTTTTGAATTATTGCGACATTTACAACTTTTCAAGAATTCCTGAAGTGTGTTGAAAGTCGTCGGATTCTTTATTCAGATAAAAGTGTCAAACATCTGACATACTCAAGTCTAACACATTTTCTACATAAAATAAGGTAATGGTGGAAGATAGTCATCCGTTATAGCATTAATTTTGGGCTTTCTATTAGTAGAAAAATGAAACGCTTTTTTATGTTGAGTAAGAAATGCTAAGGTAGGAAAGTATCGTTTGCAAGTAGAACAAGTTAATCATAAATGCATTTCCCGGGAAACAGAAATGCAGTTTTGATCATAGCCTGGTAATTTATTTTTATCCATATACTGAAGTATATGAATAGGGCTGAGAAAGTGGCCATCCTGGTCCTTAGTAAGTGGTGGTAAGAATCCATTATTTTCTGCAAGCAAAGCTTCTATAGCTTCATTTATCCACGGAGAACAGCATCTAACATCATCACACCTTCGTATATCAAGGGAATAGCGACATATTTGACAGTATTTATCAATCCAGTTCCATGAAATATCTAAAGGTTCATCAAAAGGATTGATTTTATAATCAATATAGTTTACAGCAACTTTGTGTCCGTGTATATCGTCTTTTTGCCATAAATCACCAAGTTTTTCACTAGTATAATTAAAATTGCGAAGTTCAAGATTACTATTTGTAACATTCCTCGTGGTATCGAGATGGGATCCAAAATGATCAACAGGTAAAATGATTCCTCCTAACTTTTCTGAAAGAGTAGATATACTTCTTTTCACCGGGTTGTAGGCCGACTGCCTGGAGCATGAATTCGAATAGTGAAATAATTGAAATTTAATAATTTAAACAATTTACAGTATTCTTCAATATTTTTTAGATATCTAGGATTTTCGTCGGGTCCACCATCGACTAGCAAAACCAAAATCGGTTTGAATTCATTTTCTATTTTTAAAGCTTGATCAAAGTCTAGATTTTTTGACAGCAACAAAATATCTGCCATATGCGTTGCCGACGATATACTTGTCATATTCCACGGATTAGAATTTTCATAGTTTAGTCCCGAATGGAAATTTTGCAAATTATTGATTTTAAAGTCGATTAAAATTAGGAAAAAAATAATTTTAGGTCAAATAACAAAATTATCATCTGGGATTGTTATATCGGGCCGGTTCCGATACAAGTACAACATACCTATCCGTTGGGGACATATAAAAATTGAAAGTTGGCCTTTTCGTAATGAATCGCTTGAATCTTCAGGATCAATAATAAGATACACGGATGGAATTAATTTCTGCATACTATCTTTAGAGAAGTCATGGTCGAGGATGGCGACAAGTTCGTTATCTGACTGAATAGTTTTAAAGGTCCATCCTATTGTTGGAACACCTAAGGGAACTTTTGCTTTATCATCCTGTAATATGATCACAGAATGTGAAGCAAAAGAGGTTACGAATTGTTGTGCACTTTTAACTGATGAAAGACAATAATGTTCATCAATATAGTCTTTTATTTCATTTCTTGAAACAGACATCACCTGGATTGCTACGGGATGATGATGTCGTTTTGCACTTAGAGAATTGATGCGCCGAGGCCAGAGATACATATCAAGACAGGAACGTGCCATATAAATTTTATATCTTTCTTCCATTCAGTTTTTAGGTGAAGGGTAGTGTGTACTTTAACTATTTCTTTTCTTCTTTTTTGTGAAGCACTACCGAATTCTACACATGAATGAAGTTGCATAGGAAGATCAGAATTTTGTTAAAGAAAAGAAGGTCGCCTAGGAGAATTATAACGAATAACTTCATTGTTTTCTTCTAAAGCCTTAAGTTTTTTTGCTCAACACCTTGCTTGTGCAGCCGCATGATTTTTTAAATTTTTCCTCTTTTTTTTCATCTTCAATTATTTGTTTGATTTCTGTAATTTGAACAAGATAATCACAACGAAGTTGTGAATCTTGTGCGACATGATACAGATCATTTAATTCTGCAAGCTTTTTTTCAGCGGCTTTTTGTTTTTCAAGTAACGATTTTTGTGCTGATGCATTATACCGTAGCTCTTCTGTATTGGTACTAGGCAACTCATCACTTTCTTCTGAATCAGATTCATAACCTTCCTGATTACTTAATGTTTTATTCCTTGAAGTAAATGAAAAAGATGTATACAAAATAGGAGTAGCGAAGTAAGTGTTTATAATTTGTTCAAGGTCTTCTTTTTCTTTTCTTCGCACTTGCTTCCATTCGTTTTGTGCATCAGCAAATACGGTTTGGGCATTTGAAGATGGATTGCCTGTTGATACTGCTAATTTGTATACATACGCATTGCAAAACTTCTCATAAAGGTTCGTGGGATTTTTGAATATATATTTTTTATTATAACGTGGGGTACTTAAAAAGGTTTGCATTGCTTATATGCTATTTGAACGAAAATGGATCTTGCCAAAGAATAGGATCGAAATTTAGTTTAATTTTTTTAAAACGAATTTTTCAGCTTCGACAAGAAAGGAAAATAATTAGAAATGGAATAAATGCCTTCGTTTAAACAAAATGGATCTTACCAGAGAATAGGAATTGAAGTTTTATAGCAATAGCAACAGTTTTATCTTAAGTCCGACGACACACAAAGGTGAATATTAATATATGAAAAGTCGTGCACACTTTATAGATTGATAAGTTTCATGTTTTATTTAACATTTACAAATTGGAAACTTATTTTATCCCCAATTTGTTGATAGCTTTGTATGTATGTACCTCCAAAAGTACATTACGAAATTAATAATTATGCAAAGTCAATAATAACAATTGCGTATGATGGCGTTTGAAAATAACAGGTATATGGGTTGGAGAATCTGGATTTTTGCGGTATGATGCTTTTGTTATGCTTGAATTACGCCCGAAGCATCTCCTTTCCCTGAAGTGGTTATATCAGGTTTCTAAACTTTATGTGACTGAAATTAGATTCTTGTATTAAGGCCACTCCAATTTAATTCTTTGTTTAACATTACAAGTTCAAAATTTTTTAGAGGAGGAGGGGACTTAAACAACAAATGATTAGGTCCGGTTTGGGATCGGAATAGGTTCGGTACAGGTCCGGTCCAGGATCGGACCAGACTCAGCCTCTAAATTTTATACAGACTGCTGAGTCTGAATATACTTTTATTTATTTTTTGGTGCTGACAAGTTTACTTAGTGCATGACGTTAGAATTAATTAGTAAAATTTTATGAATCATAGGATTTTATATAATTTTATTAATAAAATTTTATAAAATCTTAATAATACACAAATTTTTATTAATTAATTCTAACTTTATGCACTAAGTAAACATATTCAGCACCTAAAAATGCATCAAATCAGCAGAGTTATTTTTATTTTACTTAAAATTTGGAGAATAGATGCATAATTTTGGATTTTTGATCAAAAAGTCAAATTTAAGCATCTTTTCTTCAAATTTCAAGTAAAATAAAAACAATTCTGCCGATTTAATGTATTTTTAGGCTCTGAACAAGTTTACCTAGTGAAATAAGTTAGAATCAATTAGTAAAATTTTATGAATAATAGGATTTTATAGAATTTTATTAATAAAATTTTATAAAATCTTATTTTACACAAATTATTAATAATTAATTCTAACTTTATGCACTAAGTAAACATGTACAGCACCTAAAAATACATCAAAACGGCAGAGTTATTTTTATTTTACTTGAAATTTGGATAATAGATGCATAATTTTGGATTTTTGATCAAAAAAGTCAAATTTAAGCATCTTTTCTCCAAATTTCAAGTAAAATAAAAACAAGACTGCCGATTTAATGTATTTTTAGGCTCTGAACAAGTTTAACTAGTGCTATAAGTTAGAATCAATTAGTAAAATATTGTGAATCATAAGATTTTATAGAATTTTATTAATAAAATTCTATATAATCTTATTATTCATAAAATTTTACTAATTAATTCTAACTTATTTCACTAGGTAAACTTGTTCAGAGCCTAAAAATACATTAAATCAGCAGTCTTGTTTTTATTTTACTTGAAATTTGGAGAAAAGATGCTTAAATTTGACTTTTTTGATCAAAAATCCAAAATTATGCATCTATTATCCAAATTTCAAGTAAAATAAAACTAACCTTGCCGATTTGATGTATTTTTAGGTGCTGAACATGTTTACTTAGTGCATAAAGTTAGAATTAATTAATAAAAATTTGTGAATTATAAGATTTTATAAAATTTTATTAATAAAATTCTATAAAATCTCATGATTCATAAAATTTTACTAATTAATTCTAACTTAATTCACTAAGTAAACTTGTTCAGAGCCTAAAAATACATTAAATCGGCAGAATTGTTTTTATTTTACTTGAAATTTGGAAAAAAGATGCTTAAATTTGACTTTTTTGACCAAAAATCCCAAATTATGCATCTATTATCCAAATTTCAAGTAAAATAAAATTAACCCTGCCGATTTGATGTATTTTTAGGTGCTGCACATGTTTATTTAGTGCATAAAGTTAGAATTAATTAATAAAAATTTGTGTATAATAAGATTTTATAAAATTTTATTAATAAAATTCTATAAAATCTTATAATTCATAAAATTTTACTAATTAATTCTAACTAACTTATATAATGTTCCAAGGTTTAGCATGACTATATCATGCAGCTACTCTAATTTTGGTGATCTTTCTGTATGGGTTCATTTTAGTAATATGAAAAGTGAAATTTGAATCTAAAAGTTATATATATATATATGTTATTTAACTCCCCCCATGATTTGCTCAATCTAGAGTAAGCTTGTTGGTGAAACTAATTAGTTTCACCAAAAAACTGGTGCACCAGCAAAACACTCTTGGTGCACCATTGAAAATTAGCTTTTTCTATAACTATTAGTGCATTAGTTTCACCAAAAAACTGGTGCACCAGCAAATCACTCTTGGTGCACTATCAAAAATTAGTTTCACCAACAAGCTTAATCTAGAGAGGGGGGTTATGTTAAACATAGATTTAAATTGGAGCGGCCTAACCTTAAATAGCAATTTATTCAGGTGTGGTTTTAATGCAAAGGGCTTTTCAGGTATATCAATATAATCTATAGCAGAGCGGAAATGCCTATTTATTTTTCAGCCATGCAGCCCATTGTTAACAATATAATAGAAATAATTTAAATCAAAGAACGTTTAAATTTTTCGTCCTGGTCTATAGCTCTAACTAATCGGTGTTGGAAATCTTTTTGAGATCTATGTTCTTATAAGAACAAATATGTTCTCAACTTTAAAATTTATTATATCCTTTTTTTAAATTCCTTATTTCAGGAAATATCGGATATTTATTCAAGTTTTTGTTTCATCTATTTTTTTTTTCGAATGATAAGAACTTCTCGATTCCTAATTTGAACATAAGATTTTCAAAACAGGTTCTAATCTAGATCAGATAAGTGCGATTTAATGAATTACTTCTTTTACAAATACATCAATTACTGAAGATATTTAAACAATAACTCTAGAAATGATATATGATGAAAACTTGAAGCCGTGATTTTATCATATACTAAATTAATCTCTATGGCGTTAAAAGTTGAACCGATTGGATATTAGATCGACAAGGGATATAAGGTGAGCTAGGCTTCGATCAACATCTCTTGGTAGTATGTTCCAATTTGGATAAATCCGGCATTCGTATCTAGGGCCAGAATCGGGTAGCCCGATTGATTTTGGAATTTTTGATAGCTGTAAAAATAATGTTCCACAATTGGTGTGTAGACCAAAATCAGTATGAATAATTAGTATGATAAACCCACTTTCGGCAGACAGGCTTCATTTGTACCTAACATGCACCTGTTACCAGTGGCAGTTCTTTAAAGTCAGGGGGATTCGGGCCCACAGGCCGGGCTTGGGCCCGAATCCCCTGACTTTAAAGACCTGCCACTAGTAACAGGTGCACGTTAGGTACAAATGAAGCCTGTCTGCTGAAAGTGGGTTTATCATACTAATTATTCATACTGATTTCGGCCTATGCACCAATTGTGGAACACTATTTTTATTGCTATCAAAAATTCCAAAATCAATCGGGCTACCCAATTCCGGACCCTATTCGTATCTAATTATCCAAATAATTCAAATTACTTAGATATTCAGATAATCCGACAGGTATTCAGATACTAATAGTAAATGAATAGAAATGGATATCCGAATAAATTCAGATCCGGATATCCAATAGTTAGTTATTTGGATAAATGCTTATTGTAGAGTTATTATCTTTCAGAAATAGATAGGCGTAATTTCTTAAATTTTTTTTTTTTTTTAATATGTATCAGGTGTGGGTGGGTGTATAATAGATTATAAAATTTTATAATAAATAAAAATTACGTAATTTCCGGAAGCCCCTAACAAAAGAGCTTTTTTGATGTCTAGACAAGTTAAAAAACCAATAAAACTCAATAAAAGAGCTATGCTAAGTTTTAGAAAGAAGTGTTTACCGTTTGTTGAAATATTTGAGTATTTTAGGAGGAGAACGATGATTTATGATGGATTGACAACTTCAAGGATAAACTCAGAAGCAAATTTTTAAAAAACTGACCTTTTTAACACATATTTGGCTTATAATTAAATATATAAGCACTATAATTTTCTACGTATTTAATTATAAACACAAGGTTAGTTAAAAGGCCGTTCTTATGAAAATTCGTACTGTAATAAATTTTAAGTACGAAATTTCTTTGATAATCCTCAATCATGATTGGTTGATTTTGGGGATGAAACAAATCAGCCAATATGACAGATTATCATGAAATCGGATTATCGTAAAATTTGGATCTATTTTATGTTCAATTTTAAAATTTTTTGGGGCCTTTTTTTGCCAGCTTTTTTTTATTGTTAACGGATTGGATTACTCTTTTGTACGAAATATAGTACATTTTAAAAAATGCATTAAAAATTTAAAAAAATTAATAGCTTAATTTTTTTTATATACAAAAACTAATAAGTATTCAAAAATAGTTTAGCAGTATTTTTTTTTAAATTAATAATAAAAATTTGAAGTTTGCTATTTATCACCACTAGTGATCATCACCGGTATTCAATTTACCAATTAAAATTCAGGATCAGGTGTAACATATAGATCAATTTTTGTGTAACAAAAACAAAAATGTTTTAAAAAATTCCTAAAATTGCTTCTAACCTAAAATTTTGATTATGAAACTACTTTTTTTTATGCAAAAAAAAAATTCCTCGTAAAATTTTGGTATAAACTATACCCCCTGCCCCATCCCAGTTCTTACCCTTACCCTAATATTAAAAAGATTTAATTTTTATTTAGTTTGTTTTGTTTATTTTGTTTTATGCATTGTAGATCACCGGTGATGATCACCAGTGGTGATTTGTAGTAATTTTCTAAAATTTTTATAAAAAAATTTTTTTTATATATTGTATTTTTTGTGATTTCTAATGTACTAGATTTTTTATATTTGTAAAGTTAGTTATAATTATAATTTATTTATATATTTGGCAAATTAAAAGTTTTAATAAATAAAAAATTGTATAGGCTTGTTATAAAAAAAATATTATTATTAGTTATATTATAAAAATTATTACTTATATTATAAGCTTTTTTTAAAAATTTTTACAAATTATTACTTTACATAGTAAGCCATATGAGTTTAGCTAGAGTTTAAAAAATTTTTTGCTAATTAAATTTTCTAAATTCTTAATCAATATTATAAATATTTATTATCTAATTTCAATTGCAAAATTTTTTTTAATCCTAAATTAGTATATCTCAAATTATATTACTTTAATTGGTAATCCGCGAGTCAACCAGAGAGTGGTCATAGTGAAACATGACGCGGATTACTTATAGAAATTAGGGTTTTGCGAATGTAGAATGCACACATCTAAACCTTTTTTTATACTAAGTTAATCACTCTTCTGACTTAAGAGACTTTTGTAGAGCTCGTCAAGACGCATTTAATGGTGGGTAGAGCATCAAAATCGGCCTGGTGGGTGCTGAGATATCTTTAAAAAACGTTTCTTTTACTATGTAAATTTCTTTACAAACTATACTATTGTTGGCAAAGAAATTTACATAGTAAAAGAAACGTTTTTTAAAGATATTTCAGCACCCACCAGGCTGATTTTGACGCTCTACCCACCATTAGATGCATCTTAACGAGCTCTACAAAAATCTCTTAAGTCAGAAGAGTGATTAACTTAGTATAAAAAAAAGTTTTAGATGTGTGCACTCCACATTCGCAAATTCCTAATTTCTANGCTAGAGTTTAAAAAATTTTTTGCTAATTAAATTTTCTAAATTCTTAATCAATATTATAAATATTTATTATCTAATTTCAATTGCAAAATTTTTTTAATCCTAAATTAGTATATCTCAAGTTATATTACTTTAAATTTAAAAAAATTACATCTAATTTTTATATATAAATTGGATATTTTAGTTATATAGTATTTACTAGCAAAAATTTCAAATTTAGATTACTTCTTATATATTAATCTAATCTTAAATAAAATTTTATAATTATAACTAACAAACTTATGTTTATAATTTTATTAATAGTTTAAATAAATTTATTTAGTAAAAAATTTTTTTATAATCAAAAATATTTTGTAAAATTACTAGTAAATGTGCTAAAAACTAGGTTAAACTAGCAAATGCAAATTTTAAAAAAAATGTACAAAATTTAAAAAGCTATATAAAGCTATGAGTTTTTAAAACAAGTAGCCCATGAGTTAAAATATTATTAAAAAATATTTAATTAAGTAGTTAATTTTAAAAATTAATAGATAATTAAGTTTAATTATGTACTAAATCTAGTACAATGTACTAGATCTAGTACAGGTAAATCCTATCCATTAAATTAGGATTTAGGGTTAGAGTTATTAATAAAAGAGTATAGTAGATAGGTGGATTTTAATAGGGCTTATATTTTCAAATTGAGACACCCAAATTTACAATGGTTCAATTTCATAATAATCTGCGACAATAAATATCAAAATATAAATATACAAGAATGTATGATTTGACCCTGGTATAAAAGTCTCACCTGGGTACAAAATCGAATTGTTAAAATACTCTGGGTTATTTGGTTAACCGATTGACCCATTATCTATACTAAAAATTTGATATCCAATGCTGATCAAGTCAGCTCAACTAGTTAATCTATATATTAATGATTTTAACATGTTCTATTTTCCTTATTTGCAATTAGTACATTTATATTAGCGAAATATTGAAACTCTGGTGAAACATTTAAATATTATAAACTATTACAACTCTGGTGAAATAATGAATATCCAACAAGCTCTAATGTAAGATATATAAAACTATCTTAAAACATATTGAATTCATGGCCTCTAAGCTATTTAAATAATGATCTAATAAATTTTAATCTCAAAATACCAAAATTCTTATATTTGCAAAAACTCCAACTCAACATTTTACAATTCTATTTTTAAATAATTGTTCTTTTTAAGGCAGCTATCATCTATAAAATTATAATATTCTTTATTTAAGTGATTACATTTGAAGAAAAATTATAAAGTAAATAAGTAAAAAGTTTTTTTGCAAAGAAAACAATTTAATAATTAGACTCAATATATAGAGAAGATTTTACAACTTTGTTGCTATACAGCTGAATATAAATTGTAAATATTTTTATAAAAAATATAATCTAATTTTTTAAATAGTATATTATTGTCTAAAATAAAACATGCTATAATAAATTTCTAAAAAAATACATTTACTTTTAGAGAAATTCTAGGCATCTACCAAGTTTCCCGTAAGGATAAATTAGTCCTAAGGGATATAGTAAGCATCTGGAACTGATCTTGACTGACTAATGTATCAAAGGACTGTACTGGTGATACAAGTAGGATTGGCAAGCAAAGCTTGGACCAAAAGGTTTAAATAGGCAATCCCCTAGTTGGGTTGCAGGTATGGTAGCCAGTATAGAACCTTTGGGCAGACTACTTAAATTAAATAACCAAAAGTTGTACATGTGGTTAGTTGTATCAGTGTTGTATCCTTATTCATGTAACAAATATTGAGTGCCTGTTGAGGTTCTCTTGATCCACATACTTGAATAAAAAGACTTATCACTCATAGTGAGGACTTTAACATAAAAAAAAAATAATCATTAATATTTTAATAATAATTTCTAAGCAATTGATAAATAAATTATCTAATATATATAAAACATTATAATAGAAAATAATTCAATCAATGATTTAATCAAATTATTGATTATATCAATGATCATTTCTATTTATTTAGTATATTCAAAGGAAATTAATAAATATATATAAAGAATAATTGATCTAAACAATTATATCTAGCTATTACTAGATACTGCAAAACTTGTCATTATTATTAGTGATAGAAGACTTTTATTACTATTGAATATCAACAACTAATATTCAAAATAAAAATAATAAATTAGATAATTATAATTATAAAGCAGATAAAATAATAAATAATTTAGAACAAGTTTTTTCTAAAAAAATTAATAATATAGAAAATTAAGATCTAGATTATACATGAGAACGAAATTATTTCAGGTTCTAAAACCCAAAATTAAAATTTGAAGATGAAATTGTTTTTGATCTATTTTACTTGAAAGATGAAATTATTTGATACTTTTTTTGAATAGACGAAATTATAAGGAACATATTTATATAAATTTTATTTGCTCTTCTTTATAAAAAATTTTAATTTTCTCTAATGAAGACGAAATAGGTCTTTTTCAAAAATCAATTTCAGTGGCATCACTAATCTAGATAATCAAAATAACTTACCAACTACCTCTTTTTTAGAATATTTTAATTCTAATAATTTAATTAAATCTGATATTTAGCACTTTAGAAATAGTAATATAGATATAAAAAATAAGTATAAAAATTATCAACACATTTATTTGGGTTATTTATAACATTATACAATATATTAATAGATTAAATATTATTATTTTAATAAATTTTACTAACTATAATCAGTGGTAATCATTACTGGTGTGTAATTAGCTAATAAATTTGCAGGATCAGGTGTGTAACAAAAATAACAATTTTTTTTAAAAAAATGCTAATATCTCAAGAATTCATCTAAAAAACTATCTTCAATATTCTAGCAAAAAAAATTTCTTGCTAAATTTTGCATATATTAAACACCTTGCTAAATTCCCAGGCCTTGCCCTAACCCTAAAGTAAATAAATAAAGTTTTTTTGTTTTATCGTTATTGGTTAATTACATACTAATAATGATTACTGCCGGTTATTTGTAGTTAAATTCTATTTTAATTATAAATTTTACAATCTATAAATAAATTAAATTTATGAGAGCAAATAACTATTATTTCTTAAATTATAATTCAGGCAATTTGCCTAGATTTTTAAAAATATTTACAATTTTTTAAATAAAATAAAATTTTATAAAGAATATAGAGTATACTTTATTTATAAAATATTTTCTTTAAAAATATTTTATAAACTTTATAAAAATTTTTTAATATTATAAATAAATTTTAAAGCAATAAAAGTTTAAAGTTTTTATTTTAAAATTTTTACTATAAAATTGTCTTTAAATTTTTTTTTAAATTTTTATGTTTCTGTCTATAAAAAAATTTTTTACTTTTAATACAAGTTTTAATTTTTACAAATAAATTACAAAAGCTGAAATAATAAAAGTTGTAATACTTTTTATAAACTATAATATTATATTAAAAACAAGGGCTAGAGCTAATATTTATAGAGTTCACCAAGAATTAGTAAATAATTCTTTTGGCAAAAATTTTTTTTAAATTTGTCTATTTTTAGTTTATAAACAATTTAATCTTTTCTTCTTATAATATAAAATTAATACTATTATAATATAATCCTTATTTTTAAATATTATCAAAAAAAATTTAATCAAACTTTTAAAAAAGTAAATTATAAGTATATAGTATTTATAACAATTTTTCAGACAAATTTGTCTGAATTTGCTTATAGTTTAAAAATAAAAATCTGTAAATAAACAAAAATATTAAATACTCAAATAAAAAACTTACTAAATATTAATTAAAATAAGTATAAAACTTAAATAGCTATAGATTATATTGAGAAATTTGAACAAATAATTACAGTAAGAATCTTTAGATAAGTAGAGATACTAGATGCTTAAACAACAAACTAGTATTTAATTTTATCTATCTGAAAATAGATTAATATAGCTTTAAATTACAGTATGCTCCTTGGGCCAATCTTATAGCTTTAAATAAGATACTTTTTAATTATTTCATAAACTAAATAATACTCTTGTAAATATTTAAAGAGAAATTATATAATACTATTACTTTTTTTATAATAATATATATAGTAACTTTGATTAATAATTGCACTTTTTATCTATAAATTTTGCAGTATTGTTTTATTTTCTTTGATAACTCAAAAGTACAATATATGCAAATCTTGGATCTTTGAAATACTAACAAATATATCAGGCCCAGGACATGTCCCCTTAAAATAGATCAAATTGCTGTCTATAATTAAAATTTTTAAAAAAACATATGAATTTACTATATAACTTTGAGCTAAGATTCTTTTAAATCTTACTTATTAACTTTAAATAAATTTTTCAGGGATATAGAACAAGGGGTGAAGAAAAAAATTTAGCTTAAAAATTAAATTAAAATTTTGCCAATTTTGCACAAAATGAAAATGTAACTTCGCCAAAAACAAATATTTTTTGATTTTAAGATCACAAGTATATGTAAAATCATGCTCTAAACAACTTTACTTAGGCGGTCTAAGTAGGTTACCTTGTAAGAAAAATGAGTTATCTATGTACTAAAGTTAAAATTTTTGGGTTTTAAATATAAACCGTTTTTTTTTATTAGGTAACCTACTTTGGGCCCTTAAGCAAAGTTGTTCGGCACATGATTCTACTTGGTTTAAAATCACCGCGCGTTTTCTTAGACCTTTTACTAAATGAAAAATGGGGTTATAGTTCAAAAAAAATTTTTTTTAAAAAATTTTTTTAAATTTTTTAGAAAAAAATTTTTTTTCAAACTTTATCCCCATTTTTCACTTAGTAAAAGGTCCGAAAAAACGTGTGGTGACCTTGAATCAAGTAGAATCACGTGCCAAACAACTTTGCTTAAGGGCCCAGAGTAGGTTACTTAATCAAAAAAAAACGGTTTATATTTAAAACCCAAAAATTTTAACTTTAGTACATAGATAACCCGTTTTTCTTACAAGGTAACCTACTTAGGCCGCCTAAATAAAGTTGTTCAGGGCATGATTTTACATATATTAGTGATCTTAAAATCGAAAAATATTTGTTTTTGGCGAAGTTACATTTTCGTTTTGTGCAAAATTGGCAAAATTTTAATTCAATTTTTAAGCTCAATTTTTTCTTCCCCCCTTGTTCTATATCTCTGAAAAATTTAATTTAAAGTTAATAAGTAAAATTTAAAAGAATTTTAGCTCAAAGTTATATAGTAAATTCACATGTTTTTTTAAAAATTTTAATTATAGATAACAATGAAAGGGACAAGCTCAGGGCCTGATATATTATCATTATAAATTTTAATAATAGATTATCAAAAGATAATAGTAATAGAAAATTCTATTATTGTTATAGATTTCTGTAAGTATACTTTTGTAAAACTATTTATTAAATAAAAATATATTAGAATGCATAAAACTATAATCAATTACTAATTATATTATTCTATTAATACTTTTTATACATATTAAATAATTCAAGTAAACTAATGTTAAAAATAATTTATTAATTTAACAATTTCCTATTAACAAATATTAGAAATTCTTATTGCTAAAAATAATTACAATATAAAACTTTTAAAACCTAAGGGGAGCGCCAGAAATCACCTGATTAGGGTTTCACTAAGTAGCTGACCCCCTACCTCCCACCTGATAATTTTTCTAAGTTAAAATTTAATAATATATATATTTATATATATTAAAAATTGGATACTTTTGATCTACTGGTCTGTTTTGAATAATTCAACTACCAAAATGTTCGTCTCAGTGAGACGATTCTAACAAGCCCAAAATCATCAAAATCCAATTACAGAATCCCAAGATCGTTCAACTTTTGTGTAATTTTAATAGTAATTTTTAAAATTACTAAGTAAATTTATTTTTTATATTCAGTAGTCAAGTCAGAGTCTGATCTGGGTCTGGTCCAAAGTCTGCAGACTGGTCTGAGTCTGAATATATTTATATATATTATTTGGTGCTGAACAAGTTTACTTAGTGCATTTTGTTAGAATAAATTAGTAAAATTTTATGAATCATAAGTTTTTATAGAATTTTATTAATAAAATTCTATAAAATCTTATAATTCGCAAATTTTTATTAATTAATTCTAACAAAATGCACTAAGTAAACTTGTTCAGCACCTAAAAATGTATTAAAA
>QKWP01000733.1:159258-189953 GCA_003550325.1 Gigaspora rosea | reverse complement strand
TATGATTTGATACCCGGAGCAATTCATATTATATACGAAGAATAATGCCTTTATGCTTTGGAGGATAACCTGTTGGTGTAAAACACACTGAAAGCTAGCAAAGTTGAAATAAAAAAAATGCACACCAGATACATCTCAAACCGTGAAGTATTATTAATTACCAATCCATGGTTGTGATTTCTGTTATATTGTTTAGTTGATTAATATAAATTATAGTTAGTTGATAACTAGTTGATTACTAGTTGATAACTAGCAATTAATTGTAATCGAACCAGTTGATAATAAATCGATTAGTTGAAAAGTTGCCAACTAGTAGGTTTTTCAACTAACGATTTGGAACACTAAGTCACGCTAAACCAGGAATGGATGTTAAATGGTAAAAAATGCAAAATAACGTCTAGGGGCATGGTTTGAGTAATGGCCAAGATAAAGCTTAATTCGATCATAATTCGAAATTACACTTTTGGGAGTTATTTTGCATTTATAAGGAAAGTCCATTTTAGAAATGTTGAATAATAACTCCGATATAGATAGTATCGAATTCAGCTAATTTGAAGGAATGTGATGAATTTTATAATCATCGATAATTATTTTTTGGTAATATTTTTGATAATAGTAATACTGTCATTTATTTGTCATTTTAATGTCATTTATAAAAATATTTTTTATGACTTGTCATATTACCATGGTTTTGTATAAATTTTTTTTATAATAAATGACATTGTCATTTTAAAATGACATATCATTTATAGTCATTTTCATAAAAATTTTTATGACCTTGTCATTTACCATCACTGCCTAAAAATACATTAAATCAGCAGGGTTGTTTTTTAGTTTACTTGAAATTTGGAGAAAAGATGCTTAAATTTGACTTTTTTGATCAAAGATTCAAAATTATACATCTTTTCTCCAAATTTCAAATAAATAAAATAAACCAACCATTTTAATACATTTTTAGGTGCTGAACAAGTTTACTTAGTGCATTTTGTTAGAATTAATTAATAAAAATTTGCGAATTATAAGATTTTATAGTAAAATTCTATAAAATCTTATGATTCATAAAATTTTACTAATTTATTCTAACAAAATGCACTAAATAAACTTGTTCAGTGCCAAAAAATACATATAATTATATTCAGACTCAGGCAAGTCTGCAGATTTCGGACAAGACCCGGACCGGACTCATAGTTGAGTCTGGTCTGAAGTCTGAAATTAGTAAAATTTAGAGTCTGAGTTTGGTTTGATCCCGGACTGGACCTAGGAGCACTAGTCTCAATGAAACGAATCGAATAGTACCAAAATAATCTGATTCTGATCGATATGGCACATGGTATTCATTATAGAACTTAGATGCAACAAATTAGACATATATAATTATTAATTGTTTATAGAATACAAATCTTTGTTGATCTTAGAATCCTGTGATTAGAATTTAGTGATTTTAGGCTTTTTAGAATCGTCTCACTGAGGCGAACATTTTGGTAGTTAAATCATCAAAAATGGACTGGTGGATCAAATATTATTCAATATTAAATATTATATATATATAATAATATATTTATATCTATAACTATATACTAAAAAAATTTGTGTGTGACCTTAATGTATAATAATAATATTAAAATTTATACAGAATTGCGAGAAAATCATTTTTTGTTAAGAACCCACTCGGGGTTAACTTAGTAAAATTTTGAGTTAGAAATCTAATATTTTTTAAAACTATTTAAAAAATCTTTGTGTAATGATAACGCTTTTTATATTGTGTAATGATAACGTTTAGATTACTCTATTTACACTGTGTAATGATAACGTTTAGATTACCTATTTATACTGTGTAATGATAACGTTTAGACTAACAATATAAATAATTGTATTAAAGTATGGTATCTATTTATACTGCAATATGATTGGGCAATATAATTTGTATAACACTTATATGCAAATAGGTTACACAAAAGCTTATTGTACTGTTTTCGCAAAAATAATTTTTGGTTACACGCCACTAATGTTGTGTAACGTTACACAAACCCGCTTTTGGTAGCTTTTTAGTTTTGAACCCAATTCAGGTTATTTGAACCAAAACTGGGTTCATTTGAACCAGATTAGGTTCATTTAAATCAAAATTGGGTTTATTTGAGCCAAATTATATTTATTTAAACTGATCAGGTTTATTTAAACAAAATCAGCTTTATTTGAACCAAAAATAGGGTTATTTGAACCAAAAATGAGTTTATTTAAACCAAAGAAGTATTTATTTGAACCAAAAGCAGTTTATTTGAACCAAACCTGGGTTTACTTTTTCAAAAGAAGCTATTTTCATCATTTTTTTAATATAAAAGTTTAAAGTTTACTAAATAAATCTCAAAAGTGCTATTAAGTAAATTTGTTCAAAAAATGAAATATATTTATAGAAAATATTTAAACTACTTTTAATTAGTATGTTTTTTAATTTTTTAAAAAATTTAACAATTTAAAAATTTTTTGGCCAAAAAGGATATTTTTTCAGAAATATATAGTATTTGAACCAGGCATTATTATATAGCAACCCATCACCATAGCGACCCTATGATCGACTAATCAAATCAATTATATGAGTCATGTAATCGCTGATTTGCGAAGCAATATATATGAACCAAACTAGCGAATATATAACTCACAGAACCAATTTTGATTAATCAATTACTCTATAATAAACCGATCACTAAATTAAAAAAAATAAAAAAGCAAATTTACTGAAAATTTTATTAAAAAAAACAAATTACTACAGGGCAACTCTCAAAATTTTTTAATTTTTTTTTAAAAAAAACAATACAAATATACCAAAAGTTTTATTAAAAAAAAAGCAAATCACTATCAAAACAACCCCTAAAATTTTTTTAAATCAATATTACAACTTTATGATATTATAAACCCAACAAATTTTATTAAAAAAAAATTAATATATGATCCAATGAAATCGACAATATTTTAAAGACTCAAAGAAAGTTCATGTTCGCATAGTATTTATATTATAATTACTCATATATACTTTCATCTAGTGCTTTTATACATGTTCGCCCGGTACTTCCATACATGTTCACCCGGTGCTTCTATATACACTCACCTGGTATTTCTATACATATTTGCCTAGTGTTTCTAGGATACATTTGCTCGATGCTTTTATTAAACGTTCAATCAGTGCTTTAGCAAAACCTAAAAAAGTTAATAAACAAAAAAAAAAAAAAAGTAACAAGAACAAAAAACTTAATCTTACCTACTCAAAACACCACAAACATGTTTTTTGGTATAATTCATGCTCGGCGAAGCCTTAAAACCTTAAGAAAGAAAAAACAAAATTAGTACCAAAATTAAAAGACAGAGAAAAAGCAAAATGTAAAGAAAAAAATTTAATATTTTATCAAAAATACTGCACAAACACCTGCTTAGTATTGATTCACATCTGGCAAAGTTTAAAACTTTAAAAAAGAAGTTAGTAACAAAACTAACAAGAAAAAATAAAAAACAGAAAAAAAATCTTATCCAAAACACTATACAGTCGCCTCTTTCTAATCCGAACCTCTCTAAACCGAACACTATTAAACTCTCTCTAAACTGAACAAAATCTTCTAGAACATTTGTAAATTTTATTATAAAGTTCAGATAAGCCATATATAACCTTTTGAAAACTGAACTTTTTCAAATTTTTACATAGTAAAAAAAAGCTCCTAGCAGTTCAGATTAGAAAGAGTTAACTGTATGCACTTTACCTGGTGTGGATTCATGTTTAGCAAAGTCTAAAAACCTTAAGAAAAAAACTAAAATTAATAATAAGGCTAACAAAACAGGAAAAAAACAAACAAAAAAAAATTAATATCTTACACTTCACATCCAAAAACTTCCAAAAAAGAAAACTAATATAAGAAAACTAATATCCTCTAAGAAAAAAGCTGATGTTTTTAAAAAAGAAAACTGGCATTCTCTAAAAAAAACCTGAAATTAGTAATTAGACAAACAAGAAAAAAAAACCAAAAAAAAAATTAAAATCATACTTTATGTCTAAAATTAGTAATCAGACAAACAAAAAAAAACAAAAAAAAAATTAAAATCACACTTTATGTTTAAAAACTTCCAAGAAAAAAATTGATATAAAAACTAACGTTCTCTAAGAAAAAAGCCAAAAAGAAAACTAACATTCTTCAAAAAAGAAACCCAAGATTAGTAACCAGCAAACAAGCAAAAAAAAAAGCAAAACAAAAAAAATTAATATCTTATCTAAAAAGCTGCATATACATTTGTCTAGCACTAAGCAGTATCTGGCAAATCCTAAAAAGAAAAAAAAAATTAGTAAAACAAGACAATTTACAACTAAAGCAAAAAAAAGGAAATAATATACTTAAAAAGCTATTTAAAAACCTTTGCTGATACTAATTTATGCCAAAAAAGAATAGAATTAGTACAAGAAAAAAAAAAGGTGAAATAAAAAGAAACAATAGAGTATCTTATCTGAAATATCACTTTGGTATTTCGCTTCCTCAAGACTACAAATCCAAAAAAAAAACAAAAATAAATGAATTTCTAAATTAAAAAAAAAACAACTAAAATTTAGATCAAATCGGATTAAGGGAATTAATCTCTAATTCGGCTTACTCTATTTATATGATTATTAATTTTTAATATAATTGCCCAATCATATAAGGGTCATTATAGCAATGAGTCGTATTTATAATTTTTTATTTAAACCAATCATGAATTTATTTAATATTATTTAAAAAAAACAAACTAAAAAACCCCTGTGCATTATGCACGGGTTTACAGCTAGTATAAATATATATTTATATATTATATATATTATATTATATATAGGACCGGATAATTGCTCTACCTCCCAACTACCTAAAAAATCAGGTGATAAATGACGCTCCCCTAACTATTATTTACAAACTCTTATGTTTAATTATAAATTTATTTCTTTTTGTCATCTGGGCTAATCAATGAAATTGGCCCTTAGTTAGAAAAACCAATTATTAATTTGAACTTTCATACTTTTTCATATTGTTATAGAATAGGTTTTAATTTTGGTAGAAATTAGTTAAGAAATTAGAACTAAATAAGGAAATTTTGTAATAACTGTATTTAGTAATAGTGATAAGCGAAATTGATGTGCAATGACACTCAATGACGCTTAGCGACGCTTAACGACGCTTAGCGACGCTTAACGACGCTTAGCGACGCTTAACGACGCTTAGTGACGCTTAATGATGCTTAGCGACGCTTAACGACGCTTAGCGACGCTTAGCTCAATAGATATATAAACCCACCTTATTTCCCTTAGTTTTAAACAGATCCAGACATTGTATTTTATCTTTACCTTTATATTCATTATCCTCCTCTCTTATTATTAATAAACTCTTGGAATTTCTAAGAAACAGACACCTTGGAATAGCCCTCTTGTTAAATTAATAAACTGTCTATTATCTCTTATTGTTTTATACCGAACTGCCTTAGAGAAGTGTGTAGTTTCTTACAGACATAAAAGAAACTATACTTTCCTCTTGCACACCGCTTCACGCCCAAAGTAAGGGATCTCAGGGGCCGTGTGATTGTTACTCTATCGGAATTAAAGAAGGCTTTCGGTACTGTAACATTTGGTGCCTTCTGGTGGAAACTAGTGATACAAGTCATTATATGTAAAATCGACTTAAGTCGACTAGTCGGCTTAACCAACCCGATTTTTGCAAAGCCGACTTAGTCGATTAGGTAAATCATTACCCAAAAAAATTTCAATCGATATTAAATTACATATATGCAATTGAGTAAAATAATACAATGCTCTAGAAATATTAATACTAAATTGAAGAGCATGTTTAAATAAAACAATCTAGTATCACGTAAATGGAAAAAAATTGACATTGTGCAAATTGTATTATTTTAAAAATTGTAATCGTAACTCGTTGTAGAATAAAATTAAATCGTTTAATTATACACATCAATATTAACTATATTAACTCAAAAAACAAGTGTTAATCTAAGTGTAACTTGTTAACTCAAAAATCAAGTGTTAACTGCTAATCTAAGTATAACTCAGACTGTAATTGGTCGTTGCATGTCACGTGATATGAGCAAATAAAGAAATCGACTTTCGGTTAATAGCCGAATTTTATAATTGACTTAAGTCAACTTAGTCAAATCGATTTTTTGAGGTCGACTTGGTTCACTAGCGGAAACCTAATTAAATTATTGGATATTATTGAAGAATTTGGAAATCTTATTATTACTTTTGGCAGAAATTTTTTTTTTTTTTTGGCTGTTACTAACTCTCTTGCTGTTTAATTGCACTCTTATTATTCTCTTACTACTTACTTGGAATTTTCTTTTTGTTGAATATTAACTACTTACTATTTTGGAGATTAAATTTTGTTAACAACTAACTACTTACCTTTTATTTTTGGAGATATATTCTATTATTCTTTATTTAGTTTTCTTGAGACTTGGGAACTGCCTTCTCTATATGAATAGAGCATATGAACTATACTTAGAACAACTTGAAGTATATGAAACAAGTCATCCTTTCTCACTCGCAGTAGACATTTTACAAGCCTACCATCCTGATTTATCCTGTACCATCTGTTATCCTGTTGCTAATTTATACCATCCCTTTCACCGATTTTAGTGAACATATCGAGACAATTATTTTGCTACCCAATATTCACAAAAGACAAATGACTTTTACTGTGTTTTAGTTACTGCTACTGATTATAATACTGCTAGAGCCGCTGCTCGAGACATTGTTTTTAGTTGCCGCTATAATAACGACCTTTTAGACCCAAAAGAAGTTATTGCTGGTTTACTCCTTGCACATACCCCCTATACTCTTGCACCTATCCTACCTCTTAATTTTGAAGCTACCCTACTTGATCTTCATATCGAGGACCTCTTACCTTCTACACCTGCTTCAACTCGACTAAGAACTGAAAACCTTCTATTTGATTTTCAAAATCAATTAGGAAGAACTGAATTAAACTTTGACGTTTCTCCACCTAGATCTATATTTACTTTAGGACCTGAACAATTAGCTGACACTGGTGTTGGTTCTTCTACTAATACTTATATACCAATCCCTCCAAGCCTTGCACTTCCTTCTTCACCTATCTCAGAAATTCCATATCATTATACTCGAGAAACTACTCCTCCACGAAATCGCCTCTTTCGCTATTTACAACAAACCTTTTCTCCTGCTCGCACAACTGTTCCTCCACCTCCTCCTGTAACCGAATTTTACCCTACTGTTAATTTAGATATAAACGTTACCCCACATCATACACCTCCATTACTTAATACACCTCCTTTTAATAACCAAAACTTAATTGATCCACTTGATCATTATATTCAAAACCAAGACACTACTATTGTTAGAGCTGACTCTCCTCCCCAATTCAAGGAAATAAATTTACAACCTCTTGTCGAAGAATTAAACCCTAACTTACCTCCTAACCAACCAGAAAATCCAATAGGAGACACTGCTTTACGAACTGCTGCACAAGCCATAACTGATCTTGCTAATACCCTTGGACGAGGCTCTGAGAAAACTCTTATAACTGTTGCAGATTTTTATGGAGATGGAACCCAAGGCCCTGCTGACTGGCTGAAGGAATTTAGAAGAGCCGCTACTGCTAATAAATGGAGTGCTGAACGGAAACTCCAACTTGCTCCTGTGTACCTTAAAGGAGTTGCTCTAGACTGGTACACCGCTTTAAACCCAGTACCCAATGCTTTTAATAATGATGGTGCCCAGGACTGAAGTTTCCAGCATCTTTTTAAGGCACGTTTCTACACTACTAAGCAAAAGGCTCTCTGGCAAAAACAGCTTGTTGATATTAAGCAAGGACCCACTTAGACTGTGGATGGATATGTCAACTGATTTCGTACCTTACAAAAGAAAGTGGACCCGACTGAGGTTTTTTCAGCTGATTTTGTTAAACAACTTTTTATTCAAGGTTTACGTCCTGAGTATGCAGTTAATGTTCAAGCTGCTATACCTAATACCTTGGACAATGCTATTGAAGTAGCCCTCCGCTGGGAAACTGGAAAATTAATGACTACCTTTACTACCAATACTGACCAAGTTATTCAACAACTTACAGACCAAATTGCTAAACTTAGTATCAATTTAGCTCAGACACAAACCACACCTACCTCTTCTGTTAATTATGCTAACAACCGTGCTCAAACCCCTCGAATGAAAGAGCCTCCTATTTGTTATTATTGTGAACGTACTGGACATTTTATTCGCGATTGTAATAGTAGAAAACAGGACCAATGACAAGGATCCAATTCGCGTCATAATAATAATAACAATAACTGGAACAGAAATAACAACCAAAATAGGGACCGAAATGGTCGCTCTTCTGACCGATATTCCAATAATAGAGACCGTTCTCACAGTCGTAATAACTCTCGTCCTAGAAGCCAATCTAGGGATAATAATTATAGAAACCGAAATAATGATAATTGTCGCTCTTATTAAAACTCTTCTAATCGATCTCTTTCTCCTTATCATCGAAGTGTTAATTATCTTACACAAAATCAGACTCAGACACCCTCTCTTACTGCCAGCAAGTAGAAAACACTATTCAATAATCCATCTATCCGAAGTGCCTTGGCTACTCACCTGTATGAGGAAGCCAAAAATGCTAATCTTGTTCAAACCCCTGCATATACTACACCTGTTAAATGTAATGTCATTTTACAGAATAAACCCTATCAAGCTATTATTAATAGTAGTGCTTCAATTAGCATGATTGCTCATAAGGCAGTCAAGGAACTTGGATTGACTATTGAAAAGGCCTCTAACAGCCTTATTGTTTCTGCAATTGGAACTTCACTTGACCTTTAGAAATTATAAAAGACTTGCCAATTAAAATTGACCATATCACTATCCTTCTTTTTGTGGAAGTAGTAGACACTACTTCTTACTCTCTTCTCTTAGACAATGACTAAAATCAAAAAGTTGAAGCAAATTATAATTGAAAAAATGGCTGTTATACTTTTAAATGGGAAAACAAGAAACATACTATCCCTACTACTTATGAAAGCAACCAACCTCTACCTAGCCAACCCACGGTTACTGCACCAGATGAATTAGACCTTTATAAACCAGAATATTTATATCCTCGAGAAGCTTATGCTTTTGATCGAGAAGATTCAGACCAATCTCTCTCACCAGAAGAAAATGATTGGACTACTTATCAGTCTTGCCGTAGGAACAGAAAAGCCCCTAAACAGCATATTTGTGGGAATTGTAGTTCTCCTGACCACCTCTTTGCCAATTGTCCTACCAACCAATGTAACCGATGCCAGGAATTTGGCCATATTGCTGTTAAATGCTCTAAACAAGCCCCAAGACGCACTACCTGCCCTACTTGCCATGACTCCAACCATTTATACAGGGACTGCCCCAATAACGTCTGCAGAGGATGCAGTACATTAGGACATATTGAAGCCTATTGTTCTCTTGCCACTTGGAAAAGGCAAAACTTGGTTTATCAGTGCGAATGTACTCTTGACCAAGTTGATAGTAATTGTCTATCTACCCATAGCCCTCGCCGTACTCACCATTGTTGCCAATATAAAGTTCCTAACAGGCCTGAAGTTCTTAAACTTCTTGAAGAAAAAATAGTATGCCCAGGATGTTATAATGATTTTCACTGTGCTCTTGACCAAGAAGATCCTAGAAGTATCCATTTCTTCACTCAAGGTGAAGTACGGGGAATGCTTGTTAAATGCAAAGTATGTAATAAGTCAGACACAAGGCCTAGAATGTGTCAATTAGACAGTCTTCGAGAAGAATTATGGTTTTGTGAATTGGAACACCTCTACGCATACAAAGCTAGCCAAGATATTCAATATAACCCTAACTATAACCTCTGGACCAGAGTTAAATGTTATACTAAATCGACAAAGAATGCAGGACACCAGTATGAAATGAACCAGACAAGAATTTACTGACTTGCTAAGATTCTCTTAGATGAAAATAACCAGACCATCGCCCAGGCCTTAGAACCTCTAATCTCTGATCACATAACTCAACCTTGGAGCTATGAGAAAATGCAACTTATATTGCAAGCTGAATCAGACCTAATATCAGAAAATGATATCGACCCTCTACAAGCAATTTTAGATGAATCCTTTGATACTAGCCACCCTGACTATGACCAGAAGTATGCCCTCGCTGTACTTCAAAGAAACTTTACAGTTCCAGTTGACCTCTGCCAGGAATGTTTACATGTTAAACACCAAGAAAAATTGAATGCAAATCAAGGATACTGTGATGATTGCAAACTTCTAGACCCAGAAATTTACTCTCCACCTACTGAGGAAACTATCAAAGAAATAAATGATGATTCACAGTTTTATCAACTCCAACAGCAAGTGCAACAACAAGACCAACTGATAAACAATTACAAGCAAGAATTGAAACCTTGGAAACTACCAACGCTGCTTTACTACGCTTTTCCAAGAAGAAGACCAAAATGCTCACCAACAGGCTAATGCCTTGGATACACTATGTCAAAATTTTTAAAGAATCCTAGGCAGGATCATAAACTACCTGTTGACCCAGACCAAACCCTTATACCTAGACCTGTAAATATAATTACCCTTGAACATGAAGAATATACTCTATCAACCCAGACCTCTTTAAATATTGAACCACTTAATAAAGAACAAGGCCTAGCTTTCCGAAAATTATTAGAAAAATTTGCAGACCTTTTTGCAAATGATATAACTAAACTAGGACGAACCAACTTGGTTACTTATCGAATTTATACTGAGGATGTACACCCTATTCACTCTCGCCCTTATTCTGTACCTCCAGATGAGCAAGAATTTATACAAGAAGAAATTCAAAGAATGTTAGAACATAAACTCATTCAACCCTCTGATAGCCCATGGACCTTACCTGTTGTTCTAGTACGAAAGAAAAATGGTAAATTACAATTCTGTGTAAACTACAGAAAAGTAAATACTGTTACCAAAAAGGATGCTTATCCTCTACCTCACATTGATGAAATGCTTAATGCTCTTACAGGATGCTCTTGGTTCTCTACTCTCGATCTTGCGAGTGGATATTGGCAAGTTGCCATGGACCCCCGTGACAAAGAGAAAACTGCCTTTACTACACGATACGGAATTTATGAATTTAATGTAATGCCTTTTGGTCTTTGCAATGCTCCTGCAACTTTTCAAAGGCTGATGGATCGTGTATATAAAGGAATTGCATGGAAATTTGTAGTTGTGTACTTAGACGATACAATTGTTTATTCGAGAACATTTGATGAACATTTAACCCATTTAAAAAGAGTATTTAATAGAATTAAACAAGCAGGACTCAGACTTAATATAGAAAAGTGTACTTTCTGGATGCACCAACTACCATTTCTTGGACACTTAATCTCTGCTAACGGTATCGCCCCTGACCCTCAAAAAGTAGAAGCTGTCCAACGGATTCAACCTCCTAAAAACCTTACAGCCCTTCGATCTTTCCTTGGACTTGCAGGATACTATCGCCAATTTATTCAAAACTTTTCATCAATCGCTCGCCCTTTGAATTCTCTTCTACAAAAGAATGAACCCTATCACTGGCAAGACAAACAACAAAAAGCTTTTGAAGAATTAAAATCTAGACTCATTACTGCTCCTATATTAGCCTACCCCAATTTTAAAGAGACATTTATACTTGCTACCGATGCTTCTTATAATGGCTTTGGTGCCACACTAAGCCAACTAGATAGGAATGGAAAAGAACACCCGATTGCCTATGCTAGTAAAAGTTTGCGAAAAGAAGAAATGAATTATGCAGCAACTGAACTTGAATGTGCTGCAGTTGTATGGGCAATAGAACATTTTCATAAATATTTAGGCGCTACAAAATTTATTTTAGTTACAGACCACTCAGCATTAAAATGGTTATGTACTGCTGAACCCAAAGGAAGAATTGGGAGATGGATCTTGAAGCTCCAACCATACAATTTTGGAATTATTCATTCAAATGTTGATGCCCTCTTACGGTTACCAACTCAGACAACTATACCCAATGAATTATATGAATCTTGACCAATATTATAATCTCTACCACTATTTGGACACAGACCAATTCCCAGATGGACTTACTGACCAAGAACAAAAACGACTTATGACCCAGACTAAATATTTTGAAATTAGACATCACCTTCTCTATAAGAAGAATAAAAGAAACCCAGACAGGCCTCTTAAAGTTATTAAATGGACAGAAGTTGAACCAGTATTGTATATGATGCATAAGCACCCCACTGCTGGACATTTGGGAACAGATGCTATGTATTGTAAAATATTTGACCACTATTATTGGGATCAAATGTATAGAGATATACAAGAATATGTGAAGACTTGTGAGGAATGCCAACGAAGACAAAAAGGTCATAGAAAAGAATCTTTACACCCTATACAAATAGGAAGAGCTTTCGAACGTGTTGGAATTGACCTTGTAGGCCCTTTGCCTATAACTAAACAAAACAATCGATATATTATTGTTGCTACCGAATATCTAACATGATGGCCAGAAGCTCATGCTGTCCCAGATACTAGTGCTAGTACACTTGCACAGTTTATCTTTGAAGAGACAATCTGTAGACATGGAACCCCAAAAATTATCTTATCAGACCAAGGTCGCAATTTTATTAGTGAAACAATTAGAATTCTCTGTGAGAAATTTCTTATCAAGCATAAATTCTCTTCTCCTTACCACTCTCAGACAAATGGTATGGTGGAAAGATTTAACAGAACATTGTGTGAATCACTTGCAAAAGTGAAAGGAGATGACGATTGGGATTTGTATATACCTGCTGTTCTTTTAGCATATAGAACAAAAAGACATGCTATCACAGAATATACCCCCTTTCAACTTATATATGGGAGATATGCAACCTTACCAATCGAAGCACTTTTCCCAATAGAACCTACAGAAATTAATGATGAAATAGACTTACAAGGAAGTATCCTCCAACGTGCTTATGATTTAATAGAGAAATTACCAAATTATCAGACTCAGGCTAGACAGAATACCGAATGGTCACAGCAAAAACAATAAGTCCGTTTTGATGCCAACATTTGAATAGAGACATTTGAAATTGGTGATAAAGTATGGATACAAAGAAAGGAACTAGAAGCCTTTCGCTCAGCCAAATTCGAAGACAAAAGATTTGGACCTTTCCTTATCCATAAGAAATTAGACAATGGTGCTTATAAATTACGGACAGTAGAAGGAAAAATTTTACAAAAGTACTATAATAGTGATCATCTTGCTAAATATCACGAGCCACAAACTTGGGAACCAGTAGTTGTTATTGATTCTCCTGGAAATTTCTAGAAGAAATTTGATCTACAAGGGGATGAAACACACAATTTAATTCGTAAAACCTCAAGATGTATTTATACAACTACCCCTTTTGGAATTTTCCCAAAAATGACCACCCCTATATTACAACTTCAAACCTTGTTAGCCCTCCAATACCTTTTTCAGACATGGAAACAAGATAATGTCGCCCAAAATTATGCATTGTGGATCACATCACAATGTGTATGGTTATGTGATAATAATGATACCGCTCAGACTATTGACCTCACTAATTTAATTACTTCTTTTCTTGAGCCAGACTCAAATAATTTTCTGGACACTCTAGAAGACACAGAACAATTAGAAATTAGCTTACCAGAAGTAAATGACACAGAAGAAATGAACCCAAACTTAGAATTAGAAGACATACAAGAAGAAACATTAACAGTTCCAACTACTAATCAAGAAGAAGTCACTCCTGCCCCATTACCTGAAAAATTAACCAAGATTGTGCAGGATATTATCCAACCTTGTGGACCTCTAACTCAGACCTCTATCCCTCCATATACGGGAATAACGTATCAAGAGAAATTGCAGAAAATTCTCAAACAAATTAAAACTCGAACTAGAAACAGACAAGACCAAACTAAGTTGCTCGAAGCTTATTATTATCTTGGTAATCTTATAGACAAGTACCCCAACGATCATAAAGATATTCAATCTATAATTGAAAAAACTCAAGGAGAAAGAAGAGCTCGAAACATCTGGAAGTGTGCCAAACGGATGAAATTGCTTTTCTCCAACCGACCTATAGAAAACATCTCTCGAACAACCTATATTACTTATACAATGATTACAAGGTTAACCGATACCGAACTTTCTCAAGTTCTTCCCCAAATTAGAACTCACGGAGTTCGTTCTTAAAGGGGAGAGAAAAGTTATAGAATAGGTTTTAATTTTGGTAGATTTAGTTAAGAAATTAGAACTAAATAAGGAAATTTTGTAATAACTGTATTTAGTAATAGTGATAAGTGAAATTGATGTACAATGACACTCAATGACGCTTAGCGACATTTAACGACGCTTAGCGATGCTTAACGACGCTTAGCGACGCTTACTAACGCTTAGCGACGCTTAACGACGCTTAGCTCAATAGATATATAAACCCACCTTATTTCTCTTAGTTTTAGACAGATCCAGACATTGTATTTTATCTTTACCTTTATATTCATTATCCTCCTCTCTTATTATTAATAAACTCTTGGGATTTCTAAGGAACAGACACCTTGGAATAGCCCTCTTGTTAAATTAATAAACTGTCTATTATCTCTTATTGTTTTATACCAAACTGCCTTAGAGAAGTGTGTAGTTTCTTACAAACATAAAAGAAACTATACTTTCCTCTTGCACACTGCTTCACGCCCAAAGTAAGAGATCCCAGGAGCCGTGTGATTGTTAAAGGAGTAACAAAAATCAGATGATTTTTTAGGAGGGGAGGGGGTAAAAAAAAGTGAAATTATATATAAGGAACCTGACTATATATATATTAAAGAAGAGGGGGGTAGACCTCTAATAAAAAATAATCAGGTGATTAATGACACAGCCCTTACTCTATCGGAATTAAAAAAGACTTCCGGTACTGTAACAATATTTAATTGGTTAAATATACAAAACAATTACTTGATTATACTCTAATAATTTTAAACTATACCTTAAATAATTTTAAAGTTATAGTAAGGAGGCATCCATAAATAATGTTATGTACCCCCTCATAGTAGTACTTGGCCCCCCTACTATATAAAAAAATTTTTCAAAATCCATATATTTATATATAAAATTTTACAAAAACTTGAATATATTATGACACAGTGATCCGATTTAGATAATTTAGGCACCATTCGATTCGTTTCGGTGAGACGAATCCAATGATACCAAAATCATTTCATTTGGATCACTGGATCAAAAGTTATTCACAAAAAACTATTGATTTTATAGTAATTTTATAAAAAAAACATAATAACCAATAGTATTTGGCCAATAACTTTTGATCCAGTAATCAAATAAAATGAAATTGGTGCCATTCGACTCCTCTCACTGACGAATCGAATGTTACTAAAATCATTAAATTTGGACCACTGGTTCAATTTTTAGACAATTTTTTCTAAAAAAATTACATTAGGGTATCCCTTAGATTGTAGTAGAACACAGGCAAATTTGCCTGCGTTTTTGCACTTTTTTAGCTCTGATTTACTTTTTTAAAATGCTAAAATAATTAAATAAAACTTTGTACAATTATATTTGAAAATAAGGATTACTTTTTTGCAAAATTAGTTTTTATATTATAAGAAAATAAATTATAGTTACATATAAGCTGAAAATAGATAATTTTAAGAAAAAATTTTTTTAAAAAATTTTATTACAATTTTTCTGCGATCTTATTTAGTTTTAGTTTTAGAACTATAGTTCTTAAGACAATATTGTAGTTTATATAAAGGATGACAACTTTCATTATTGCAACTTTAATGATTTACTTGTAAAAATTAAGACTTGTATTAGAAGTAAAGATTTTTTTTATAGACGGGAACATATAAAATTTGAAAAAATCTAAAGAAAAATTTTAATAGTAAAAATGCCAATACAAGAACTTTAAACATTTACTATATTAAAGTTTTCTAATGATTTTAAAAAAAAATTATAACAAAGTTACTAAAACAAAACTTAAAGAATATTTTTTACTTAGAAAAGATATGGCTAAAATCAATATTTAAAATTTTATTAAAAATTTTAAAATACGCAGGCAAATTTGCCTGTGTTACAATCTAAGGGATAGATATTTATCAGGTGATTTCCACCTCTTAAGAGGGTACCCCCACCTGATACTAAACTAGCCAATCAAATTCAAGCAAATAAATATTCAGACCAGATCCAGATTTTGTCTAAAAACTGCAGACTGGTCCAAAAATAATATATTTCTATGTATTTTTTGGTGCTGGACAAGTTTACTTAGTGCATAAAGTTAAAATTAATTAGTAAAATTTTGTGGATCATAAGATTTTATAGAATTTTATTAATAAAATTCTATAAAATCTTATAATTCACAAATTTTTATTAATTAATTCTGACTTTATGCACTAAGTAAACATGTTCAGCATTTAATAAAATTCTATAAAATCTTATAATTCACAAATTTTTATTAATTAATTCTAACTTTTATGCACTAAGTAAACATGTTCAGCATTTAAAAATACATCAAATCAGCATAATTGTTTTTATTTTACTTAATATTAGATACATAATTTTTGATTTTTGATCAAAAAAATCAAATTTAAACATCTTTTCAAATTTTAAGTAAAATAAAAACAATCCTGCCAATTTAATGTATTTTTAGTTTCTGAATAAGTTTATTTAGTGCATGAAGTTAGAATTAATTAGTAAAATTTGTAAATCATAAGATTTTATAGAATTTTATTAATAAAATTCTATAAAACCTTATAATTCACAAATTTTTATTAATTAATTCTAACTTTATGCACTAAGTAAACATGTTTAATATTAAAAAATACATCAAATCGCCATAATTGTTTTTATTTTACTTGAAATTTAGATATTAGATACATATTTTTGATTTTTGATCAAAAAGTCCAATTTAAGTATCTTTACTCCAAATTACAAGTAAAATAAAAACAATTTTGCCAATTTAATGTATTTTAGTTTCTGAATAAGTTTATTTAGTGCTATTTAAAGCTAATATGCTTTCAAAATTTTGCATTTAATATAAAAAAATTAACAAATTTTTTTTTATATTTTTTTTTTATCCAATCAAAATTAGTATATAATGCATTCTGATTGGCTAAAAAGCATTTATATATATCCAAATTTGGCGCATTTGATGTGAAGTGACTTGGTGCACCATAGTTTGGAAGAAATTAGTATAAGGTTGGAAGGAAGATTGGATGTGAGTATTGGGAGATCGAAATGAATCTTGCAAGGACAGATGGAACTCTCTAGCCAGTAAGAGATAGAAGCATGGAAGCGTGTACGTGTCAAAAGACCTAGCGGGCTCTAGGTGTACCCATATAGAAGTTCTTGGATGTTAAGAGTAGCTGGAACCATCAATACAGGATAGCTGGTACAAGTACATATAGTGGTAACAGGGTTCCTCTGTGCCTCATGATACTATCCAACTATATCTGTACTAGAAGCATTTGCAAAACATGTCCAACATCTCATTACTATATTGGAAAGTACAGTTGTTCACATATTACCAAATTTGAAACGTTAAATCCTGGGTCCAGAAGACACAGGAACCCAGTTAGTTGTGGCAGCATGCAGGCTTAAGATACTTACCCAATGTGGTAAAGGCAGCTGCATGGCTTGAGATATGAACTTCTGAAAAGTACAATAGTAGGGGAACTCAGATACACCAATCTGAAAACATAAAATGCCTATCTGGCAATACTATACCAAATTGGAAGGAACGATACTAGGTAGTGTGAGTAAAACAATGGACATGTGAATACCAATTGTAGGTTGGAAAGGGACATCAAAGTCAGGTCAGCTGTATAAATGGAAATATAAAAGGCTTTGATAGGTTTAGATCATGGATAAATTAGTCTTAGTTTCGGTACTTAGTAGTAGTGCTTTGATCTGTATCCGATTAATTCAGATAAATCTTACAATTCAGATTAAATTCGAATATCCGGATTCATTAATTTTAAACAGATAGATCTATAATATATATTGGATTAGGATAAGGATTATCTGATTTGTAATCCTAGACATTGTTATAATAACTGCAGAAAACTGAGTAAAAAAAGTAAATTTTAAATTATTATTGAAAGTTTAAGGTATCACTTTACTAAAAAAAATCTATTAACGTTATTAAGGGTAGGGTATCGTATATCACGTTACACATATATAATTTCATGCAGATCACGGAACTCAGCCCTTATAAAAGATTACACAAACTCGTGATCTTTAAAATTTTTTCGCAACGGTTTAATATCATCAAAAAAAACTGTTTTTTGATCGTTCAAAGGCTCACGCACTTAACAGTAAGTCGTTTTCTATTAGCAAGTTAGGTTAAAAAGAGGTTATTTAGAAGTAAGGGAGCCTACTTTTATCACCTGATTTTATAGGGGGTCAAAAATTTTGGAAATTATATATAAAACCTGATAATTTTCATATCTAGGGGGGGTTAAGAGCTACTAATAAACTGAAATCAGGTGATAAAAGTAGGCGCCCTAAGGCGAAGTTAACTTTGCGCATCTGGCTTCAAAAGTGCGCATCCCAAGCAAACTTTATTAAAAAATAATTTTTTTATAAAAAATTTAATAGATAACGATTTTAATCACTTGTTTACAATTAATTATATTGCGAAGAACTATCATGTTTAGGAATTTTTGGAAGTTAGCTAGAGACTTTTTGTAAAACAAGCGTTTATTAATAAATCTATTTATAGATTAAATGACATGGGTGACAGTCTATTTAGATAGTTATAAGAATTTAATCGTAATTAATTGTAATGCATATAATAAGTGTAAAAAGCATTTTTTTATAAGAATTTATTATTATATTAGTAAAAATCGGTTAAAGTAAATTAAAATTGTTATAAGTTCAAAAGATATTAATTTTCGTTCGTAGTAAATGTTAATAATTTGATTGGCTGATACTATTTTTAGTTAATGATCTATATCTTGCAGCTATGCCGTTATTTCACTATAACGTAGATCACATGAGATACCCTACCCTTAAACAAAAAAATTAAATTTAATATCGATAACAACAAAAATAATATTTTTTCCAAGGTTTCTTTGTTTGCTTTTATGTTTTTCACCTGATGCGCTGCACAGATTACTTAATAAAAATTCTCTATTAGGCAAACTTGTGTTCTCAAATTATTTTCATCTCATTTAAGTAAATGAATCTCTTCTGTTATACTGATACGAAGTATCTTAAAAGTATTAGTAATCCAGTATTTTAGCTTTTAATCATACTAAAGGCTTGAATTTTTTAATTTAAACATTCATTTTAGCAATTAATACCCATTAAGCTTCGATTAATTTTTCTTTGGTTGTCATATATTCTATCGAAGAATTCACAAAACAGAAAACTATATGTTTGCAGCTCCATAATATCAATAAAGAAAAAAACCGATTCATGAAAGTAATTATATAAATATTATTTAACAAACTTCAATTACTAATTTATTTATTTTTACTACAATTTATTGATACATTATTAAACATTAAATTCCAGCAATAACTCGGGTTGTTGATGGATCAGTAAAAAATCAGTAAATAACATATGTCAATCCCTGAATGACAGAAATCAATAAATGACGTATAACATATACACCCAGGTGTATTTTAGCTTGTCTCAAATGCAATAAATAACTTTATTCTATATAAAGTAATTTGAGTTTTTCACGTACCTATACTTTTTTTATGAATTAAATCTGAATTTATTCAATTCAGATTATATTCGAATTTAACCAGATGTATAAAATAGAATTCGAATTTAATCTAAATGGCCCCAAAAAAGTAGGATCGAAGCTCTACTTAGTAGATAGCATAAAAATTGTACAACAATGTTGTAATGATCAATATACATTTAATAAAAACCAGAGGCAAGACCTTTTATAAAAAAAAAAAAACTTTATCTTAATTATCCCAACTTTATTTTTTCTTTTTTTAAATATTAAGCAACAATTTCAATATTTATATTTGTTGCAAGCATAAAAAAAAAACTTCGAAACAACTTGTATATTAGTTTTGATAAAAAAAAGTTTTAACATGTAGAACCAATTGATAAACTATTTTATATAAGGGGTTATTTAAGATGTGCACATGCACAGCTGTGCACCCCTTTATGTTTCTAAAATTTTACTAAAATAACCCCTATAGCAATCTCAAAATTTTACTATCATAACCCCTAATGCACTTTTAACAAAAAATGCTCCTCTCGTGATGATACCTTTAAATTTTAAATTTAATTCTAATTTTACTTCTAACCAACCCTAATCCTAACCCTAATCCTAATCCTAGTTATTGTTTGTATTTGTTACTTTGAGGTGCACAGCTGTTCTAATTATTTATATTTGTTTTTATGAGGTGCACAGCTGTGCACGGTGCACAAAATTAATAATTCCTTTATATAAATATAATTATTTTTTTAAAAAAACTTTTAAGCAATCTTACAAGAAAAAAATAGTTTGAATTTGAAATCAAGATTATAAGATCTTTAAAATGTTTCTCAATCCTATTAATTTTTCACCCAACAATTAAAAATTTTAAAAATTTCCAGTTATGAGAATTTTAAAAATTACCAAATATAGTCTTCATTAGCTATAAAAATTTTAAAATAATCTAACTGAATAGTCTTTACATGGTTATAAAAACTTTAAAAACATTCAACCAATATAGTCTTCTCCCAACTAAAAAATTTTAAAATAACCTGACTAAATAAAGTTTTTTACTAGCTATGAAATTACTTTTTTTAAAATTAATATTTTTTTTGACAAAATTATGTTTTTAAATTGTACAAAAATTACAAAATTTTAACTTGACAAAAAAAGCTTTTTGTTCTTTTTTTCTTGATATAGAATTGCCTACAGCAAAAGGGGCAATAAGACAATTATATGTTTTTGAGAAAATCACATTTAAAGATTAATTTTACTTATAATTATTGTTAAAATTGCTTATTTTTTTTATTTAACATATTTGATAATTAGATATCATAAAATTTCAAAATCTGATTGGTTGTCTCGTCGCACCTTTTGCTATAGGGGTCCCATGTATCTACTTGTAGAATTTATTTTTAATTAATATGTAGAATAAGGATTTTAAGAGCCTATATCCCGGGTATATCTTAAGAACGCCCCTGGAAAAACCTTGAATTATCGAACATCACGTAACTGGTGCTTGCATACTAGGGAAGATATTTTTCGGCCACGATTAATGCTTCATTTCGCGACTGTACTAAATTTAATGTTAATTCATTGATTGTGTCGTTACTGCTACGATTAGCTAAAAATAAAAATTGATTGGCTAACAGTAAATGTAGCGATGATCAGCTATTCATCTATTCTAAAAAGAGGTGCGAACAAAATCTGGTCTACGACTCCATCATTAAAGTCTACGCTTCGGACAATAATCAACCTTTTAAAAATTTATATAAATTACATTTACAATACATATTATATATAAAAAAATTATAGCCAATAGGAGGATTATAGTTTCTTTTTGATATGCAGCATTCTAGCTGCTAAACAAAACCCATTTTTATTTATTAATTAAAATTAATATGGGTAATTACAATAGTATAGTAAAAAAATCTAATAATAGAAGTTGTTGACCAAGAATTTAAGCCTCAAAAGATTATGAAAATTTATATCTAGTAACGGTAATTGACACATTGTAAAAGATAAATCTGCTTAGCAGTAAAGCACATAAATAGCAAATTTTTATGTTTATAATCGAGATTATTTCGAGTATTGGTGATCAGGTACTTTAATTGTATGACTGATTAAGGCAACACAAAGCCTCATTCTAAGCCTGTGATGACAAACCAAATATCAGATCATATTATAATATAAACAATTTCTCGTGTTTTATTAAAACTTGAAAGATTTTCCAATGGGCTTATACACACTCGGAAATCGATTCTCTGATCTGCAGATCGATGAGTATGCCACAACTTACTGTCATACGATGCTCCGATGTATGCTCCGATAATTTTATTTATAAAGCGGGAGCTACCATTTTGTGCAATCGATCGACTAAAAAAAAACATCTTGACAATTTTAATTATAACAAAATTGTATCAACTATGAAAATTTATAGAAAAACCGGAATTTTGATGCCGGATGCAACGCAATTTTTGGTTCTTAATCTTTAGTTGTCCAGTGGTGAGGCTTTTAGATACTTTTGGTTGGTTCATGTCTCTTAACGTTCTTAATGTCATAACGGCGTTTACAAGTAAAGGAACCAAAATTATCATATAAGAAAAAAACACGATTTATAATAATTAGAATATTTTCAAGAAACTATTAAGAGCATTTGTTAAGAGCATTATTTCCTCTGTTTCAGCTAAAAGTATACTTCAATAACAATGTAAGTATTGATATTACTTTTTCATTTTAAGAGCATATCTTACCACATAAACATATATATATATATAGGTCCGTTTCACCTGAAAATAATGAAAAAGCTTATGACCCATATGGAGCCCGATCCAGTTCTCAGGAATCGGGTGCCCCAAAACTTCAACAAGTTCAAGATCAAATAGACAGTACAAGAGATGAAATTCAGAGCTCACTTATTGCTATGGCTAAACGAGGAGAAAAATTGGGTGAATTGGAAGAAAAAACAGGTACTCCTACCCTATAAAATAAATTTAATATTGATATATTATATTTTTGGATAATTTTATTTATTTTAATTCTGATCTTATTAGCAATGTTACATGAGACATCCAGCGTTTTTAAACTTCAGACAGCAAAAACTCGTAAGAAATTGTGGTGGAAAGACGCAAAAATGACTGTTATCCTTACAGTCGTAGCGATTATTATATTGGCTGTTATTATTGGTAAGATTATTTTGTTCTAAAATGAATTGTGAATTAATTAATAGACAAGTTCTGATAAAATTTTTAATATTTTTAACAGTCCCGATTGTACTTAAAGCTCAAAACAAAATCTAAACATTTATGTGTATGGGGAGAGTTTACGTATTAATTTCACACTATCTTCATCAGTTAAATGCGAAATCATCATATATATTCATAAATTACGCATCTTTGTTATAATAGAAATTTATGAATTATTATTATTATTATTAATTACTATTAAAATATCATAGGTGCCATTATGTATTTATGTATAATAAAATGGATTGTTTGGTTTTTTTTCTATCTACAAGGCTATATAAAACATTCGATAATTGCTAAAATAAAGATTTGTAATCTTATCTGGGATATTACACTGTGTATTTCATACATCTACATATATAAATAAAATTAGCAAAGGGGCTTTTTTTTTTAAAAAAAAAAACGAATACATAAATAAAATGAACATAAGATTACCTCGTTTCTTCGTGAATTTCTAAGCATTTTACACTACAATATCTCATTCCGCATGTTTTACAACTATAGTTTGATAAATATCCACATACTGAACAAAATTTTCTTGGTGGATATCTAGATGGTCCTGCTACAGCCGTGAAATATGTGGGTATATCAGGAGGAAGCTGATCAATTCGCTGTATCAAATAAAATTAATGACCCTCGATTAAAATATGTGCCAATATTAATTTTATAATATTGAAAGCCTTAAAAAAAATTTAAAATCTTTTAACTCAATATGAAGGCAATTTTTCAACAGTTTTCTTAATGAATAATGTTTGTCTGTGAAAAATCATCCTTATTTTAAATTGAAATATTGAAGCAAATTGTTAAGGCTTCGAATCAAACCGTTTATTACCGATTCTTCGAGTAGGGCATTAAGGTTTTTTTTAACTGTTAATTGACTTAAAAGTTGTTTTTTACTTCTTGCTTTTGTTTTTCGATCTGTTTAACGTAGTTAAGAGTTAATTTCTACAATTAATGCTATAAAGCAATAATATTAAGCAAAAAAAAAATGGTTACTTTGACTTGTATCAACTTCGGAAGTGCGTCTTGGTTTTGTAATAGTTCCAGAAACAATTTCAAGTTCTGGTACTTCTGCATAATTATCACGTTCGAGTTCATTCAAATGATGTTGAATATTTCTATTCCTTGTTGTTTGATCAAGAATAACTTTATGTTTCATTTTGAAGAAAAAACGAATTACGATTACTATTACCAGTTACTGCAGTATAACGTGTTCGATGTATTGCATATTTATCACGTGAAATTACTTTAGATTATCTACGTTACACACCAATAACAGATAACATCCAACTTCTTTTCACGACGACAACCTAAAGCTACTATGTGGTCGCCAAAATTATTGAATCGTCTTCCAGCTGGAAAATTTCGTTTATCCTTGATTGATAAACAAATGGCAGGTTAGTGTAATTTAATTTTCTTTTCTATGTTTGCCCTAAATATGCTATTTATATTATTTGTGAATGTAGTTAGTGCTGCAAAAGCGATTAATATCCCTGATAATGCTACGGTAATTGAAATAAATTCCGGTTGGTCTTTAAACAAAATTTTCAGGTCTGCATGTACTGATATAATAAATAATGAATCATAAACAGTTCCTAAGGTATTAATTCATTTTAACAAAATATATTTTTTAAGGCTTAGGATTTCTTACGCACGCTCTACTTAAGCACACCAACGCTAAAAAGATAATCGCATTAGATAACGATCAAGAATGTGTTGAGAATCTTATGGTATGTGTTAAAAAATTTTTTTTAAATTAATACTTCATTTTATTAATTAATTGATTTATATAACCTTTAATTATTTAAGCGATTAGCTGAAGAATCTTCTGGCAGATTAGAAGTCACACAAGCTGAAAATAATATTGTTTCAAAATTTGCATCAAACAAACTCGAAGTAATCTGTTCATGGTTACAAAAAGAAAAACTTGCTGATATGCAAGTATATCCATGGGAAGAAGGTGATTTATTCTTTATTAAATATACTTTATTTGTTATTTTATTTATATTATTTTTATTTGTTTGTTAGTTCATCCATCGTTGATTTCTATATTTCATCTACCTGATAAAATGAATGGCGATTATTTATTGAATCAGATCATGCAAGATTTTTATAATCGTTCCGGATTTCAGACATATGGACGTGTTCGAACAAACGTGTTCATGCCTGCGTACTTATATGAGGTTTGTGTTTTAATGTTCTCTTTATTAGATATATGAAATGCTAAAAAAAAAAAAAAAATTAAATATAATTTTGTAGAAGAATATGGCAATGTTAGGTGATATCAAGCGATGTAAACAAGGCGTTGTAATGGAATCCCTTGCAAATATAGATATTTTAAGAATGATTCCAGAACGCGCATATACTCCAAAAGTATTTAGGATATTTTTTTATTTTTTGAAGTAATTAAGCTTTGTTAATTATTCATTTTTAATTAATTCTTAACAGTCAATAAATGTACTATTAAGCTTAACACCACAAGTTCAACCAAAACTTAAAGGTTATTATTTATTTATTGATTTATTTATTTGTTATGTTGAAATTTATATTTATACATATGGTGTAATTATCGCAATAAACCATAGCTCAATTGGATGTATTCGAATATGTTCTCCGTCATGTATTGTCTAAGAAAACCGTACCGTTATGTGATATTATGAGGCATGAGATATTTTGTTTATGTTTAATTACTGATATTTACAAAGCCATTTCTTTTCCAGTAATAATAGTAAAGTATTTCAATATTTACTCCAACAGTACTTTAGGTGCCGGCGCAGAATCTCTTACAAAAAATTTGTCCTTTGATTCTCGAGTCCTTGTTAAGGATGTAACGGTTGAACAGTTTATTGAATTGGCTCAAATTTTCGAACAATGGCCATTTAGGCCAGTTAACTTGCACGTAGCATTTAATGAAAATTATAAAAGACGAAGAAGAAACTAGATAATACGAGTAGGGTATACCTCGATTATGTTATATATGCATATTATATCAAAAAAGATAAAGTACTGGTATACTGTATTACAATTATAGTTTTGAATGATTTTGAGTGCACTGGTACAGTATGTAACGTATTATAGCCCGGTCTTGTACCATAAACCTCATTAGTTAACTTTTAGCGAGTTAAATATTAATAGTATTACAAAGACAAGGTAATTCTTTAATGAATTATCTATAAATATGGCAATGTTTTTTACACGTAGTCAATCAAGGTATCTCATATATTTCGTCTTCATATCTAGATAGCAAAACCATTAATTTGTATGAGGTTTTATATGCCTTAATACATTTTTCTTTTTTTTAGGTAGTTAAATATAACAGTAGAGTTTATTGGTCAATGATCTGCTTACCATGTTAGATGAAATAATTAAAATGTATATACAGTACTAGCCATTTTTGTGAAATAAAACACGCTTTAGGTTAAGACACGTATAATTCTAATTAATTGTATTCTATTTACTGCAAGTCTTTCATTCTTGTGGCATAATTTACATTCGCGTATTCTTCCGACACGCGTACCACGGTATTCCAAAATTCCCGCAGTATTCGTGTAGGGGATCCCGGAACTAGGACCCTGCAAATGCCTATCCTATTAAAACATAGTGCATGAACGCAATGTTTGGACAATTATGCGATGCATCCTCAGAAGTTATTTGTTAAAATTCAATTATATGCAGCTTTTATCGTTATATTTACGTTCCAAATTGGTAATTACATAAATTTAATTAATGCTAATTTAGTAAACCACAGTGGTCGACAAAAATTTTCGGATTTCATTAACATTTAGGCTATATAAATAAAATCGTTCCCCGAAACTTTTTATTAATGCTCCAAGATGGGTTAAAACTACAGTTTTTTTATCAAATTTTACCAATTTGATTGGTTGACTATTACGTAATCTGCCCGGCTTTAAGGAACCCCAAAAATAAATGAAAATGTTTCTGGTTTTAAATTAATACACAAGATATAGCCCTTGCGCAAGACCATAAAAATCGATTAAGTCGAAAATCTTTAAAAATAAATCAGTCGTTTTTAAGCTACTGGCATTCTCTAATAATTTTAATAGTTTACAAATGTTATGATTCGTAAGTCGAAACTATTAAAGATGAAATCATCCTTTTCAAAATATTAGGATTATACTATTAAATATTAGTATTTTTGGCACTAATTTAATTTTTACTGCTAATAATTGATCATCATATATAGCAATAATATTTCAAAAGAACAAACTTCTGTAATAGAGATGCGATCCGTTATCTAATTTAGACCAAAAACAGATAACGGATCGTACCTCTATTCTGTAATATAAATTTAAATTTATCAAAAACGGTTTAGTAAATCTTAGTCCCAAGAGTTTTTATTTTTGCAAACCTCTGTATTGTACTTATATAATTACAATTTTTTTTATAAATTACCTATCTATTTTTGGTTATTAAATAAATATATACTTTCTAAACTGGTCTTGTTAAACTGAACACTATTTATTTCTCTCTAAACAAAAAACTAAAACATTTGTAATTTTTATTAATAAGTTTGGATTTGCGATATAATGACTCTGAAAACTGGACATTAAAAATTTTTATATAATAAAAATTATACAGACTAGCTACAGTGCGGGAACCCTTAAATCAACAAGTGAAATTGATAATTTTTAAACCGTTATAAAAAAAATAACTAGTATAGCTAGAACAATTTTTTTTTTATAAAAATGTAGAGAAAGACTTTAAAAATAAAGCTACAGAATTTGTTTTTTAATTTATTAAGTTTAACTACTTTTATAAAGGTTTAAAGTTAACTATTTTTTATTAATAAATGTAAAATTTGGCCAGAATTATAAAAAAAATTTTATAAAAATTTTTAAAAATAATTATGTTAAGTTTTCTTTTTTTTTATTCGTAAAATTTTTTTGCAATTCTATTGGCTCCAACCCAACTTTTGACCCAACACTAAGTTAAAAGGTCCAAGTTTTTTACCTGTTATGCTATATTTCTGGTTTTTTTTATTCGCAATTTTCTGCAATTCTATTGGCTCTGACCCAACTTCTGACCCAATCAAAAATTTGCCCACATATAGGACTAGTTGATTTAAGGGTTCCTGCATTGTAGTCAAAATAAAAAGAATTGACTATATATATATTATATAATATTTTTATTATACTCTTGAAAACCTCACAAAAACTAAAATCAGGATCTTATATTCAATCTGTATTATATTATATAAAAAACAAAAAAATTTTAAAACTGCACCTAACCTTAAAACTATACTAGTGATGATTACTACTAGTAATATATATTTTTATTTATAAAATTTTAGTAAAATTTTTGTATAAGAGTTTGTTATTAGAATTTTTTTATAAAAAATTTTTTTAAAATTAAAATAAAATATTTAAAATCTCTCACCTTAATACCAAAAAAAAAAAAAATATTTAAAATCTAAAAAAAAATTAGAAAAAACTAAAATGGTGACCTATTGCTATAGAGACCCCTATATGATTGCCCAATCATTTTTTAGATTGCCATCATATTAATATTTTTTTATTTTGTTTTATTTATTTATTAACATTAATTTTTTTTTTGGAGTATTGCTAGAGCCATCATTGAAGCTATCACTAAAGTTATTGTTAAAGCCGTTGTTGAAGTTATTATTGAATAGTGTTCCACAATTCAATTTGATTCAATTTGATTCAATCAAATATTTGATCTCTAATCAAATTCAAATACAGAAATTTCAAATCAAATCAAATTCAAATTAAATAAATTTGATTTGATTTGATTTAATTTGATCAAATCAAATTCAAATAAAGAGCTTATTTGATTTGATCAAATTTAAATATGCCTAATATTTGATTCGATTTGACTTTGAGAAACCTATTGCTGAAGTTGTTGTTGAGAGCAGTAAGCTAGAGCCATAGTAAGAGTATGAAGTTGTATTTAAATTGGTAAATTTCTTGTGATTTGGTAGATTGTTTTTTTCTGGTAAACAAGTTTTTTGTTATTTTTAGTGAATTATTTAATAGAGTTTTATTAGGGTTTTTCTATAAGTTTTTCATCATTTTTAGTAGGTTTGCTCAGAGTTCTTTGCAGTTTCTTGGTATTCGTTTACTTAGTAAGTTCTTTATCAGTTTTTAGTAAATTTGCTTAGAGTCCTTTGTTAGTTTTTTGTAGGTTCTTTTAGCAAATTCATCATTTTTTAGTGTGTAGATTTGCTATTTTTAGTAGTAAATGCTTTTATCGTTTCTTGGTGGTGCTAATGTATTTCTGCTGATTTTTTGTCAGTAGGTTTTTAAATTATTCTTCTGTTTTCTGTTTCTTTTACTATCTTGTCACTTTCTGTTCTTGTTCTCTTTTTTGTTCTATTTTTTTTTTCTTTTCGTTTGGTTTTCTTGTTATCCTGTTTTTTGTCATTCTATTTTGTTTTTTTAGTTTTTACAAAAAAAAAATAATAATAATTAAATAAAAAAAATAAATTAAAAAAAAATAAAAAAAAAATTAAATTAAAAAAAAATAAATTAAACTTGAAACCAGTTTTTTTTTATATATTAAGCCCAGTTTTAATACTTTTTTTAATAAAAAAATAAATTAAATTAAAAAAAATAAATTAAATTAAAAAAAATAAATTAAATTAAAAAAAATAAATTAAATTAAAAAAAATAAATTAAATTAAAAAAAATAAATTAAACAAATTAAAACTTGAAACCAACTTATTTTTTATAAATTTTTTTAATAATTTTTTCATTAAAATACATCCAACTACAAACCTATTTCAATAAATTTTTTTAATAATTTTTTAAGTATATATAATTGATCATTGAATTTGATCACATGCATCAAGTGCTCATATCGAGTATATGATCAAATTTGATTGAACGATCATGGGATTGCTATAACAACAAGTCGCTACAAAATAATACCCAAAAAATTAAATATATTTTTAGTAATTTATTACTATAATAATGTATTGCTACTTTGATAGACCAATTAGAAAGCAAGATCAGGTATAACATAAAATTAAAACAAAATATTGTCTTTTCTAAAAAATTGGCTGTAACCCAAAAATTTTGCTATAAAACTATTTTTTGTACTCTAACAAAAAAAATTTATTGTACAATTTTACTACAAACCTTCTTTTATCATCTTCATATTATTTTTACCTTACTCTTTCTAACTAATAAAAAAATTGAATTATATTAAGTTGTTTTGATTTCACATTACACATGATCTTATAGCATCAGCGAATTATATATACGTAATCTTACGTAAGATATTACGGCCCGTAATATTACGGAAATCTTACGATTGATACGGCATATTACTCAATATATTACGCTATATTACGGTAATATTACGGTTATTATTTCGAAATATTTCGAAATATATTGCAAATAAAAAATGCAAATTACCCCCTACAGGGGTCGCGTACTCATGCAGATCAATAAACTAATGCACGCAGGAGGTAATATTTTGATATTTTCGCATTGTTTCGCAATATTTTGCAAATTTTTGCAAATTTTTAAAATTTTTTAAAAAATAAATAAACGATATACATATTCACATAATCATGCTTTTTTACAGGTTTTCGCAATATTTCGCATGGTTTCGCAATTTAATATAAAATTTTTATTTTTTTTTATTATTATATATTATATTTTACATTTATTAAATATACATTTTTAATTAATATTACATACTTTATTATATATTA